>JABWTJ010000562.1:0-518887 GCA_016801875.1 Solanum sitiens
AGAATAATCTCCAGCCCGGGTATGCTTCAGAAATATCTTCACCCACGAATGACACTTCTTCATCGTGAAAATATGTCTTGAGAGGTTCATATTCTTCGTCAACGGGATTTTCTGCGAGATGATCAGCCAAAGCTTGTGCCTTTATTGCCTTCTGGGTCACGTACACGATATCAAACTCACTTAACAGCATTTGCCATTTAGCTAACTTTCCAGTCGGCATTGCTTTCTGGAAAATGTACTTTAACGGATCCATTCTGGAAATGAGATACGTGGTGTATGAGGACAAGTAGTGTCTCAATTTCTGGGCAAGCCACGTCAGAGCACAACATGTTCTCTCCAGCAAAGTGTAACGAGACTCGTATGGAGTAAACTTCTTGCTTATATAGTAGATAGCCTTTTCCTTCTTCCCTGTCTCGTCGTGTTGACCAAGCACACATCCAAAGGCATTATCAGAGACAGACAAATAAAGCAACAAAGGGCTCCCTTCCCGTGGAGGAACCAACACTGGTGGGTTGGACAGGTAGCTCTTGATAGCGTCAAAAGCAGTCTGGCACTCCTCAGTCCACTTAGTCGGGGCGTCTTTCTTCAGCAACTTAAAAATAGGCTCACACACCACTGTTGATTGCGCTATAAACCGGCTGATATAGTTTAACCTCCCCAAGAAACTCATCACCTCTTTTCTCGTCTTCGGCGGAGGTAACTCTTGAATTGCTTTGATCTTTGAGGGGTCAAGCTCAATACCTCTTCGGCTGACTATAAACCCCAACAACTTCCCAGCTGGGACTCCGAAAGCACATTTTGCGGGATTTAGCTTCAAATTGTACCGTCGCAAGCGTTCAAAGAATTTCCTCAGGTGTGTCAGATGATCCGAACTCTCGCGGGATTTGATTATGACGTCGTCCACGTACACCTCAATCTCTTTGTGAATTATATCGTGGAAAATAGTCGTCATGGCTCTCATGTAAGTAGCACCGGCGATCTTGAGACCGAACGGCATTACCCTGTAGTGATATACGCCCCAAGGCGTAATGAATGCTATTTTTTCCGCGTCTTCTTCATCCATCAAAATTTGATGATACCCTGCATAACAATCCACAAATGACTGCATCTCATGCTTGGCACAGTTGTAGATCAAAATATGGATATTCGGCAACGGAAAGTTATCCTTCGGACTAGCCTTGTTGAGATCTCTGAAATCAACACATATCCTGATTTTTCCATCTTTCTTTGCGACTGGAACGACATTGGCCAACCAGGTTGGGTATTGCGTTACTTCTACCAATCGAGACTCTATCTGTTTGGTGAGTTCTTCCTTGATCTTCAAGCTCAGTTCAGGCTTGAATTTCCGCGTCTTTTGTTTCACCGGCTCGAAACCTGGGTTGACAGGTAGCTTATGAGACACGACATCAGTACTCAAACCTTGCATGTCACAGACTTCCCAAACAAACACATCCCCGTATTCGGCAAGCAGATGAATCAGGCTTTCCTTCTGAGTTTCATTCAGGTGAGTGCTGATCTTAACCTCTTTAACATACTCCAAATCTCCCAAATTCACCGTTTCTGTCTCCTCCAGATTCGGTTTATGTTGATTCTCGAACTGCTGAAATTCTTCTGCAATATAGTCTGGTTCCCCACATTCTTCGTCGTAGTCGTCAACCTCATCGTCATTTGCCTCATTTTGCTCATTTAGCTCATGACATGACATAATATTGGCAGGTTTGTAACTTACGTTACTGAAATCACAAACAGACAAAATTAGGAAAGTAAAATATAACAAGCCATTAAATAAACAAAGTCAAAATAAGGAGGCTTTCATTTGAATTAAACAAAATGTGAATTTGGGTCATGGCATAGGGCCATTTTTTTTTTCTTTTAAATATTCCACCAAAATTCAAAATCAAGAACAATGCAGAAATGGTGGGTCTCGGGCCTCTTCCGGACGACCACCGATTTTAATATGCACAAAATAACTCCTTTCTACCCCATAGTTCGAGACATCAGGATTGGCGTGGACGTCCAATTTTGCAGCATCTCCCCTGGTTCAGCATCGCGAATGCCAGCTGGCTCGACCTCCTCTTCGATAATAGCGTTAACCTCCTGGAAAAGGTCACAGATTCCTTCCCCGCTGTCTTCAGGCTCGGCATGCTCCCGGACTGGAAAGGATTGATAGAGATGCGGGATCGGCTTGGTCAACTCTTGATCCTTTGTCCACTTCATCTTCACATCATCATCTGTGGGGATGTACCCCAAACCATACTTTGATCCTGTAGCAAGGACCGGAACTGGCTCAATGATCCCTTGTGCATTCCTTCCTAATCCGGAACCTGGTTCGAATCCGCTCTGTAGCATTACCGTGGCGATCATTTTGTACACGGCCGGCATGGGAGTCTGTGGGGCTAAGGCCTTGTCGGTGGCATTTACCAGCTCCACCGTGTAGAAATCCGAACTTTGCGGCGTCTCGTCCAAGATCGGCACCTGCTTACCTGAGTGGCTCCTTTCCCCGTGAATAACTAGTTCCTCATTGTTCCATACTAGTTTCATCACTTGGTGGAGAGTGGAGGGGACGGCTCCAGCCATATGAATGAATGGCCTTCCCAAAAGGAGGTTATAGCTGGTGTCGATATCCAACACCTGGAACTTTGCTTCGAACTCCGCGGGGCCCAGTTGGATGGTCAGGTTCACAGCTCCTAAAGTGTCCCTCCGCACACCATCAAATGCTCTCACATGGACCTGGTTTTGCTCCAACTTCCCGAGGTCAAACCTCAGCTGCTTCAATGTAGACAGGGGGCATATGTTCAAACCAGATCCGTCATCTACCAAAACACGATTGATGACCTTTCCGCGACATATCATGGCGATGTGTAAAGCTTTATTATGGGCCCTCCTTTCGGCCGGCAATTCATCATCGCAAAAATTGATGCGGTGTCCCTGAATGACCTGGTGAATCATAGCAGCTATATTGTCGCTGCTTGTACCCGAGGGCACATACGTGTCATCCAGGGCTTTCATCAAAGCCTGTCTGTGGGACCAGGAGCTCATCAGCAGGGCCCACATAGAAATCTGGGCTGGAGTCTTCTCCAAGTGCTTGACGATGGAGTAATCTTTAGGCTGCATTTTCCTCCAGAACTCCTCAGCTTCTGCTTCACTGATCGGTCTCTTGGCATGATCTTTCTTTGGTCCTCCGAGAGCAAGCTCATCAGGAGTGTAGCATCTGCCCGATCTAGTCATGCCTTGAGCCACGGCCGTTTCTATCACAAATTTGGGTTTGGCGAGAGTCTTTGAGGGCACCAAAGCAACAGCCTTTGCTGGTGTCAGAATGATGAACTCTCCCTTTTCCCTGACGCTTAAAGAAGCGACAGCCTTTTCCAAGTCTTCCTGAATAACAGGAGTAATTCTCTTGGTTTCGCACTCATCTTCGTCAGTTTCTATCATGTTGATGTTTCCACCCCCATGATTCGGCAACGGATTGGTGTTGACGTTCGGCGCCGCAGGCTGAAGGGAGACCACTTCCTGGTCGATCAAGTCTTGGATCTTGTGCTTGAGATTAATACAATCTTCGGTATCATGTCCAACACTGTTGGAATGATAAGCACATCTCTGCTCCGGTCTGTAGAATCTGGAGTTGACATCCACGGGCTTGGGCCCCACAGGGTGGATGTATCCATCCGCGTACAACCTTTCGTACAGCTTGGTATTACTTTCAGCCAATGCGGTGAAGCTCCTGGAGGGCTTCTTCTCAGACCTGGGGCGAGGGGGATCATACCCGCTCTGCTGAGGGGGAGGGACTCGTTGATAACTGCGGATATTTGGTCGTGGAGCTTGGTTTCTGGGGTAGGGATTTGTTTGATAGTTTGGCCTTGGGGCTTGGTAGTTTGGATGGGGGCTTTGATATGTTGGGGTTTGTATTTGATATGCGGGGGACGATGCTCGATAGCTTGGTTGTACATTAGCGCAGCTGGGAGCGACATTCTGGTAATGAGGAGGGACTTGATAAGCTTTGGGGTAGTTTGGATATGCAGAGGGAAAGTTTTGGGGAATTTGGGGTGGATTCTGATACGACAAAATATAGGGATCTTGATAAGTGGGGGCAGAATTGTAGTTGTTGGAGGGATGGGATTGTGGGCGATCGGCTTGGTGAGACTTTGGTGGAGGTTTGGAGCGGTCTTGGGGGCGCGGTGAGTTTCTAGAGATTTTCCTTCCCCCATATGAAATGGCGGCAACCTCTTCTCTCTTCTTCCTCACAAATCCGGAAGATCCAGGCGATGCAGACACTCGGGCTATCTTTCCCGACTTCAGGCCATCTTCAATAGTCTCACCCACTTTGACTATTTCGGCGAACTTGGCGCCGATTAACAAGATGATCCTGTCATAGTACTCGGGCTCCTGCACCCGTACGAACACCTCTACAATCTCTTTTTCTGTCATTGGAGGCCTCACCCTTGCTGCCTCCTTCCTCCATCTGTACGCAAATTCTCGATAGCTCTCTGTGGATTTCTGCTTCATCTTCTCCAAGGAGTACCGATCGGGGACTATCTCGACGTTGTATGCGAATCTGTCAATGAAATCTTTAGCCAGTGCGCTCCAACTGGGCCATTGTCGAGTCTCATGTGATGTGAACCATTCCAGGGCCTCACCGCACAGGCTCCGGCTGAACAACCTCATCAGCAACGCTTCATCTTTGCCAACTCCTACGAGTTGGTCGCAATACGCTCTTAGGTGTGCCATGGGGTTGCCCACCCCTCCGAAGGTATCAAACTTCGGGATCTTGAACCCTTCAGGCAGGTTCAAGTCTGGGTGGATGCATAGTTCTGCATAGCTTAAACCGGCGACGTCTGGGGTTCATTGCATTTCTTTCATTGCCCTTTTGATTTCCTCCTTTACGTCTACCTTCGCTTCTTCCCTCGCCCTCCACTCTCTTTCTTGCTCCTCGTAATGGTCCAACTCGGAGCCGTGCGCCTCATGCTCGACCGGGATGGGAACTTGGAATGTAGTTCTTTTAGGGAGGGGTGGAGCTATGGAGGGGCTTGGTACGTTTTGTGCGGTCTGGTAGTTTTGCGGATAATTTTGGGGATTGGTATTTTGGGTCAAGTGGGGGTGCGGTGTTTGGGAATTGAAGATGGTGGGATTTTGATTCTAACTTTGGGGTAGTGAGGTTGTTTGAGTGTTTTGGGGATGGGGTGGCATTTGAGGGTGGTTATTTGGAAGAGGCGATGGAGTTTGGTAAGATACAGAAGCGTATTGGGGGTTTTGGGTTGTTAGATCTATCACAGACGGATTATGCACAGGTGTAGAAGGCTGATTCTGAGTTGGATCCGTATTTAATGAAGGAAAGTAGATCGGAGGTCTTCCATCAGCAATATTAGGACCAAATCCCGGTGGAGGCATATCTTGTCTTCGTTGCATTTCAACTCTCATTTCAGCGATCTGTTGCATCAGCTGCATGATCAGTTCGTTCTGTTCTGCTACGGTGGGTTGAGCCACCACAACATCAGTAAGACTCACTTCTTCATTATTATCCCCCATAACTGCCTTTCCTCTGTCAGAACTTTGCCCTGGGAAGGAATCTGCTGGACCTTTTGATCTGGTGAAGTAAGGATGATCTGCCAGCTTAATCAACACAGATCAGTTCAAAATACCTGAGGAGGAAAACAACTCAAAGGCAGATTTGTCAGTTTGGACTCAGAATACAAAACACATAATATCACACATAGAGCAGGTAAACACACAAGTTACTATGTTTGAGGAACATCTTCAACCCACGAGTAAGGACGAAAACAGATTTTTTTACAAGCAGGAATTTGCTCTTTTAGTTTGACACTGTCTCAGAAAGGCCAAATCGCGTTGAGCTAAGGTCTTCTTGCAGTTGTTTTCTGACGACCGTTGATCTGATTTTTGTATCCTCTTGTAATATGAAAAGAACGAATGAAATTTTTTAAAAGATAGGGGCCGGGCCTTGAAAGGCTGCCTACGTATCTCACAAGGAGAAGTCAGGCCCAACGTAGTTCGAGTTCGGGATAAAATATTTCCATTCATTCTTTCATTACGGTCACAAGGAAATTGAAAGATAACATTGGAATTCTTAAAAGATAACATGATGATGACATGTTAGTCATTTCTCTTCTTGTTGCACCGTCACTCTCTTCCTTTCAGACGACCCAGAAATGGAGGCTTGTAGACGATTTCCTCACCGTCGTCCTCTTCAGTCAATTTGGGGTGAGCGTCGTCGGGACCACTATTGGCCCCTTGCTCACGGATAGAGTATTTTTCGCTGATGTTCTGAAGTTTGTCTATCATGTCATGGTGGAACGCCTTGTTCTTCTTCCTTAATGCCGACATCCTTTCTTTCATAGCGATGAATTCCGTCATTTCCGCTTTCATTTCTTCATCTAGTGACACATTTTTGGCCAACAGACTCGTGGTTTCCGAATCTATTTCTGCTTCTCTTGCCTCTCTTTCTTGAATCTGTAATCGCAGCATGTCCAATTTTTGGCTTAGATCCTCTTTTTCTTCCTCAATACTTTTCTTCCTCTTTTCTTTTGACATCAATTCTTCGTCCAGTGTTGCAGTCGCAGCTTTGTAGACTGACATGGCAACTTCGACCCTAAGCCCCTCCTCTCTGACCTCTTGAATCTTTCGTGTGATTTGTTCTATCTTTCTTCGTAACTCCTCTCCAGTGAGCCTCGTCTGGATATTCTTACCCTTATCCATAGCAGTGATTTGCTTTTCCTGAGACAATAGAGTAATTTTTAGGATTTGGGGTGTGAGAGATATTTTTTGAGTGAGAAACTTAAGACTCGGGAAATTTGGTCGGACATTTTGTAACAGTGGCTTCTATATATTTTTTGGAAGATTTATGGATAGGAGTAAGTTTACGATATCCTCATTCATAGCAACATAACACATAAGCAGTTAAACACACATATATCGCGTCCTAAACATGCTTGTGACCCTTTTGTGCCAAGGGTGGGCCTAGCGAATTGAAGGAGGAACATGCTTTTTTAAACCAGATTTATTATCCCCAAAATACTTCATTAGTAGCATCCAAAATGTTTGACAAACATAAAACAGAGAAATAGTCCTGAAAATAAATTACAAAACAAAGTACAAATAAAACAGTCCCACGCAGGGAATGGTAAAATTCAAGCCTCCTCTGATCCTTCGCCAAGTCTGGTCCTCTTGGCGATGTTGACCTCTTCCCACATGGCATATCTGTTCGCCCAGAGATGATCTCTCGCCAATCGAGCTCCTTCTTGATGTCTGAACCCCTCTATCGACTGAATCTGTCGCTCCATGCTATCATCTAACTCTGTCATGCATTGTCTGGCACTTCGTAGTTCTTGCTTCAATCGAGCTATGACTTTGGCATCTTCGGAATGACGACGTTGATGCTCTAATTCCCTCTTATCAAACTTCTCTTGAAGGCGGTGAAGTCGGACTTGATGTTTGGCTCCAACATCGGCAATAATATGAGGAACGTTCGGACCAGGCTCGATTGTTCCAGCGAGACTCTTTTTCAACCATTCTTTGTATTCCCTCGAACATTCTGGACGAAACCTATCTGGTACAGGCTCACCCAATACTCTTCGAGATCTCCACATCCTACGCATGTCTTCAGAAAATGCAACTCGCCCATTCTCATGGTCAGTTACGAATTTCCTCATGTCTGCAATCTGGGGTAACTCTTGTTTCCCTCCTAGTTGCCTCAGAACCCTACCGGGGGTATATGGTCTAGTTCCTCTTAATCCAGCAAATACCAAATAAGGGACTTTTTTAGTTCGAACCACCATATTCTTAGTTACCACCAAACTATCTATTGACCATTGTACGTCTTCTTCTCTCAGCCCTCGAAGCCTCGGATACCAAAAACTCTCTCCTCCAGTCTTGTTGTAACGATTGTGATACAACCACCAGTCATGACTATGTAGCTCGTCAGATCGTCTTAAAGGATCTGGTTCTTTTGGGTTATGAGTCTTGATTAAATGACGCATCATCCACCACTGTAGTATCAGATTACACCCTCGAAAGAAACGTTCTCCGTTCTGACACTTGTCTAAAGCCCTGTAGATGTCGGCCAGAATCATAGGCGCTAAAGTGTAGTACTTTGTCGATGTTTTGTAATCCACTCCATAGAAGATGGCATGAGTGACCATAAATACACTAGGATGAATAGTGTATTTTGGCCCTTGAGGGAAAACCATCGTTCCGAGCAAACATATCGCAAATGCAAGGGGACGCGTCTCTTTCCATTTCTCTTTTGAGACGAACTCGTCTTTATGTTTCTCATAAGCCCTTGCACGCCCAAATCGATAATATAACTTTCGGAATGGTATATTCGAGCCAGGGAGCTTGTCCATCCACTCGGCTTTGACCAATGACAACTTCTCTTTAATTTTGGCAAAATCCCATGTTATAGGATTTAGGAGATCTGTATCTGGATGTCGTTTCCTTTTGTTGCACATGGCGACACTTTCATAACTGATAAGAATTTCTTCTATAGTCGGCGTCAACTCTACTTCCCCGAATCGAAAGACCATATTATCGCTATCCCAGAATTTCACCATCGTTCCAATTAAGCCAGGCCACACATTCATCTCTAGCAATGACGGGAGATGACCTATGTGTTTCTGAACGACCCTTTTATCATCGTTGTTCATGAACCTCCACCACACTTTGAGGAAAGGGTCGGGGATAGTAACCATTCTTGTGCTCAAAGGTTTGCGTGTCGGATTCATCCTACAAAAATAGCGAACAAAGATTAGTCAACCCCCCGCCCTGTGGACAATAAATTGTTTTTAAAAATACATATACATCCTTCAATTAACACGTAAGCATGATTGTCTAGTTTCGGCAATTTGGACCAAATAGACACAAGGTGGGCTTCTAATGGGCCCAACGCGCCTTGGGCGTTGGGTCGTCTTAGTTCAAATGCTCCTACGTTCGGGATTTGGCTCAGCTCTACGCTAGTTGACTAGGAGTGGCTTTGAAAGGACCGGGAACCCAAACGGACAATTTGGGCTGAAACTCGCGACAACCATTGGACGCCTGACGAACCAATAAATTGCCGCTAATTTCAAAAAGGGTGAGTATAAAAAAGTCCAGCTGCGGTTCCACAAACCGTCCTTTAATATACTATACATATATATCGGAAATATGCCATGAATGCAATGACAGTTTATGATAAATTTAAACATATTCAGCACAAACAATATTTTAACAATTAAAAGCAATTAGTCAAACAATCAAATCTTATGGTTAGAACTTAATTAGTCCCCAGCGGAGTCGCCATTCTGTTTTATTTTAAAAAATACCATCATTTGTTTAAAAATGAGAGAAATTGACTAAGTTTCGAAAAATCAATTAATCTTATTATTTAAGAAAAATCAACTTTCCAAATTACGGAGTCGCCACTTGATTTTTGATAAAATCAAGAAAAATTTCAAAAAGATTTAAAAACAGGCAAAATCGATTGAAAAGGGTTCGAAGTTCAATGTACATCCCGAGAAGGTATTAGGCCCTCGAGATGTCCGCTAACTTGCAGTTGACCGGCGATTTGACTGAGATGACTTAGTAAAGTTTTTAACTTAGTAAAAAAAACTTAGTATTTTTTAACTTAGTAAAAAAAAAAAAAGTTTTGATATATTATTTAATTTTTAAAGTTTTTATTTCTTACTATTTCTACAAGAAAAGCATTTAAAGGAGAAACTTAAAGAAAATGGTGATAAATTGAAACAAAAATAAACAGATAAAGTGGTAAATTTTAAAAGAATGAAGATTGGCTACCCTTTGGGGATTATTAAAATTCTACCACACATTAGTTAATTCAAGCAAATAATAGATAAAGAGGAGAAAGATAAAAAATTTTGAACTTGGGCCTCATTTCCCAAATTCATTCCATTGGGCTTTAGCCCACCTGTCCTATCTAATTTCAAATGTGGACTTGGGCCCTTTCAACAAATTAAAAATCTGTATACAATATATATTTGACCCATTTGGACCTTTTGAGCCCTGAACCTGTTTGAATACATATTTTCCGTTGTTTTTCCCTATATCGTCCTGCGTCTTTGTGCCTGTATGATTTTTAAAACTTACTTAACAAGTGTATATCGTCGCCCAATAATGTATACTAATGTATACGGGCTGCACCTTACGTCCGCATTATTTGCTTAATCCCGAATTTTAACTAAAATAAGCGTCCATGTACGTTCCCCTGCCAAACATATTTTTTAAGCATCTATATAGTATATCGTCCCTGTATATCTGTGTATACAGGCTGTATATCAGCCTGTCTTTCAACTTTCGAAAGTTGAAAACTCCTTTTTAGGAGTGTAATTTCCCTTTCATCGACCCATATTTCGAACACAGATCCATATGTACGCCTTCAACCTGTATATCAGTGCACAACTGTGTATAAAACATGTATACTGCTGTACACATCTTCTTCAAATCCCTGCAACAATATTTTTAGCAGCTTCTGCTGGTTTTTATTTCGATACTGCACATCCTTTCAGGGGTTGGCTGACTCGAAAAAATTATTTTGAGCCTTTATGGCTCAACGAGAAGGTTCAAGGAATCGGAGTGAGGTCCGTGAGGACTCGAGAATAGTTTTACATGCAAACAAAACAAGACAAAAGAAAATTAGCACCTTGGACGATAAACTAATAGCGAGCATTTTGAACAAAACGGGGGTAAAAAATGAACTACTCGGGGGCTCGAATTAAAAGGGGATAGATGACTTCAGAACAATTCATAATGAAACTAAGCACAGAACAAGATTTCACACCCAATAAAGAGAATGGCATGAGTACAAGGTGTATACACATATTGATGCATCCATCATATGCATGGAAGTGCACCACTGCTGCTTGCAAAACAAACACCCTTCTTTATTTAATCCAGCATACTTCATGCATTCGCAGAGAATTCAAAATAGCGATAGACACAAAGGAACCAAGATTTAAAGCAGCGATTTCAGTGCAAAAGGTAGCAACAACACACATTATTAGCAACTAAAACAGTATTCATTCCCACCAGTTTTAAGAATAATTAGTAACATCAAATGCAAAGAAGACTAAGATATGACATCCTAGTCCAAAAATGAGCTACTATTTCCTCTAGCTTCATAAATATGATATGATCCTCAAACCCAAGCTCGATCTCTAAGCAGTATGCTTAACAACTGCGAAAACAGACTGAATATTTGAAGGAAAATCTCAACATAATTCAAATTACATGTCACACAGCCTTCATTGATCCATTTCAGCCCAAACAAATAACTCGAAGAGGGGAACGAGTGAAAGTTTTAGACTAGATGAACGAATAAGGAATGGCACACTTTTAAGCAACGAAAGAACACATATAAACAGATCGTAAAATGACTCCATAAGAAGCACATAACGTAAACAGGGCCACATCACTTTACAGCTTTGCAGAAACTTTCAGAGGAAGGGGAGAAAGCCAAATAACAGAGAGTAATGTGCTTGAGCTCGACTATTCCATAGTTCAAATCAACATGGTAATGAATCACAAACACAAAAGCAATGAATCATACTAACAACAGGAAATCGTATCATCAGACGAACTTTCAATAAGAACAAACAGAGTTAAACTCAAACAATGAATTAAACTACATTCTGTTTATAATGCATTAACATGTGGATAAGTTGAGTTTACCTTTTCGAAAGCAACGAACGGAAACGACGAGCGATATATCAAGCTTCCACCACCGAAATGAACTCCAAACGGTTCCAAAGACGAACCAATGGACAAGGGAAACAGAATCGCGACTTTCAATCTCCTTGAAGTCTCTTTCTTAAGTATTCACACGTAAATGTATATGATTGATAACCCCTTAAACTCTTTCGAAGTAACAAAAAAGATGAAAAGCCTCTCAACCCCGAATTTTTTTTCAAGATTTTTAACTAAAATCCCCCCACCTGTTCTGACAACGGAGGGAGATTATCTAGAGGGAGAAATGGAGGTTTTTTCTTGGATGAAGGAGAGAGCGTGGGGAGCAGGGAAGGGGCGAAACACGAGGGAGAGAGCGTGGGGAGCAGGGAATCGTGGGGGAGAGGGGTCGCGTGATTTTTCTGGGAATGGGAGTCGCGTGAGGTTACCTTGGGGGGGGGCTGCTGGGTGTGTGAAGAGGATGAAAGGGGAAAGGGAAAACGGGTCGGGTTAAGGAATGGGCTTGGGTCGGCGGAATTGGGTAGAGGTGTTGGGCTTAAGAAAAGAATTGGGTTTGGTTGATGTTTTGAGTGAGTTGGGCTGGGAATTGGGTTGGATTTAATTTAGTGGGCTGGAGGGGAACTAATGAGACATGGGGAAGGAAATTGAATTAATTTGACGAATAACCGATTAAAATGACGAACTCGCATTAACTAATTAACAAGCTCCTCTATTTAATAATATAATTAAAAAGAGTGATTCAAAAATCATAATTTTAAAACTAAAATAGCATGATTATCAAAAAACTGAAATATTTTTGGCATGACTTTCGAATAAACGTAAAATATATCGGTATATACATAACTATGTAGGCATTAATATTATTGTATTTTTTGCGAAATTTATAAAACTAATTAATTTACATTATTTGAAAAATTTAGGAAGCTCGATAACTAATCTATACCGACGCGGGTCAAAAATTGGGTGTCAACAAACATTACACCAGTTAACCTTCTTATTATTTATATAGGAGAAAAATAGAAACATATTATTAGATTATCACGTAAAAATATTTTTCTTTTCAAATAGCCTTAAAATTATACCATTTTAACATACTATTATATCAAACAAAAATGTGCATCTCTCATTCTGCAAACTACAAGAATGTACATCTATCATTCTACAAACAAAAGAATTTTGAAGACATCACTATTTTCCAAGAAAAAATCATTCCAAAACATATGGTTTGCAGATCTTTTTCCAAAGATACACGTGATAAATATCAAAAGAATGAACTTTTATGGGGGAAGAGTTTTGGTCTGGAAATTATGATGGAAAAAGCTCTAATTTAGGTATAAGGATTGTGGATTTGATCTAGGGTTGATAGAGTTGATTGTAATCTAGGTAGTTAGACATTGTTTATTGATTTCCGTGTTATATTGATTATTTTGTAGACCAAGAACAAGCGGAAAGGATCCGAAAAGGGAAGAATCAAGTTTTTTAGGGGATTCAAGCGTTGTTTGAGGTAGGTTTTGGTTGTGATTTCATGTTGTGTGATATATGTTTGTTATTGCTTCATTATAATACATATATGTGTGCGGATATTGCATTTGTTGATCACACTAATGGTAAATGAGGATAGACGGATAATTGAATGTCATGAATCATGACTTCATTGTATAATTATGAGAATGTACTTTGTGATTGTAATTGTGGCTTTTTGATTGGATCGGGTGTTGCGTTTCAACACACTAACTGAGATCGATTGTCACATACATGCATAAAAGATGGAACAGATATCACGATCCGACACGCTACAATTTGGATATGGGTTCCATGAGATAAGCAATGACTTGTCATAAATTTATATCTTGAGAATCGTAAAATGTATGTTGTTCATAGCTGATGTTGATATTTTATATGTTCGGTATATGCAGATTATTAATTATTATGTTGTAGTGGCTTATGTATGTTGCATTTAGTGGGATAGTCTCGTGATCCTACCAGTACATTATGGTTGTGTACTAATACTACACTTGCTCTTCCGTTGTTGAGTATCGAGCATATTCAAGTGACTATTGATAAATCTCGCTTAGAAGATCAGTGATCAATCGAATTCAAGGATGAGCCAGTTCTCTCGGGCTGCCATGAGTTTTATTTTCGTCTATGTCCACATTCCGGTCTTAAACTAGTAATTAAGATTTCTTATGTTTAATTGGGTTGTACCTATTTTCCTAGACTTGTTAAACTTTAGATGTTTTGATACATTGAATTTCAAGTTCTAGGTGTTATTCCGCATTTGTCTTGGTTGTTAGACTTTTGTTTGAAGTTTATGGAACTCCTTATTTCTTTGTTTTCATTTAAATTTGCTTTCATATTTTTAAATGCCTTAGTTTTTTATTAAGTTGCTAGTTTGAGTTGTAATAGTGGTTCTCCCACAGGAGGGTTAGTGTGGGTGTCAGTCCCGATGACCTGGGTCATGACAGGAATTATCACAATTGACTATATAAACTCAAAGGATAATATGTCGGATCCACTTACAAAAAGGTCTAACTAGAGAGAAAGTTGAAAGATCATTTAAGGGAATGAGTTTACGGCTTAGGACAAGTCATCATGGCGGTAACTCTACCTAGAATACTGGAGATCCTAAGAGCTAGGTTCAAGGAGAAAAACAAAGTTGTGATTGACGGTTCGATATTGTCAACCAACTCAATTAGTTCTCATGACGAAGACAATGCTCAGGAACAAGAATACAACATAAAGGCTTGTTAATGAGTTAATAATGCTTAAAATTTTAAATGATTTTCTAAGTTTGGCAGACCTGACCAAATAATGTATATTCACGATAACACAGATAAAAATCACTTATGTGAGTGTAAGGTGTAAGTCGTTTCAAAGAGAATGATTTTAAAAAGTCCATCTTTTATACACTCATGAAACTAGGAGGTGTTTATGACTGAAATGAATACAACCGTAAGAATCATAAATGATAAGGGGTTGATTGTGTGACATATGATTGTCTAGGTATACACAAAAAATTGATAGTTCAAAGATATCAAATCTACAGATTGACCGAGTATATCCAATATATGTTAATGAGTTAATAATGCTTAATTTAAATGATTTTCTAAGTTAGGCAGACTTGACCAAATAGTGTATCTTCGCAATAACACGGTTAGAAATCATCTATGTGAGTGTGAAGTGTAAGTCGCTTCAAAGAGGATGATTTTCAAAAGTACATCTCTTTATACACTCATAAAACCAGGAGGTGTTTATGACTGAAACGAACACAATCGTAAGAACCATAAACGATAAGGGATTGATTGTGTGACATATGGTTGTCTAGGTATACACAAAAAATTGATGGTTCAATGTAACAACCCTTTTGGTCATTTTGAGTACAAGAGTTTTTTGTTTCATAAAATATTTTTTGATAGATTCTAAATGAGTATTTTAGACTATTCGTAATTACAATTATAAAATTAGTGGGATAGTTTTAATAATTTATTTAGTTGGTGGTTAAAGAAAATAATAGTAAAATTAATATTGATCACTTTTATCACTTTTTATAATTGATCATATATTATATTTAGGATAATAATAATCTGTAGAATTGAAGAAAATAAAAAGAGGCGAGAAGAATAAACATAAGCGCTACGAGAGAGGCAGAGAAAAGCATCGCAATCATCCTTCATTAAGTAAAATCTAATTACGTTTAATTCATGTATGGGTTGATGTCATATTTTAATTACTATATTTATTAGATGGGGAAAAGGGGAAAAGGGATATCGGTGAAGTGTTTATACGTTGTCATTATATGTTACTGCTGCCAATATTGTCCCTGCAATCATTGGTAATGATTACCAAAAGTATTGAGGCATTTCATTTGTGATGTTAAGAATTAGAATATACAAGTGTAAACTTTATAAACTTTTTGGTCGTTATCATATTATGAATTAAATTTTAAATATATTGAGATAAGTAATTAAATATTAGATGTATTGAATTAGTTAAATTATATTAAAGTTATGCTAATTGGAGGAGTTAAACTTACCTTAGGTTTGAACTTTAGAAAATTGATTATAAAATTAGGTGAGTTTTTGGGTCTAGGCTAGACATAGAATAATATGAGTGTTTATAGATTCGTTAACTTATAAACTATGCATATATACTTGATATATTGGAAAGGTTCGGAGGCATCGAGGAAAGAAAAAGTATTGGAGAAGTAGCTTGCTTGACTTCGATTCTTCAATGGAGGTAGGTTATGGTTTATTCAATTTGATAGATAAACTCTTATTAGTGATTGATATGCATGGAATGATACTGTTACGTTCTCTATGTACTTGATTTTGTGATTGTGTAGCTTGGATGTGTGGTTTGTGATTGGTCTAAAATCCTGAGATCGTGAAATTTATGATCTTGAACCCTCTCTATCGAAGTGATGCCAAAGAAGGCTTGATGAAATATTGTTAATGAATTAAAAGTGGTGATAATAATTAATAAATTAATGATATTATTGGAGCGGAGTGTCACGTTCCGACACGGTATTCTTGAGTTAGAGTGTCACATTTCAACACGGTATTATTGGATCGGAGTGTCACATTTTGACATGATATTCATGGATCGGAGTGCCACGTTCTGACTTACATGGTAACATTAAACGAAAAATTATTGAATTAATTTAACATACTCAATCTCAAAGAACCCATTTCTCAAATGAGCGTGATGTGGAGGCATGAGTCCCCATATATGTACTGGATATTGTGAGTGATTATGTCTTGGCTTCCGTTGTCACTTGTTCATGTTGTTTGTTGCTAGCTACCGGTTAAGTGTCATAGTTGATTTCATACTATTATTCATTGTATATTAGTTTCTATTTTGGGTTAGTCGATGATACCTACTCAGTACATGTTGCCCCGTACTGAGCCCTACTTGTGGTTTCCTTTAATTTTTTTATGGAGTGCAGTGAGTGTTCCAGCGACTTCGACTCGCCTTCAGCTCTAGCCAGTCTCAAGAATATCAGGTTCCATGTTGAGTTACTCATTCAAACTCGTGTTGAATTATCTCGGTCATGACATGATGTCCTTTATTTTTGGACACATACCATTTATTTTTTATTTTGATGTATTTGATACTCTTAGACTTAGTATTTGGAGATTAGATGTCCTTGATATGATGACTTTCAGGTTTTGAGAATGACATATAATAGACTTTAATAGATTTGTGTTTCTTACACCGATAAGATTTAAGCTTCTGCATTATGGTTAGTATTTTGTAAGTTGAATGATAAATATAAGTTGGGGTTTGAATTTCTTGGTTCGCCCACTTAGGAGGTTAAGGGTGGTGTCACTCACGACTCAATTTTGGATCGTGACATTCAAAGATATCAAATTTACCGATTGCCCAAATATATCCGATATATGTTCACTACAGAAAGTTCAAAAGGAAACCTACTCATCCAGATGAAATTAATTTTTGCTTGTAAAGTACAAATGTGTCCGTTTATGTGTCTTGTAGTCATTCTCCATTCATGTGGGGGATTGTTTGGTTATAAAAAGTGTGAATGAAAAATGAAGAATTGTGACTTTTATGAAGAGTGTTGACTTTTATGAAAAATTGTGACTTTTATGAAAGTTGTGACTTCAATGAAAGGTTGTGACCTTTTCGAAAGATTGTGACTTTTTCAAAGGGTTGTGACCTTTTCGAAAGATTGTGACTTTTTCAAAGGGTTGTGACCTTTCTGGTAAGGCACAATAAGAACTTTTTTCACACTACCCTTTGTTTTCTATAAATTGAGGGATTTTCTCTCATTTTAAGTGAACCAATTTTCTGAATTTCTTCTACTACATAATACTAAATCTAGTATTCTAAGTGTACTTTACTGCCGCTGAGTGGTTCGCTGACACTGTGATTTTAGGTTTCGATACACCGGTTAGTAAGATCGTTCTATCCTGGGAGGATATATTCCATTAACCTCGGGTACTTGAGGGGAATAATTTCCTCAAGGAAACACGGTGCATTCAATGAGCTCGAATTTCTTCTTTAAGAAAAATATTTTGTATATTTTTTCTAATCTGTTTCTGAGATTATTTTCTCTATTGGTTTTAATTTTCTAGTTTTGAAAATGTTTTTTAAACTTTGTTGTTTCTTATCAAATTTTTCAATATTTTTATTCTAAATATCTTAGGAATACAGGATGAACAACATATATATGATATAATTTACATATAGGTTTTACATAGAAGATTAATCGAAATTCAACTAAACTTAGGTTGTGATCTTTTGTATGTTAAAACTTTTTAACTCACATAGAATATATTTAGTATGACTTATTTACTTATAGGGTTAATAAAAATTGACGGAAGATTCAAGTAGGTTTATATTTAAACCTAGTTGAATCTTTGTTCTTTTCACATTTATGCTGCAATTATTAGAAAAATATGTCATATTATAACATTGCAAATGGAGATTTAATGGATAAAAGGACACAATTTAATATAAATCAAACATCAGAAAATTAGAAAATATTTTTCAGAAAATATTTTCCTTCATACCAGACACACCCTTTATTGATTAAAACTTTTAAAAAATGATTTGGACAAAGAAGAATTTACTAATTAAGTTTAAATTTTGACCTTTTAACTGTTAAACTTCATACGACAAAATCATAATATACGACATAAATTCAATTCAATACATTTATGTTTTCATCTTTCACTTTGGCTTATACAGATAGAAATTAGCTAGAAAAGATAGGATAAATTTGAATATAGAGCCTAAGATAATTAAAATTTAACTTAGTAGTTAATATTGGAGAGAAAAAAAATCATAAAATGTCTATTTTTATTTCATAAAGTATTAGCAAGACAAACTACTTCTATTTCGTCCTCTTCTTCTTAAGTACTATTCTTAAAATGAAAATAAAAATATATTTTTATTGTAGATATGTGTAAACACATTAATTTGGTAAGTCTATTGTGCAATTATTTTATGGATTTCTTTTCCTTAAAACTAATTTAGAAATTTTTTAATGTAACAAAGATAATATTTGAGCATGATTTGATTTTTAATATAATTGAATACTAATCTTAAAATGAAACAAAATTCTTTTTTCTTTCCTCATTATGTGTAAATATATTAGTTTGGTAAGTACCTGTAATTTTTTTTTATGTATTGCTTTTACTCGAAACTAATTCAGAAACTTTTTAATGTAACAAAATCAAATTTTGATTTTTCATATAATTGAATACTATTTTTAAAATGAAACAAAGTTCTCCTTACTTTCCTCAGTATGTGTAAACACATTAGTTAGGTATGTGTAAACACATTAGTTAGTTAAGTATCTTGTGCAATTATTTTATCTATTATTTTTGCTCAAAACTAATTTAGAATTTTTTTAATGCAACAAAAACAAAAATTGAGCATGATTTAATTTCAAATATAATTGAATAGTATTCTTAAAATGAAACAAAATTCTCCTTTATTTCCTCAATATGTGTAAATACATTAATTTGTACGTGTCTTGTGTTATTATTTTATGCATTGCTTTTGCTCGAAACTAATTTAGAAATTCTTTTAATGTAACAAAAACAATAGTTGAGCATAATTTGATTTTAATATAATTGAATAGTATTCTTCAAATGAAATTCTCTTTTCTTTCCTCAATGTGTGTAAACAATACATTAATTTGATAAGTGTCTTGTGCAACTATTTTATGTATTTCTTTTGCTCGAAACTAATTTATTTATTTTTTAATGTAATAAAAACAAAATTTGAGCATGATTTTATTTTTAATAAAATTGAATACTATTCTTAAAATGAAAAAAAATTCTCTTAATTTCTCAATATGTGTAAACACATTTGTTTGGTAAGTATCTTGTGCAATTATTTGGTGTATGGCTTTTGCTCGAAACCAATTTAGAATTTTCTTTAACGAAACAAAATTAAAATTTGAGCATGATTTGGTTTTTAATATTATTGAAAGCAATATAAAATTTCTACTAAATATGATTTCTCTCAAAATTGGAGAAATTGTAATGTAGTTTAATAGCACTACAACGGGTATAATTTAGAGCCGTCAATACTGGCTTGGCCTAACCCAAGATTTAATAGGGGTGGGCTAAAATTTTTGGAGCCAATTTAAGAAAAGGGTTTTATAGCCCGAACTAAGTAAGTCTGCTAATTTGAGGGGCTTGAGAAATATCGGTAGGGCAGTCTCGTGGTTCAATAAAAATTAATTAAAAAATATATTATAATATAATATTAAAATTCAAAATTAAAGAGAGTCCAAACTCAAAACAATTAGGTTAATACTTCTATTTAGAAATTTATACTTGTACTTTAAAAAAAGAGCTTAATAAATATTGTAAAAATAATTTTATTTGTGGATTTGATTAACAAGTAGTAACATTAACATCATGTAATATTATTTTGTCGATATTTATGATAATATTTAAATTTTAATTTATAATTTAATTTAATAATTATAAAAATATATATATATATATATATATATATATATATATTTTTTTAAAAAAAAAGTGGGCTGGCCCGGCAAGCCTGTAGCCCACGTAGTTGTGGGTTGGGCCGACCGTTTTCTGGCCCACACCAAAAATGGGCTAGCCCGGCCTAACCTGTAAGATGTCAAAGTCTGTATGGGTTGGTCCGGATAGGGTGGGCTAGCCCATATTGACAGCTCTAGTATAATTATACACATATCTTTATTTAATATTCAATAAAATATTTAAGTTTTCTTAATCATTAGATTAATTTAAATTATATTATTGTAATATTCTTAAAAATTAATATTTCAAAATTTTTGGCCAATATTTGTAATTTTCACTTGTTTCAATAATTTTTTTTACCTTCATAAATAAAATAGTACAATGTTTCAGACTTTCTTTACCAAAAATAACATAGTTAATACTCTATGGCCTTCTCTGATAGATAATACTTACCTAGATCCAAATTAATTAAATTATTTTCCGAATAAGAAAAGTTTGACTTAAAAGGATTTGTTCAGCATAAGATTAGAGTCATAACTACGTTTATGTTAAGATGGTAGAATCTAATTTGATATCAAACAAAAAAAGAAATTATTAACACTGAGAGCAGAGTCTTATCTAGAAAATGAAAATAGGGATTCTTAACCAAAGCTCGTGAACTCAACACCCTTTGCGATGTTGAATTGGCTACCTTAGTCAATAGCCCTTACCATAATGAACCTGGGGTGTTTCCAAATCATGAAGCCGCTACCGACATCTTTACAACATTTATAGATCTTCTAGAGGAGGATAGATCAAAAAATATGACAACACAAGAAAAGATAACCACGAAAAGGATCGAGAAAATTGAGAATGATCTTGAGAAGGTAAGGAAGGAAAACAGTTTACAAACCAGAAGGATGGATTGTTGAATGGTGAAGAGATGTCGAATAGTACGCACCCAGAAGATCTCAGTGATCTTTGTTATGTGATGAATAAAAACCTCAAACTTATAAATGATGCGATCAAAGCAAACACTGACAAAGAAGATTTTACATCGGATGCTCCTCAAATTATTACTGGACCAATGGTGGGACTAGCTTCGACATGTCATGGGATCCTCTTTTGGCCCCTTTTGATGCTCTAGTACTATCCGAGATTCCTCTTTATGTTCCATCTATTGAACCTAAACCAACTTCGAGAGGCCAAGGGCTCCTCTTTTGGTCCCTGGTGTAACTCCAACATCGATGGTTCCTCTTACGGCTTCATTAATGGGTCCTTCAAGCGCTCGTGCTCAAGTGCCTCAATTCATGTTTCTTTTGAGGACTCATTCTCAAATAGTTCCATTTGTTGATCTGTCGCATGTTCCTTCTTCATCATCTTCACAAAGGTATCCTGAAATGACCTATCCAATCCTTCCAACAACAATGGCTTATCCAATGCCTTCACCAATGATTACTCCTCCAATGTCTAACTTAGTGCACTATAACTAAAATGATCATTAGTGACAATTAATTCTTAATTGAAATATGTATTTTTAGCGGCAATTGACATTCTTTGTATATGTACCTAAAGCCTTTAGTGACATTGGTTCTAATGGCACTTAACTAATGTCGGTAAATTAAGACTTTAGCACTCTTTATTAATGTCAATATTTAATGCCGCTAAAAGTTGTTTTTGTTGTAGATGTTTCCTCCAATAGCAACACAAATAGACCCTTTGATGAATGTCCCCTCCATGAGTGCATCAGTGCAAATGGATAACAATGTCAATGGCTCATTATGCATTCCACGGAGTCCTTCATTTTCTTAGTTGTTGAGCTTGAATGATGATGAGATAATAACTTTACTTGATGATACATCATTCAACACCAATGTTCAAGATTCAAATCACCACCACAACAAGAAGTTATGAGGATATATGATCATGTTCAATGTCTACTATTAATGTTGTTCTATAGGTATGTCAAAATCCATGTTATTGAAGTATATTTTACTTCAAACTTCCTTGCTTTGTCAAAAAGTCTGTAATTTGTTTTGTTTACTGGATATTCTTTGTCTAGTTTCTTCACATAGAAGGTCAATTAAAGTTATTCTTCGTGTTTACTCTAAGACAAGATTTTGCAGTTTCTTCCCTAAATCTATGAATGTCTATACTTTCTTGAACACAAATAGAGTTGGACGCTAATTAGTACTATTCCATCTGGCTTCAACACCTTTTTACAACGTGGATCCTGAACTCTGAACCCTAAACTTATATATTTTCCTATGAAAATGTATATTATATACTTTTGTCAAATGAGTATGAAATGGTAAAATCAAACCCTTGAACACACACAACAATATATAATTTGCTAAGAGATTTGATTCAAGTGCCTTATAGTAGCATTCGTCATTATAATTCATCTGAAAATCGTTGAGGGGGTGATAATGATTTTCATCCAAAGAATTGTTGTATAAGACGAGCACCTTATTTTAAGACTAAGCTTCATGACTTACATAATGTGTGAGATTATACAAAAATATAGTTATGTATTAAAATGAAGAATACATTTTATTGTATCAAATCAACCGTGTTAACAATCAGATCTCAAAACAATGTCTCTACTAGAAAGGAAATTTTTAAGCCAACGAGCAGAACGTTTAGAATATCTCTTTAAATTATCATTATAATCAACATAATTAATTCCATATCTTTGTGTGTAGCCTGAACTCCACTCAAAATTATCCAAGAATGACCATACGAAGTAACCTTTTACATTTACACCATCCCTGTTAAAAATATATATATATATTTATATTTTTAAAATGTATATTCAAATGTATACCATGACTAAAATGGACAAAAAAAAGGAAATAATAGACTTACTGAATGGCATCCTTGATAGCCAATAGATGTTGACGAATAAAATCTGTTCTTTGCAAGTCATTTACTCCTTCCACTATGGTTACATTGGCATCACTCATTCCTAAGAATAATTCATAGGAAATTTAATCCGGGATATCAGACATCGAGTGAGAAAAAAAAATGCATATATAATTATCGTACATACCATTTTCGGTTATGTAAATAATTGGATTCTTGTATTTCTCCTTTGTATAAACTAACAATTTCAAAAGTCCTTCTGGGACGACGAAAACATCTTTCGAGCCCGTCTACGAACCAAAAACAAAGAAAAATATTCTACAGACAAGGTCTCCAGAAAGAAAATTGATATAGATTGACAAATAATTGTTGGGAATAAACTCGTAACAGAAATAATATTTGCGGTGATAAAAGCAATAAAAGCGGAACACAACAATACGGTTAATCAACGAGAATAAAAAGAGAAATAATGACACCAAGATTTTACGTGGAAACCCTCCTAAACAAGGGAAAAAACACGACCCGAGAGGAGCAACTGAATACACTATAGTAAGGATTTTTACACTTGTAGGTCTGAATAAAACTCCAAAGACCACTACACACTCAAAAGAAATAACCCTCTTTTGATTTTTCCACCTCATATAATATCGCTCACACTCTCTATTTTTCCTCACAGATTATTATTTTCCTCTGTGATGCCTCATCTTCTTTTTTCTCCTTTTTAATTTTTCTTGTACATTGAGAATGAAGAATTGTCCTCCCTTTTATAGAGAACAAATACACTACCTTCCAAATGTGCTACAGAAGAAAAAACAATTTTTTCTTCTTCATAGCTTACCAACTCTTGCCAAACTTTGAAATTGAAGAAAAAACAATTTTTTCTTTATCAACTCTGCCAAACTTTGAAATTGGCAGAAAACAATTCAAAGTTTGGTACATGGGGATGGACCCCACAATAATAAGTGTATACCCTTTGGCCGATGGGTATTCCATTTTTTAGGCCTACAATAAAAAGTTACAAAAGATTAAAACGTTGTTACCATTAAGAATATAATTAACTAATAAAAAGTAATTAACCTAATTGAGATACTTGATAATCTTCAGGGTAGGTAATATTGACAGTGTCAGGGTAAATAATATTGGCTGCATAGGATGAAGTGTAGTAATTTAACCCCAAAAAATCATAGGAATTTTTCACCATCTCAGCTTCCTCACTAGTAAATTTTGGTAATCGGTTTTTTACACGTTCCCGCATACTTACTGGATAGTCTCCATATGTTATTGGATGCATAAACCTTAATTTCCACACACACACAAAAAAAAGTATTATTTGTTGTACGTACGAAGGTTATTGTAATGTTAGGGAAAAAATTTGATTAATTACCTCTTGGGTTCATTGTATAATGTGTGAATGGATAATGATACATTATAGAATAAGGATTGGTGAATCAAAAATGTGAAAGTGCTGCAAGTATGAATGAAGTTATTTCATTCATGAATACTGCAGCATTTCGTATTTCTAGGAATCTAGGCTATCTTTTCACATATAATGCATGAATTATTGTGCTCACCTAAGTCTATAAATATTTGAATTTTTCTCTGATATGACACAAGTTTTTTAAACAACTTTACAAGAAGAAAAACACTACATAGTAAGAAAAAAGTTTTTGCTTTTCCCTAAAACTTCAAATTGTGATTACAAGTCATTAAGTGGTTCGCTGGACAACAAATTTGAGGTACTACTATTTGTTTGTCGTGAGTCATTTTATCCTGGAAGGATATATTCCATAACCTCAGGTACTTGAAGGGAATAATTTCCTTAAGGAAACTCAGTGAATTCAGAGGACTTGACTCTTCTTCCTTTCATCTTGTTGAGTATATAATTTTATGTTTTCAAAATTTATTTAACTTCAATTGTTTGAAGTGAAAAAACAGATTTTGCACTATGAAAAGTTAACATTACCATCCGAACATGAAATCAAGAGCTCTTTCAGCAGCATCTACATCTTCCTTCTTTGTAGAGTTTGGCACAAACCAATTGCTTATCAACGATATTCCTATCTTTCCGTTTAGCGAAGCCTGCATAATTAAGTTAAACTATGTCAGATAAATTGAAACAGGATTATTTTATAGTACGAGAAGAAGAGATGATTATTTTACCTTGTATTTGTCTCTCTATAAATTAACTGCCTTTGCATGAGCTAAAAGCATGTGGTGAGCAACTATGTAAGGCTCAGTTGCTGCATTTCCAACACCACACATATTACATCTGCCTGGGGCATAGGACCCAAATAACGCATATGAATATGGTTCATTAATTGTGATCCAATCTTTAATTCTATCTCCAAATTCTTTGAAGCATAATTCTGCATAATCTCCAAAGTCATTCCTATAGTTTGTTAAAAAAATAAAACGATCGTCAAAATATAATATAATTGATCAAAATGTAAAGGGTTGTGTTATTTACACAATTTGTGGACTTAAAAATCCTTGATATTCTTGTTCAAGGGCTTGAGGCAAATCCCAATGGAAAATTGAGACAAGTGGTTGTATCCCATTTGCTAAGAGCTCATTCATGAGATTATTATAGAACGCAATCCCCTCTTTGTTTACTCCTTTGCTCAACTTTCCATCTGATTGTATATATGGGAAAAAAATGCTAACTTATTATAGTGTAAACGAGATAACATATATATAAGAGCCAATTTTTATACGATAAAAAATGGTTACACACTCTCTGAATCACTTTACTTATCGTCCTTGTTAAATACTCTAATTTATATTAAGTGAGTTAATATTGTTGAAACGGATTTTCAGAAAAAAATATTACTACAAGACAAAAATTAAAAGTTAATTTTTATTATTTCTAAACTATTCTTTAGAAAATATAAATAGTTAGGAACCTTGTTAAGAGGAAAGGTAAATATATATATAAAAAAAAATTACCAACAATCCTTTTGAACTTTGGAAAGTTTATTTATTTCAAATTATAAAATTTTAGGATCACCCTCAAAACGATGGGCTTCAATACTAGATGTGGAAAGTTTTGGGAAGATGACCACTATTATTCAAGTAGATAGTACTTTCTCCGTTTCATTTTATATATCATCTATTTCTATAAATAGTTAAATTACAGTACTTGTCATTTTATAAATTTATGCATAAATTATTTTATTTAATTTGGTCTATTATATTTTTGATGGAATAGTTAATTAATCTTGTCATTTATTAATAAAGTGGACTTAAGAAAATATTAAATAAGAATAGAAGGGTAATGCTAAATCATTTCTTAATGCAAGTGCAAAATAAAAAAATGACATATAAAATGAGATGAAGGGAATAATAACAAAATTCCTCTATCCATTTCTTACTTGCATGAAATGGGTTTCAGTGTGATTAGGGAAAAAGATTACTCCTCTTTTTATTTAAAGATAAGTGGAGATTTTTATTTATCATATTTATATATCAAAAAAAAATATTTTTTCAATACATTATCTTTAGCATTAATTGCATAATTTTCAAATTATTTACAAAAAGTATATAAATTAATATAAACATTACAATAAAATATTTATATCAATAAGTACTATTTTTTAAAAAGCGCACAAATTTAAAAATGAATAAGCATAAGTAAACCAAGAAAGTATCATATTTTATCCTCAAAAAGATTTTCCCCTAATTCGTGAATAATTGATACATCTCATGATTAATCACCTAATTCATAGATTAAGAAAATTCATGTACGTGGAATGAATCTAAATCTAAATTCTCAATAAAAATATGCTATAGGAATACGATAAAAAGAAATTAAGAGAATTAAAATTTAATTCTTACATGGTAATATTCTTGACCGTGATATACAAAAAATTTAAAGCTATTAAACCCTTGGGATTTCATTAACTTTATGTCTCCCTGCAAAAATGACAATTAGTGCAACATTTTATGCTAAAATGTCCCAATTAATTAGTAAAAGCTTTATAAATTAATTGAAGTGCTCATAATCTCATTTATTTACTGCTACCTTATAACGATGGTAAAAATCAATGGCTACATCACCATTACTATCGTCAATTATTCTATCTGTATATATGAGGGGAAAAAAATGAGTTATTATAGCCTTTTAAAAGTTATATAGAGAAAAATCATCCCATAAAGATTTTGTGTGTGTGAACTGTGAAGTTTTCAAAAAGATATGGAGTAAAAAAAAAATTAAGAATTTACACCCAGGATGGTAGGTTTTTTTTTGAAGGATTGAAAATTCAACCCCATTTTATTTTATTTTTTAAAAATTTATTTTTATAAGTCTTTAAAAAAATTATCTTACTTCAATTTCCTCCCCCTCCAGTCCACATCAAAAGCACCCACACATTTCGAAATTTTTTAGATATTACTTTTAAAAAAAAAAAAATCCACCCCAACTTTTTTCTTTTTTCGTATGTTAGATATATACATATATTTTTAAAAATATTTTATTTCTAATTGTGTATGAATATAACATAAATGAGAATTTTATTTTTATAAAAAATCTTATTGTATGAAACTCAAACCACTGAAGTCTAAGTGATAGTTCATGTTCGAAATCACCTTCTCAATAATTTATATATGAAATTTTTTTAAAAAAAAAGATAATTTAGATTGTTTTAATTTACTTTTTATTTTATATTTTTATTTTAACAAAATAAATTTTTATTACTTTTTTCTGTAAAATCCTAAATATAAAATTATTATATAATAACAATAATAATAATAATAATCAAATATAAAATTTCTAAAATATCTTTATTGTTTCTTGTCCAATTATTGGATCTGACAATCTACAGCCTTGTGTGAGAAGCACAATCTATAAATCACCCTTTTCAAGTAAACTGTTTTTTGATGGATAATATAATCTTAATCTACTTAGGTCCGCTTAATTATTTAAGATAAAATTGAAGTTTTGATAAGACATGAGATTCAAATTATTAAATTTCTATCTTTGTTCATAAATTAAAAATAATATAAGTTAGCATAAATTATTAAAATTGTATCAAACAAGAAAAAATTCATAACAAAAGTATAATATACGAAAAAATTTAAGATTAGTAGAAACACAACCAACATACTTGTATGAAGCTTCATTCAATATTTACTTACCATCCCCACCACTTCCCTCCCATCTGCCCACTTATCTAAGTGTCAAAAATTAAAGGCGGAATGGTCTGATAGATCCTTATACATATATCAGTTTGTATTGTGGACTCTTCTACTTAACATTTTGTCAATTGAATCCTTAAACTCTATCAAAATGATATTTTTAAGCCCCTCCAACCATATGTGTAGCTCACTCTTTTTTATTTAATTGACATGTCATATCCACGTAAGATATATTAATGCCACATCAAAATTATTTTATAACTATTTTTAAAAATTATTAACCAAAATTATTTAATAAAATGTAAAATAATAACATTTTAATTTATTATTGATATTTCTAATCTTCCCTATTTTCACTATTTCACCACCAATCGTTGCCGGCGTCGTAAAATCCATTAAAATTCAACTGTAAAACCCAATAGAGCATTTCCGATTTTCCGGCATGGATAGCAATACAAACTGGTCGGAGAAGGTAGAAGATCTCGTCGATGTCGGAGAAATCGATGGAGCCATTGCGTCGTCTCCATTTTTGCCGGCGTCGTCTCCATTTTTGACGGCGTCATCGTCATTTTTGCCGACGAAATGAAAGTAACAACAACCTAAGCCACCTAACAACCAGACTTTTCATAATCCAATGCCAACTATTATTTCACACCCCAAATTGCTTACAAATACAAGAATAATTTTGATAGCAAAAGAGGTCAAGTTACTCATTAGAGAAATTAACAACTATATTTATTCCACTAATTTTCTGGGTTTTTTTTTTTGCTTATTATGTTCAAAAAAATTTTGCCCAATTTTGTTTTATTTTCTATAGGGTAACAAAAATAAAATAAAAAAAAAACAAAAAGAAAAATTAGAAAGAAGTTGGAAAGGAGGAGGAAAGGCAGAAAGAGAGAAATTGAGGTCTGGGAGGGGAAGAACAGGGAAAGTGTTAAAAAAAAAAACAGGGAAAGTGATGATTGAAGAGGAAAAAAATAGGGATGAGTGGGGGAAAGAAGAAAGAAGTGAAAGAAAAATGAAGATAAATAACAATAAGGTGTGGATAAGAAAGAAAAATGGGGTTGGGGTGGCTGAAAAAAAATAGTGTGGGAAAAAGATGGAGTTTTTTCCTTTTTAAATTTATTATTTTCTTTTTTAATAATTTTAATAATTTAAAAGTAAAAGGTAAATTTTTAATTATCATGTTCACTTGCCTTTACAGGCGCGTGACTATACTCTCTTGCCAACTCATCTATATTAATGTCACATAAGAATGGTCAATGGTCAGAGGAATTTAATATGTTGTGTTATATTGAGTATAAGGGTTCAGTTGACAAAATGTTAAGTAGAAGAGTTCACAATACAAACTGATACAAGTATAAGGGTCTACCAGACCATTTCGCCAAAATTAAATGAAATCACACATAACTATTGTTGGTTGTATGTCTACCATTTCAATAATATTCATACAACATGAGTTGTAACATACTATTCTTTAATATAGTTCTCTTACATAGCATGAACAATTTTCTCATGTTAAACATATGCGTTTCTCGATATAAATGGTATAAAAATTGGTAAAAGTAACAATGTCAACCATAAATTTGATTGGTGAAAATAATAGTTATATCCGATATAAATCAATTAAAAATTAGTAAGAGTAATGATATGAACTAAAAAAATTTGTTTACATATGAATTAAATGATACTTGGTAGATATAAAATAATGGAAATTGTTTACAAGCTATAAGCATTTATGGGACAATTTTATTGAAAAATACGAAATTTTTAATCATATTTTTCAAAGAAGGGAAAATGGTTTGATATACCCCTCAACTATGTCATTTGGAGCTGATATACCCCTTGTTATGAAAGTGGCTCATATATGCCCTTACCGTTATACAAACGGCTCACATATACCCCGCCGTTACAAAATGAGCTCACATATATATCCTTCATTTAACGAAAGTTAAAAAATTAGTTTATATTCATACTTTTTACTTTTAATTTTTTTTAAAAAGTTATTTAGGGGTATATATGATTCTTCTATCAAAGTTCAAGGTATATTTAAAGTTTTTTCATACATAAATTATTTTTTGACTTCTTTTATTATAATTGTTTGAGTTTCTTATTCTTATTTTTTTTTTCTTTCATTCCTTAGTTTAAAGAAAAAAAAGTTAAACTATTTTTATGTCCATATTGTAATTTGATTTGTATTCGAAGAAAATTTTTTTGTCATTTACAATAAGTTTTACAAGAATATTAGTGAAACATAAATAAATTTGATTATCAAAATAATAATTCTAAATTAGTCATAGAAACAAAAAAAAAAGTCAAAAAAATATGTTTGACGAGGATTAAATTTACTCATATGGAATTATATTTTTAGAAAAAAATAATAAAAAATTAGATTAAAATTATTATTTTTTTCATTTCCGTTAGAGAAAAAGGGTATATGTGAGCTATTTGTTTATAAGCAGGGGTATATATGAGTCACTTTCATAACAAGGGGTATATCAGCTCTAAATGACAAAATCAACGGGTATATTAGACCCTTTTCCCTTTAAAGAATTTGAAATTTTCATAATTTCAAATCACGAGATGAAATTACATGTCTAAATACCTAATAAATAGAGGAATTGTTAAAAAGACTGACCTGGATGTTTGTGGGTAAAGATATCCCAAATGCTAGGGCCTTTACCATCTCCATAACTTGTTCCTTCATACTGAAACCAATTAGCATGTATGTATAATAATTAGCATAAGTTAATTATTATTAGGTGGGCGAATAAAATCTATCTTATATATAATAGTGTACTGAACGAACAAATTTAGTCAAATGATATCACATCATATTAAAAGTATCTTTAGACTGTTATAGCAGAGAAAATATCAAAAAAATAAAAATAAAAAACGATTGAATGGACCTGATAAGCAGAAGAACCAGTTCCAAATATGAAATCTGGTGGAAAACAACTGCTATTAAATGGATCTGATGCTTCAATTGAAGATACAAATAGCAGAAAGAGGCAAAAATGTAGAAACAAAATTTTCTCCACAAATATTGCCATACAAATATATTTTTTATTTGATTTCCTCACCATATGTGAAATGACCCAATAAGCTCCTTAAATAGATATTCCTACATTGAGGTATTCATTTTCATCGTTTTCATTTTTTTGTCTGATTTTTATCTAATATCACAATAATAAATAAAGAATTTTGTAGTAATTATTTAACAACAATAATACAATTGTCGTTCTATTATATTTAGCGCCAATGATAAATATGGTATATATAATTTGCACTATATATAAACATTGTTAAAAACTTCTCTAAATATGATGACATTAACTCAATTGTAATTAAATATTTTTACGAAAATAAATATATCATTAAAATAAAAAATTATTGCCGACAAATTAAAGTATTTCTTTTGTACGTTGTAGTGTACAGAGTTTAAAAGAATAGAGAAGACTTTAAAAATCTTTTACTCTTGAACTAAAAGATACATGGAATATTTCAAAATATCTTTTAATCTTATCATCTTAAAACATGTAAAATAATAATAATAATAATAATAATAATAATAGTAATTAAAGAATTTTTAAAATTAATTAAGAAAACGAAAAATAAATTGAACGGAGTACAATAAATGAAGACAATTTATTTATTTATTTTTAAAAAAGAAGGTGATAGGAAAAAAATTATCATCGAAAAACAAACAACTAGTACTCCTAGTTGAGTGAAGATTGTTTTATTGGTATTATATTCTGACACATCGAATCCCTATTTTTCTTAATATGGACTAAAAATAATATTAAATGTGTAAAATAATAATTAAAGTTAAAATCCTGAAAAATTACTAATAATGGAGTTAATACAGTAAACACTTTAAATTAATTTTTTTATAAGCAATTTGCCCAAATCTGTCAATTAATATAAAAAGGAAGTGAGTGATATTTCTCTTCTAATTCAATTATTGGGGCTGGCAATCTACCACATGTCACATGTGACTTCTTTAACCGAATATTATATTGTTACTCAAATTATGTGCATGTGAATCTCATTTCTAATATATATATATATATATATATATATTAAAAAAAATCGTATATTCAATATATTATATATCTTAATTAAGATGGTAAAATTCAAATGTATATTTTACTTTTTAAAAATATTGTGTCAAATTAAAAAATGAAAGACAAATTAAAATAAATGAAAGATATATATATTTGTAAGTTTAATTAAAATTTTGTTCATGAAATCTTTAAAAGAAAAATATAAATTTATATACTTGTAAAGTATTGTAAAAAGTGTTATAAGTCACAATAATTAACAATTCAAAATAATTAAAAGATATATAAAAATTTTACCGTCAAAGTTAGACTAGTTTAAATCTCGACAAAATGGTCTGATAGACCTCTGTACTTGTATGTGTTTGTGTTGTGAATCTTTTCACTTAATCCTTTACCAACTAAATTCTTAAACTCAATTAAAAAAAAGATTTTTAAACACATGCTACCATGTGTAACTCACTCTTCTTTAAATGATGACATATCAAATCCATTTCATTAAAATTAATAGGCCTAACCCATTGGTGGCCCCTTAAAGTTGGCACGAACTTTCACTTAGACACCTTAAGCGGGTGATGTTCATTTTAGACACCTCATGTCAGCTTTTGTTGGGTCATATTGACACTTTTTGCTTACCTGGCTCAATGAGTGTAATACACTCAATGACTGCGCGTGAGATACATATTCAGTCGACTTTTTGATTTTTTTTCTTCTTTTTCTTTTCTATTTCAGCCTCCATTCCTGCAAACATTAATATCCAACAATGGCGAAAATTTAGTTATAATAAAATGATGAAAAATGACAAATCTCTGTTAGAAAATTTAGAAATAGACCCATTTAAATATTAAATTATTCATGAGATTCTTTCTTGAATAAATTAATTTTTACGGAGGAGTACATTTAATATTTTTGTGAATTTTTAACCTGCTAATTAGGGTAAAAAAGAAATAAAAAGATATTTGAAAAAAATAATAATAAAGAAGGAATAGTGTGTTGATGGGTGTGAGTCCAATATTGGAAAAAAGGAATATCGGTATTTGAAGAAGGAATCAAAGAAAATGGGTGCCCAAATGCTTCTGCAAATGAACAGATATTTGGAGAAGACAATTGTGGGGTGAGGTGGGGTTGGGGTTGGGCGTGGGGGCATAGGGAAATTATTGGTTTAAATCTTTTTTTAAAAAAAATTATTGGACAAAAATTCATATGTCAATGATTCATTTGTTACTTCTTATTTTTATTCAAAAATAATTGTTTAAGAATTATTTTTTATGTAAATAACACATATCCTCGTCTAATTTGTCACTTTACACGTCATTCGCGAGTATAATACACACACCTTATATATTTTTGTTGATTAGTAAAAAAGTGTCAAAATAACACATTAAGACTCTACGTAAGGTGTCTAAAATTAACATCATCTAGTTAAAATGTCTAAGTGAAAGTTCGTGTCAACTTTAAGGGTCACCGATGAGTTAGGCCAAATTAATAATAATCATTATTTTCTTTACTAATTTATTTTTAAAAATTATTAACTAAAATTTTAAATAAAAGATAAAACAATAAGAATTTAATTTATTTCATAAAGTAAATCAAGCTCCTCTTCTCCGACCTTCACAACCTACAATCATAAGCGGCACTCCACCAACTCCGGCCAGAAAATCTTTCGTCGTCGTGGTCAGTTCCTCGTTTCATCTCCCGCCTCGTTCTCCCTTTCACTATTTTTCTTTCTCCACACCACCGCCTCCCATTCTACTGAAAAGGGATCAGCGCCGCCTCTCTCCCTCTCACACCACCGTGAACCGGCGAGCACCACCATGAAACCAACGCGCTCTCTCTCTCCACTGATAATCATCATGAAATTTGACGTCACGAAAGTGTCAATGCCAAGATCGACTAAAGAAGATAACGATATCAGTGGAGATGAAAAAAAAATGGGTTTGGGGCTGCGAGAGGGGGGCGGCTGAAAAAGAAGGCGATGTGGGGGAAGAAGATGAGTTTTTTCCTTTTAAAATTTATTATTTTATTTTTTTATAATTTTAATAATTGAAAATTAAAATTTAAAATTTAAAATTTAAAATATCATGTTCACTTGTCTTAATAGGTGTGCAGTTACATTCTCTTGCCAACTCATCTATATTAATGTCATATAAGGATGGTCAATAATCACAAAGGCTTATATGTTGTGTTTAGAAGAGTCCACAATATAAATCCATACAAGTATAAGGGTCCATCAAATTATTTTGTCTTAAATCTCAAAATTTGAAAAGTGTCACAGTATTGAGACGGGGGAGTAATTGATAACAATATGTACTACTATCTACCACCTAGCATGCATGATCCATTGACATCAAACCATCAGCATCATTTGATAGAGTGTATTTGTAATGATTCGATAAGTCATTTTAAAAATTAAACCTATTCCAATTTTTTTGCGTAAATTTAAATTGTAATCTTGAACTATTGATGTAAGTAATATTATTTAGTAGATGGACATTTATTAAATAATTATTTTTTAGTTGTTAGTTAATGAATTTAAATCTAAAATTTATTTACATCTTATACCACTTGCTCAGCAACATAAATTGAATTAAACGGAATTTTATATTTTTGAGTCATTAGTTCGAAAGTGGGCACGTCTTCAACTTTAATTGAATAGTTACTATATATATATGGGTAATTAATGAGAATTTTTGTATTTGAAACTTTCAAATCCATGTATTTTGAATAATTTGAAATTTTATCTTAGCAAGAAATTGCATGTTTTAACGATGATTTTATCTCATAATTTTATATTGTGATATAAAATTGCAAGTCCAAACAGAAATATTAATAGGAAATTTGGTCCACATATGAGTTATGACATTTTCTAAGTCTTAATATTTTCTCATTATGAATATTTTTTGGATGTCATTTAAATCTTACTTTTGTTAATTTTGTATTTAATTAAGAAGAAATTTCTTGAGCCAAAGAGCAGAATGTTTGGGATATCTGTTTAGATTATGATTGTAATCAACATAATTAAGACCAAATCTTTGAGTGTATCCTGAACTCCATTCGAAATTATCCAAAAACGACCACGCAAAGTACCCCTTTACATCCACACCCTTCCTGTAATTATTAATAACAAATAAAAATTAAAACATTATAACATATTTCAAATATTAGTATTAGCATAAAAGAAAGGGAAAGATAAATTATAATTAATTAGATTAAGAAGATAATTAATTACTTACTTAAGGGCTGCTTTAAGGGCCAATAAATGGCGATGTAAGAAATCCACTCTTTGCAAGTCATTCACTCCTTTCTCAACCATTGTTACATTTGCATCACTCATACCTTTTTATGCCAAAAAAAAAAAAAAAAAAAAATCTACAAAAAAAATAATTCTGTAATTAATTAATTACACTTGTACAAAAATATTTATTACTATACCGTTCTCTGTAATGTAAATTTTTGGATTATTGTATTTTTCTTTTGTATAGACAAGTACTTTTAAAATTCCTCTTGGGACAACGTGGAAAACTGACGATCCTGTCTGTATCCAAATTATAAAAAAAAAAAACTTTATATTATTAAAAAGATTAATCATTGAAGAAAAATAATTATAATTCTTATAAGATTAAGAGTGTATATAAGAACATGCCGGTTCGCCGATAAGCTTTCCATTTCTTTCCACTACAAAAGAAAAGAAAACAACAAAAGATGAAGTGTTATATTTTTGTGATTAAAATATTATCAGTTTGTTTTTATTTGTTATATTTCATATTTTTTGAGAATTGAATAATATGAACTTTGATTAATATCCTAAGCTATATTTTCATCACATTAATATATAAAGGATTGTAATTTATTAGTAACTTTTGTATTTTAAATAGAAAATGTTAAATTTATTTTAATTCGAGTTAGCTCCAAAAATTTGTGTGAAGTGAATTATCACTACATTAGAAATAATTTTTAAGGGCAATTAATTAACGTTAATAGTTTAATTACAGCTAAATATGTATTTTTAGCAGTAATTAACACTCTTTGTATATAAAATCTAATAACACTTAACTAATATCAGACGTCAATTAAGAATTTACCCCTTTTTATTACCACTAAAAAAATATTTTTATTGTAGTGTGTGACAGTTTAAATGATTACATTCACTGGTCTAATATACATCAACTCATTCCAAAAGGGTATATTATATGTATATGATATATCAGTGTACAATAAAAATATAAGATATACTATTTATCGACTATTTGTTTCAATTTCTAAAATAATAACAATAATAATAATAATCGAATTAATTACCTGTTTGATTTACTTGAAAATCTGATAAGTAGCTAATATTCTCTTTATTTGGAGTAACATTAAGATTTGCTGCATACATTGTTGTATGGTAATTTAGTCCCATGAAATCAGAGGAACCCTTCACCATCTCAGCTTCTTCTATTGTGAATTTTGGTAAACGATTTCCCACGATTTTGCACATAATTTCTGGATAATTACCATATGTTAATGGATGTATAAACCTGAATGTAATTTATCGATGTCACGCTTCATTTGAACTATTGAAAATTTATAATTCGATTTGTTTTTATCTATATATGGAGATTGTACTTACCATCCAAGCGAGAAGTCGATGGCTCGTTGTGTTGCGTCTATATCTTTCTTCCTCTTGGAATAGGGCTCGAACCAACTAGCCACTAGTACTATTCCAATCTCCCCTTTCTGCGATACCTATATATAAAAATTAATATTTCGATTATATATAAAATATTTTTCAGATGGCAAGAAAATAGAATAATCTCCAATTATGATGATATATATATTTTTTATGATTGAAATGACTAAATTAAGAATATTCATAATTCAATATTTAGGAAAGAACAAAACTACAATTACATATCTTCATTTTTTAGTCTGTCTCAAAAGAAAAGTTGTCTTTCTATATTTAAAATTAGTTTAACTTTAAACTTCTCATTTATCCTTCTATAATGATTTATAGTCGCACAAATATTTAAGATTAGTTTCAGACCGTAATTCTAGACGTTCTTTTTTTTTTTTCTGTTTTTCATCCGATATTTGAAGTCCCGACTAAATTTGAATCGCGCACTGCAGTGCCTATTCAGAGGTGACTCTCTCTTTTCGTATCTAGAGTTCGAACACGAAACATCTGATTACGGGTGTAGCAGTTCTACCATGCACCACAACTCATAGTGGTTGTATAGGTTTTTCTTGATTGTACGTACCATCCAATCAAACAGTACTACATAAATTGAGACAGAGGGAATACATACCTGATATTTGTCTCTGTATAATTTGGTTGTTTGTGCATGAGCAAGAAGCAAATGATGGGCAACTATGTAAGGCTCAGTGGAAGAGTTACCAGCAAAACAAGCAGTGGTCCTCCAAGAAGAGCATCTCATAGGAGGAAAAATGCCAATGTCATAACCAGTAATTGCATAGCCACTTGGTTCATTTATTGTGGTCCAAAGTTTAACTCTATCACCAAATTCTTTGAAACACAATTCTGCATAATCTTGAAAATCATAACTACAAACAAAAATGTTACTATATATCTCTATTCTTTTTTTAAACAAAAACTTGAGAAAAATTGCTCAAAAAAATTGTTTTACACCTACATAATTTGTGTGTTTAGAAACCCAAGATACTCATCTTCAAGGACTTGTGGTAGATCCCAATGGAATAGGGTAACCATAGGTTGTATACCTGGATGAATTTTTAAATATAACGTTACGTACTTTCACCCCGGATCGAAATAAGAAAAATAAAATATTAAGAGATAAATTAACCTTTAGCTAGAAGCTCATTGATAAGATTATTATAGAAGGCAATGCCTTGTTTATTTACTCCTCTACAAAGCTTCCCATCTGAGATAACATAGTAAAACATAAGAAGATTTATTATATTAGTGGGGAAATTGGTATTCTTACCTAGTAATACGAGTGCTATTTTTCACTTGTCTTAAAATTGACATGCATTGTATATAGCTTTTAAATAATATTAAATAAAATATATAAGTATAAGAATATTAATGATATTATCAATGTCATAATTTTCTGTGTATAAAAATATAAATATTATTAATATCATAATTTATTATGTATAAAAATAATATTGAATAAAATCTATAAATAATATATTATGTAAGAATAATATTAAATAAAATATTAACTATGCATACAAAATAACATGCATTTTTTATAAGATGTATTTTTCTTGTCACTTACTTTATGTTTTTCACTTAAGTTACCCAAAATGGCCTTATCTTCACAAAAGGCATAAAACGCATTTCTAGTACGCGATTTATAGTCTCGCATGCGCTTTTTTTTATTTTAATTTTTAACTTTTCGTAGAGGTGAAGGTGTGTCAACATAATATAACACTATCAAACAATTATGATTTCTTTCATTGAAATTTCTTAATGAAAAATGCTTAGTTGTTCGGATAGATATTTTGATTGAAATAGTGAAAGGAAAAAATAATATTTTCATATGAATAAAGGGTAAGGTAGTCAAATTGATTGTCTTATTTATAATTTCTTAAGTATCGTGTAAAATGAAAAGTGATCAGTTATTATGAGATGGGGGAGTAATACATATGACCTTTTATCGTATGTAATACTATTAAAAAATTAATTATGTATAATAGAATTCATCTAATCGCCTCCCCCCCCCCCTCCTACACCGCCCCCGACGCCGTTGAATCAAAATATCTTCGACTTTACGATGTATTGTGTTAAATGAATATTATGCTTGAATAGATTCTATTGTTCTCTATTATTACATAACCTAATTATTTTTTTCTATTATTACATAATGTCACACATCAATAATTTAAAGATAAATCAATATCAATATAACAAAAGAGATATTTAATGATAATATACCTTTAAAGCAGATAATATCTATTGTCGCAAATATATTTAGCAACAATTGAGTTAATGTCAGTGAATTTAGAGTTGCTAAATCCTTTAGCCATATTTATATAAAATGTTGGTTGTATATATCATATTTATTATTACTCCTAAATATATTATAACGATAATTATATTATTATCGTAAAATTCTTTGTTTGTTGCAATGTGTTCTATGATAGTATTATTTATTTGTGGAGGCAATATAGCCCTCAGTTAATTACAATTTCATAATTAACCTTTGTGGCATAACATAACCTTTTGTGGAGCTGACGATTTACAAATTAAATAGAAGAAAATGATTTTTTTTCAAATCTTTTGATTGTAAAATCGAAAATGTCTTATATAAGAAAAACATAAAACTAAGAGAAGAGTAATCTTACATGGTAAAACTCTTGACCAAGATATGGAAAATCTGAAACCATTCAATCCTTCAAATTTCATTAGCTTTATATCATCCTAATTAGGAACATTGAAGAAAAGTGTAATAATGTAGAAATTTAGAACCATAGGCCAATTAAATATTACGATTTGTTGTATTTTTGATAATATATAGAAGTACTTGATATATTCATTAAATTAAATACCTTGTAACGATGGTAAAAATCAATCGCTACGTCACCGTTACTATGGTCAGCTATCCTTTCTACAAAATTAAACATCACATAAATCGTAAAAAAAAAAACATTTTTCATAAAAAACATTTTTTTTAGGTAACCTCCATTACCAGGATGGTTGTGGGTAAAGGTATCCCAAATACTAGGACCTCTACCATCTTCATTAGCTGCTCCTTCATACTGTAAAGTGTAAAGCAAAACTAAAATATTCGAAATCTTGTTTGATTCGATATAAAGTGTAAAGACTTGTGATTTAAAATATGTCGTTGATATTTTTCTGCAGCTATATAATCAATACGATTAAAGGTAAAATTAAAATGTTTATTGTTAAATTCTTTTAAAATATATAGAAACATGAAACTCTCAGATAAATTAAAAAGGAAAGTGTGTTTAATAAATTAAAATTGAGGGAATAAGAATAATTATAGAAAAACCTGATAAGCAGCAGAGGAAGTTCCAAAAATGAAATCTGATGGAAAACTGGTTTTATTAAATGGAACTGAGACATTATAATAATAGTAATAATTAGGCACAGAAGAACTTATAATTGGTACAAATATCCCAATTAAGAGAAATAAAGAGATCTGAATTAGTAATCCCATGGCTTAATTAGAGTATTCTTTAAGAATTCCATATTAAGTCCATTATATAGTACTAGATTGTACCTAAAAATTAAATATTCTATTTTTTTCGTTTTCTTTTAACAATTTTGACAAAGTCAAATTATGATTTTGTTTTTTTTAAAATAAATGGACAGACTTGCCGTCTGTTTGGATTAGAAAGGAATCTTCATAGTAAAATTTTTACTAATTTTCCTAAAAGATTTATAGCCAGTCTGATCCCTTGCCGTCCCTCTTTATCATACTCAGTAAGAGAGGCGAATTCAAAATTTGAAAAAAATCGAGTGCATCAATATTAAAGCTAAAAATAAGTTTTTACTTGAGATTGAACTTTGGTCGTGGATCTATTAGCTTGTATCATTGGTACAAATCACCATTTTATAATTTTTATGGGGCCACTATTAATTATATTTAGTTTCTGTCGATTTTTCAAGATACAGCCTTACAAATAACATGTGGGTCTGCCTCTAAGTAAGCAATTCTTTAATTCTTAATCACAAATTGTTGCTTCGAATCACGAGAATAAAATCAATTTTAATAGAAAAAATGCAACAAGAAGGACCGAATATATGATTCCCCTCGACAATTAGATCTTTTGAGATATCATCTACTTAAAACGGAGCTTATGATTTGCGGTACTCCAAACTTTGAGCAATTGACTTTTTTAACCTTTGATAAATGAATTATTGTAAATAATCTAAAACCATGTGAAACATTCAATCAAATTACTTCAAATTTCAAAATGAACTCCCCATCGATGTTTCAATTCTTTTGAGATATCACTAAATCGAAATGAAATAATTTACACTTTGAAAATTCATTTTCTTCAACATTACATGTTGTTGTAAATCGATCCAAAAACCATCAAACCTCTACCAAACATAATGTTACAACAACTTTATGTCTTCTCCTTTTATTACAGGATAACACCCCCTTAATTTATTCCATAAATATTACTACTTAATAAACAGATTAATACTGAATTTAAGGACAATAAGCACACTTGATTAGATTCTAGACGTACATGATATAACTAATCATTTTATTTGAGAAGGAATTTCTTCATCCAAAGAGCAGAACGCTTAGGATATCTCTTGAGGTTATTTTTGTAATCTACAAAATTGATGCCAAATCTCTGTGTGTATCCTGATCCCCATTCAAAGTTGTCAAAAAATGACCATGCAAAGAACCCCTTCACATGTACTCCCTCCCTGAAAATTAAATTAATTAACAAAAATTAATTTACTCAGATGTCAATTGACTCCACTTGAATAAGAATATCTAGCGTTGATATATAGGCCCACTAAGGAGTAAAATGTGCTCCAAAGTCCAAAAGGTCTAATATTTGACAGGTTCAAATCGAAACCTTTGATTTTACTGAAAGAATTTCAACCATATATCGATAAAGAAATATATACCTAAAAGCCCTGTAAAGAGCTTTAATATGGCGTTGGTAGAAATCAACCCTCTGAACATCATTAATACCTTTTGCAACATCATCAATATTGGACTCACCCATTCCTAATAACCAATATCAATTTAATTAGCAAGTACTATAATTAAGTATAATTCAAACAACATTAATTAGTTTATTATTCAATAATTTTCACTTACCACATTCTGTGATGTAAACAATTGGATTCTTGTAAAATTTCTTAATATAAACAAGAAGCTTATAAAGTCCCTTTGGAGCAACATAAAATATACTCACACCAGTCTGCATCCAAATATTAAAAATTAATACTATCATAATTTATAACAACATTTCAAAAAAATAAAATTGAATGAAATATATATACTTACTGGATCACCAATCAACTTTCCATTTCGCGATGCTACAAAAAAAACATAAATTAATTAAATGATGCATAATAATCAGTCACATAGATCAAATGATATTACGTAAATTGAGACGATACACTTACTTGTTTGATTGACTAGATTATCAGTTCCTGAACTAATATTGACAGTATTTGGTGGTTTAGAAATATGAGCTGCAAAATTAGAGGTGTAATAATTCAATCCTATAAAATCACATGAGTCTTTCACCAACATTGATTCTTTTGGAGTAAACTTTGGTAATCTCTTGCCAACAAGTTTTCTCATACTTAGTGGATAATCTCCATAAGTCAATGGGTGCATAAACCTGTCAACATAATATATATATATATATATTTCACAATTTCAGTTTATAAAATAAGAAATATTAAACACTTTATATTAAATAAAAGTATTTGTTTTTTAAAACATTACCATCCAAGCATAAAATCAAGAGCTCTTATAGATGCTTTTATATCTTCTGGTTTGTTGGAGGCAGGCTCGAACCAATGTGACACTACAACTGTTCCTATTTGACCCTTTTGAATTGGCTGTACACCAAATAAAAACAGACTTAGTAGTAATAAAGAAAAAAGAGAAAATTATGCGGTTAAATAAACTTATACTACTTAATTATTTATTATAACTATAGTTTGCTATAATTATCACTCACGACTAACATTATACATTAATTACGTGGGCTGACTTTGAGTTTGTATAATTAACCACATTTGTATATGTATAATTCGCGAAAATATACAAACACATATGTATAATATACAATTATCTAATCAATTTACATATACAATTCACGTCTCTCCCACTCTCTGCCCTCTCTCCTCCCTCTCGCAATTTCGCTTGCTATAGATACAAATGCATATGTGTAATATACAATTATCTTACTGATATACATATACAATTCACCTCTCTCCCATTCTCTACCCTCTCTCGCTCGCCTCTCTCTTCCCTCTCACAATTTCTCGTGTCATATATACAAATAGATATGTATACAATTATCTAACCGATATACATACACAATTCACCCCTCTCCCACTTTTTGCCCCCTCTCTCTCCCAGTGTCGCTCGCCTCTCTCCTCCATATCACATGTAGCTACAAATTTTAATTATCAAATTATGACTATGAAGAGTAATTAAGCTATTTTTGAGTGGTTATATGTGAAAATTCTCCTAAAAAAATTACTTAAAATAAATTAATTCAAACAGAGTTTATAAGCGCACCTTATATTTTTGCCTGTATAATTTGGAAGCAGCAGCATGAGCAAGAAGTATGTTGTGTCCAGCTATATAAGGCTCAGTGCCGGAGTTACCGATTGTGCAATTATTGTTCATCCAGGCTGAACACCGCCCAGGTGCTAAAGAGCCCGAATCATAACCCGTTGATGTGAAAATCCATGGCTCATTCATCGTTGCCCATAACTTCACTCTATCTCCAAAATTTTTGAAACAAATCTCCACAAAATCTACGTAATCATCTCTGTTAGCAGAGACAGATTCAGAATTTGAACATCATACAACATACTGACATAGTAGTAATTATCTCTGTACTATAGGTTCAGAACATAGTAATTAATAGGGTAAAAGAACAAAAACTAAAGCATATATACCCTTTATACTTACGGAAATACATGTGTCATAATCTTATTCACCGACCCGGCATCAATGGATAAGATTGCGCCACGTATCCCTATTTAGTCATCTGTTAGACTGAAGGGCATATACGCTCTAGTTTCTGGACGACAGAGGCACCAATGTCCCAAAAGTATGACAGAGGGTATCTTGCATACCATTTCGATAGATCGGGATATATTTATCCTTTTTCCCTAAGTACTAATATATCAATATTTTTCATACATATATATTTATGTTCATATTTTGTATCGAAAATATTGGGTTCAGGTGAACGTGTAATTCAATAATTGTGGTGTGGAGTAGAGTACTTACACGATCTTAGGGCTTAAAAAGCCAAGATATTCATCTTCAAGGGCTTGAGGAAGATCCCAATGAAAAAGTGTCACAAGAGGTTTAATACCTAAATTGCAATTTATAAACTTGATTAATTTTGATAATTCATTTTAATTTTGTAAATAAGATATAGGGAGTAATTTATTAATTACCAAGGGCTACAATCTCATTTATGAGACTGTTGTAGTAGCCAATACCAGCTTGGTTTATTCCTTTTTTAACCTGGCCCTCTAGATAATAGTAAGCACAAAAAAATAAAAGATTAATTAATCAACTTATAATTAACAAAAGAATAAATAATATGAATACTAAATTATCTACTTGGTAAAATTCTTGTCCATGCAATAGAAATCCTCAAAGCATCCAGTCCTTCAAATTTTGCTAGTTTCACGTCCTCCTACATTTGTTTTAAATTTTTTATTAAGATGAAGTTAGAAATTAAAAAATATTTTTTTCGTCTAATTTCTGTTTAACCAAATTAATAATTAATTAGTAGTACTATTACCTTGTAACGATGATAAAAGTCCAGAGCTATATCGCCATTGCTACGGTCCAATATTTTTTCTGCATATAATTTACGATATTATATCAGCTGGCGATTGACGGTAGATTTAGTAAAGGTATAATAATTTGAAAAAAAAAAGAGCTTTTCAAGTTATAGAATGCGATAAATTACTTATTATATGACTTAACATAACATAAATTCTAAAGATTTCTATAATTTGAATTAGTTACAGAAATTTCTTTTTTCTTTTTATCTCTTAATATTCGAATATCACTCTATTTCTATCAAATATGTTATAATTGTGTTTGTGTACAATTTATTTGTTGCAAATGTTATTATTAATATATAACCTTAATTATTTCAAATGTATATCAGTATTAAATACAAATTTGATTTACAATTGTATATCATTTGCTATGTATCAAGCGAATGATCATATATCATAATCTACGAAAAATTTAAAATTATTATAAATTGAAAATTAAAACATAATTAGCTCCAAATTTATTAAAATTTCCACACTTTATACAATTAATTAGTAGTTGTAGCTGTACTTTCACAATAATGTAGCTTAAATATAATGGGGCCGCAGTCAGAGGTCCCATATTTTCTACTAATAAATGAATATGTCCAAATTATAAATTATCCTTTGGTCTATTGAGAGGAGAGGGACCCAAATATGATTATTTGTAATTATTTTCCATCATCAATGATAGTCGTTCAATAATACTTATTTGATTAAGAAAATCAAAAAATCTATAAATAATAATTATTTACTATGTTATTTTAAGATATTTAATAATATTTATTCACTTTATAAAATTAATAAATGATTGTATGCTTAGTTTCTACTTTCTAATTAATCTTTATCATTAATTATGATTATTTTCTTATTATATTTTTTAGAAATTGTAATTATTATATTCAAAGGATCAAAATTATTCTTCTATTTATAGCTTTTTAAGAAGTGTGCAAAATTAATAGTAGACAAATATTGTTAGACAGAGATAGTAACAAATTTCTGAGAGCATTAAATTTAATAAAGTAAAAGGGTAAAATGGTAATATTATTCTTATTATTTCTTAAAGGATATGTCAAGTCAATATTGGACAACTATTATTACGCGGAGAGTACTTATTATTCATTCTATCAATGGAATGATGAATTATTTAGACTACAATTTTTTTGGAAAAAAAATCTTTTTTTCTTGAAAACGTGACAAGTCGAATAAAATGAAAGATATACATGGTCCTATTGATATCCGTTTCAGTGCATTTAATTTTTCTTACGTTGTCATGCTATTTCAATTACACATTTAAGGTATACTTTTAACTAAAATTGTTTTCGAAAATTGAAAATTTATTTTATTTTCTAATAGTACATGAAAAGATAAAACAAGTCAGTTGTAAACAAAAATGAAGAAAAGAAGACAAACCATCACAAATATATGTGTTACCAATGTTATCACTATTCACTATATTTCAAGATTCAAAAGAAAAAAATTAAGTATATGTATTTTTGTGTGGATATAATGATGAAAGATTTGATTGAAAAATAATGCTTAAGTTAAGACTGAAATTATTCAAACACCTACCATATTTGTAGTTCAAGCTTTTTAAATAAATAATTTTAGATAAAAAGTTAAAACTATTTAATTAACGTTATAAATAAACAGTAATATACGTCGTCTGATTTAACACTAGGAAATATGAAGAAAAAAAAATGAAATTAATAAAAAATAACGTTGAACAAGTACATATTGTTGAATAATTTTTAATAAAATCAATGTGAGTTATTATTAGCTGGCCCCTAGATCTTTACTCAAATGTTGCTTGATTTGTAAGGTAATTGAGCTAAGTCAACTCTCTTATATGATTACATGTGGTTAGTAGATATATTTTCTGTCATTAATTACTTGTTCATTTTTTAGTTAACATATTTATTAAAAAAAATTGTCATGTTATTTGTTAAAATAAACAAATAAAAATGACCACTAAAAATAAAAAATAAGACAAGTAATTAGAGAACGAGGAAGGAATTTAATGGAAGACAAAAGGTTTATTATAAGAATTGATTAATTAAGTATCAAATGACCCGGTCTTTAAAAATGGGATGAAATGCATTAAAATTTAACACGTGTTTTAATCATAAATTTTGAAGATGTATTTTAAAAAATTTGTTTGGTCAGAAATGTGATTTTCAAAGTTATCAAAATCTGACTCAAATTGTTAATGACTTGTAAGTATTTCTTCATCATTAATTAGAAGTTTTGAATTTGAGTTGGATACAGAGTTACTATTTTTAGGAATATTTTACCCATCAATGTGATACTTCAGACGAGAGTTCGAATTAAATCGGACTTCAATAAAAATATCAAACACCTAATTTCAAGTTTCAACTTTACAATTTATAGACTAAAAGAGAGTTTAAATTATGTAATCAATGTAAATAACTGTTATACAATCAGGTTATTTTCCCATAATGTAACGAATAACATATTGATTTTTTAAAGTTATCAAATTTCACGTTCTAAGAAAGATTTAACTAAATATTTCTTTGAATGATCTAATGATATTTTTAGAAAAATTATTTATATCGATTATGTATAAAATTTAAACAATAAAATTTATGTGTGAGAGAGAGGATATATAAGAGTAGAGACCAGGATGTGTGTGGACGAATGTATCCACAATACTTGGCCCTTTGCCATCTTCCTTCCATGCACCTTCATACTGTAAATTAACCCCAAAAAAAAATTATTTTTATTAAATATGAACATATTAAAAAGCAAAAGCAACCAAAAAATACACCAAGGGTAAAAAGTTAATTTTCTTTTTTTATTTTCATCTGATATTCGATATTCATAGTAAAATCTAATTATTTTAAATTCACCTTGCATAGAATTATACTAATTTGGAAGAAAACACTTTGTATCAAGTATTTTTTTCATATCCAAAGCTTGAACATGATATGTTTGATTAATGAAAAAACAACTTCGTCCGTTGGTGGTAGGAAGGATAAATTTATTACTTAGTTACTTAGGTTGAGAACATTATTCCCAGTCTCTCTCCATCTTGTACACATTACCTCAAATAATTACTTGTCAACGTACAAAATCAAGATACAATTATTAAATTTTACTCATTTTATCCTTCACTTAATTTTTTTCGAAAATATGTATACGTAAATTCCCCACTCCCCACACCTCAAAAAAAAAAAATATCCCCCATTATTAGTTTTATTTATCATTTCTTCGGGAAAAACATATAAATAATATCGATGGTAGATAAATAATATGAGATGGATCGAAGCGGAAGGAGTAAATTACCTGATAAGAAGAAGTGGAAGCTCCAAAAAGGAAATCAGGTGAAAATATGGTACGATTAAATGGATTAGAAATAGTATGGCTTGGCACTTTTGCATTTGCAGCCTTAGAAAACTGAATCATAGACAAAAAATTGGCCAAAAATATCAAAAGGCTAATTGCCCAAAATGAACCTTGAAAAGCCATAGCCAATTATTATTATCTATATTTTTTCCCTTTCTTTGCAACCCTCTTTATATAGTGTTCAATTTAATAATTTGGAGGCCAATAATAGACTAAGGGGCCGTTGGGTTGGGTGAGGGTAAAATAGGTAAAGATATTTCACGGATCGAAATATTATATAAGATTATTTTATTTTATCTTTCGCAACACATAACATATCTCGCATTTATATTAAAATGGTGGGATAAAATCATTTTGGAGAAATAATATTCTCCCTTTGTCAATAATAGTTATCAATTATTGACTTGACACACGAATTAAGAAGAAGTAAATGATCTTATTAAATATAACTCATTTAAATATTGAAAAATGAACAATAGTTAATAGTAAGAATAAAACAGACACAAAATAATAAATTATTCGTTTAGTTTTATAAACTGAACAAAATATAATAGAGAAGTAAATATGGACAAGAAATACTATTTATTGCCAGATAATATTTCTTCGATTTCTCTATTAAAAAAAATGTTGCAATCAACATGGACTAACTTTGGTGTGTGTTTGGTTAGAGGTTTCTTGGGGGGGGGGGGAGGGGATATTTATTGAGAAATATTTTATGGGTGGTTTTTAGCTGTATTTGTTCATCATTCAAGCATTAACTCATGTCCCAAATGAATAAATACCATGTTTATTTAAATTTTTAAAATTATTTCATAAAATTTATTTTTTTAACCATTTTCTCCTTTGTTATAATATAAAATTAAATTTATTCAACTTTATAAATTTAAAACACGAAATTACTCTCTCTTTTTTTATCACATAAATTATTTTTTCCATCTCAAATAAAAGTCATCAAGCTTTGGCTAAGTCAACCAAAAAAATAAATGCTCATTTGACTTTTCACATTACAGTATGACACTACTTAATTATTGCGTAGTTGCCACTTTTTTTTACACTTACAACTTACAAGTATACATTTAATTTTGCTAAATAAACAAAATTTTGCCAACAATATTCAACAGGCAGTGGATGAAATCACCTCAAAGGCTCAACTATTTAGCAGATATACTGTATATAATAAAGTTTAAAACTTACATGCAAAGAAATTAGACTCTTAACTACTTTATACTTACGCGACTGATACATAAATAAACTTATTAGCTATTTTTTCTATTCGCTTTTATCTGTCATATTTGAATTTTATCTATTTATTAAAAAATAATAATTAATATAATTATTTTATCAATAGTTTTTTAAAAATGTTTGAGTGGTAAAAGTGAATCTAACCAGTAAGTCAAATGGTCCACTTTATTTATATATAGATATATATATACCATTATCTCGTATAAGTTTTACAAATTTTCAAAGTTTCTCAGTATCGCGCATCACATTAATGTATCTCGTGCATCAAATTAGTGTATCTCGTGCATCAAATTAAGGTATCTCGCGCATCACATTAGTGTATCATGTATAAAATGTACCTCACACATCAAATTAGTGTATCTCGCGCATCAAATTAGTGTATATGTATAAAATGTACCTCACACATTAGATTGTGTATCTCGCGCATCAAATTAGTGTATCATGTATAAAATGTAATGTATCTTACTAAACGATTAATGTATCTCGCGCATTAGATTAATGTATCAGCGCTTATATTATTATATCTGTTCTGAGAGATTTTTGTAATTATAAACTTTTAAAGAATAAATTATAATTTTATCTTTAATTTCTATAATTTGCTCATTTATGTATTTGTACGACAACTTGTGAGTTTTTCACCAACACATAAAAATAAGTACACCCACTTCAATTTTACAATTCAATTGTCACAATCATCATTTTAATTAATTAATAATACAAGTACAATCTCATAAAGTCCAAACTCAATCAAGATTTCATCTTCAATGTTTCACCAAGGTCATTATTATTAGAAAAAAAGGTCTAATATATCCCATAATTTTATTATTTAAAGTTGATATATTTTTCGCTATGAAAGTTATTCACATATACATCTTATACAATAGCACACATATATCCTTTTCCATTAATAAATGTGGGAAAAAATAATTGTTAATTTATATATATATATATATATATATAAAGTATGTTTGATCCTCCTCACACGTATTTTTTGACCTTTTTATTTCAATGACCAATTTAAATTATTATTATAATGGCTAAATTTATTTACATTTCACTAATTTTCTTGTAAAATTTATTATAGATGCCCTATTTTTTTTTACAAACACTAAAACTAAATTACAATATAGCCGCAAAAAAAAATAAGTTTTTTAATTATTATTTTCTTTGCACAAAAGAATTAATAAAAGAAAGAAGAGAAACTCTTGTGATAAAAAAAAGAGTCAAAAAATAATGTTATTATGAAAAAAGATTAAAATACACCTTAAATTTTGCTAAAAAGGATCATATACACTCCTACATGAATTTATTTTAAAATTTAAAGTCAAAATAAACTTAAAATTAATTTTTTCACTTTCATTAGATAAAGAGTATATGTAAGCTCCTTTTGTAACTGTTTGATATATGTGAGTCATTTATATAACGATAAAAATATATATGAATCAATTTCATAACAAACGTTACATTAGATTGTTTTTCCTTATTATTAAATGGAAAAAAGATAGCAAGCTGGAAGGAAATATGTAAATGATGTCATGATTTGCTAATCGTGACTTGAACAAGTGAAGTTTATTCAAGTGGTTAAAACACTATTAATCTTCTTGTGTGACGGATTTCAAAAATAACTATTAAAACAAGTCTAGTCACAAGTGACCGGAATATATCAAATTTGTTATTTATATTTTTAATAAAATAAAATTTAAATTTAATTTTAAACTTAAATTTTGAAATATCTGTGAATCAAAGATCCCTCAATACATCATAACAATACTGCTGATCGGTTCAGAATCTTTGAACTAATTGCCAACTATTAATTTGGATTTGCTGTATGAAACGTCTCTTTAAAATATCATCAAAGTGTTTGAAAGTTTCAAATCATCAAGTATTTGGAAGTCTTTTCGGACTTGATCCATCAAATTGTATTGCAATCAGATTAAATTTAAATTTACATAAAAAGAATCTCCACATTATGGTGTAAATTGAAAAGAATTTCTTAATAAAAATATTTTTTTTTATATAGAACTTAAACCCAAAACTTCTGATAGAAAAGAAAAAATTATGAATCATTCTACTATAATTCTTTATTCAACTTGTAAGATTATAAGCCTAAGTTTTTTTTTTTTTACGTAAACTATACTACTTAAAAGGACAAGGAGGGACAAATCACAATGAGATATTGAAATAAATCCAGCTTTTCTTTAAATTAATTAAATAATGTTTGCTAATGCTGATTAGGCTCTTGTATTTTAATTGATTTATTTTGATTCTACATTATGCCATAATCACAATACTTAGCATCATGTTTAATCACAGTTTGTCTTTTCTTTTAACACACACAAGTCTGCACGATGTATATATTAATATGATATAATCAAGTTTTTATCATATTAAATTATGTGTCATGATTTGTGCTCACGTTGTTACAATAATATTAGTCAAATGCAATTGTATTAATCATACAGATAAGATAATTTGCAATTATTGTTTAATCACTAAGATAAAATTCAAACTTTTTTTAAAAAAAATTCAGAAAAGTTACACGACATTTTATTTTCTGTCCCAAAACTGGCCCTTTTCTGGTCTTTAATTATTGGCTGGTATATTTTGTTATATGAATATCTCACCAAATCTTTTTTCTTTTTGTTTGTGTCGGAACTCTTTAAAATTATTTTAAATAATTTTGGGTTTTGAATCTTTAAAGATAAAGTTTGATGTGAATAAAAAATCGAGAAAAATTGAATTTTTAGAAATAAAGTTGTGATGTGAATAGACAATAGAGAAAATTGAAGTCAAAGTTCATATTTAGATAGAAATTTGTGTGCTAAGAGAAATGTTTTTTCTAATTATTAAAAGATTTATTGATAAGAGAGTTTTCTCTTGTAGTTGTATTATGATCATTTTTTGGCTTCACTCTCAGTTTTAATTAATAAATAACTTCTTCTACATAATTTTTTTTTTACAAAACAAATATTAAGTTTTTTTGTTATTTACTTTTGAGTTCGATAAAATTATTAAAGCTTGATATATCAATAACAGATATTCATTTTATCTTGGAATGAAGTAATTCATAACCACAAAAGAATTAAAATTTTATGAATACATAGTTAATTTTTCTTTTCCTAAAGCAGTTTTTAATTTCTATTTTTTTTTCACATAATAAAACTTTTCTAATTTAATTAAAAAAGTGAAAACATCATATAAAAGTCTTATTTTTAATTTTTTTGTATATATGAGATGTGATGTTTTTTAACACTATTTTTAATTAATGTGTGATACAGTGAATTTTTTTCATTCTGGCACTCTTTCAAATTTATTTAATTACTAGTGTTCTTAGGCCCCTACTTAGCACGATTTAATATGTGTATAATTTACACATATATAAATAAAATAAAATAAAATGGAATATGTAGATACATATTTAAAAATTTATAATTATACGGATATGTATATATAATATATTGTAGAACTTTTTAAGAAAAAATTAGATTACGATAGACATTATTATTAGGGAAAAGGATCAAAAATATCTTTTAACTTTAGTTTATTAGTTGACTATATCCCTACCGTTAAAGTAAAGTTATTTATACCCTCGCCATTATTAATTTCACCATTTATACCCCTCAATTAACGAAAACCCCCAAATCAAACAAAATTGACCCAGATTTCTTAAAAAATGACCCGTTCCTCAATTCAAACCCATGCCGGACCCATCTAACTATCTTAAACCCAAAATAATTTAACTCGTTTTCTATACCCAATTGATGAAAAAAGCGAATCAAAATCACCACACATGAAAACTGAGTAGTAGATGGTTGACTCTGAATATTATAGTGAATCCAAAATCATCAACTTTGTAATAAGCACCGCCCGAATTGAACCCGGTTGAAGCATTCATATTACTTGTAGGAAAAGGATCTGCTAGAAATCCTAATCCATCTGATTTAGTAGCATTTTGGAAATTCCCAAACACATCATCCCCTGAACTATTATTCTTAGACTTCATATTAGGCCGGGCTTAGACGAAAAATCAACCAACGAACCAAGATTAGGGGCTTTAGCATTACAATCACTCTGAATCACATTACCACTAACAGAATTTCCAGCTGAACCCAAGCTACCACCAACATCACAGCTATTGAAATTTTCAGGCTACCACCAGTTTTCACAGATTGCCACTCTTTGGCAGATTATCAGTCATACCACCCAAAGAGAATGCACTCTTGTGGGGAAACATTTTTTAACGGGGTATTGCTATAAGGAAAATGGGTTAAATTATTTAGGGTTTAAGATAGATAGATCGGTTGGGCATGGATTTAAAATGAGGAACGGGTCATTTTTTAAGAAATCAGGTCAATTTTATTTGATTTAGGATTTCCTTCAATTGAGGGTATAAAGGATGAAATTATTAGCGACGAGGATATAAACAACTTTACTTTAACGATAAAAATATAGTCAATTAATAAACTAAAGTTGAGGGATATTTTTAATCCTATTATTATTATTATTATTATTATTATTATTATTATTATTATTGTGATTATTGTGATGGGTGGGTGGGTGGGTGGGGGTAGAGGGTTAAGTTTGTAGGTACTTCGATGAAAGATTTTAGAGGGACCCCAATGCAATTCTCCGCGTGTTTAGGCTTTTTATTAGGTGGGCTTAGGCTACACCTATACTATATTTTTTAATTACACGTGTCTGATTAATTAATGTCAAAAATAAAATATTAAATTTAAATGAAATTTAAGCCCAAAAAAATAAAAAGTATGGAGGGGTGGGGGGTTTGGTTTTTAAATTTATTTTAAGTTATTTTAACCTAACTTATTTTCAATTATTTTTGATTTATTTTAAGTTATTTTTATATTTGTTAAACATTTTTAGAAGTCTTATCCGATTTATAAATAATTTTAATTAATTTTTAAGTCAATTCAAACAACGTCTTAGAAGCAAAATAATAAGAATTAAAAAAAGTAGTTGAACTAAATAAGGCCTTCTCAGCCCATTTTGTGGAAGTGGAACCCAAAATCCATTTGACAAAAGTATGAGTTAATCTTAGAAAAATATTGTCTGCCATGTAATAGTTATGCCTCTCACACTAATATAGATTTTAAATTTGAATCCTAAATATGGAAAAAATTTTGTTAAAAGTGTCACCTTCGAATGAGCCTTATAATGTGTAATCTAAATTTATTTGAAGCTCCATTTCAAACTCCAACCATCAAACCGAAAGAGAAACTAAATATATATAAATATATGTATACATACCTCACCTATGAGAAAGTAAAAATAAAAATGTTGTTTTTGTAAAGTTGAAGGCTAAAGTGAAGAGTTATTCTAGAATGGCCTACAGTGATTCATGCATATTCATGTTGATAAAATAATTTTAAGACGCAATCAATGGATAGTTAATAAAAGTTGGTATATATCAACTTTTACGTAGATATTTGATTAGATTTTATTACTTTTAAATACGTTATATTCAATTCTGCTATGTTATTTTAACATTTTTTTCACAATCAGTTGTTGACCTCAAATGTATATTTAACCAAATTTATCAAATTAAACGATCGATTATATCATATTTTGAAGCCATATATCAATTATAGTACATTTAAAAGGTGATAATGTCGGCGTGAATAATAGGCCAAAAGCTCAGAAAGATAATAGGAGAGGTAGGGACTGGAAAATAGGGAAGAAGAAGATAGAAAATAAAATAAACATGATAAATAAGTTTTTCACACGTCATTAATGAGTGTATCACACTCACTTGGGCACATCAACAAAAAGAGTCGGAATGATACAGTGTGACATGATATAGGATGTCTAAAATGAACAAAATTTAATTAGCATTTGATCATAGATTTTTAAATATTTTTGAAAAATATTATTTGTGTTAAAATTTGGATGAAATTTCACAATGTGTTTGGCCATAGTATTTGAGAAATATATTTCACTTTTTTAAGAAGTATGATTTATTTCCATAAGTTTTAAAAACTATCAAAACTAACCAAGTCAATTGGATCTTCACTGCAACATATAATAAGTAGTGTTCATGACACTTAGCAATATGCTAGTTTGGAGTGAGTGCAACAAGCATCATTCCATACATTGTGAAATAGACAAATCACATAACTTTGTTACCATGAGTCGATTGTTTATCATTTTCATCAACAACCATATCACCACACTTTCATATTAACTGAATATTTCATCACTACTTCGGTGTTCTAGTAAAAAATTATGTAATACAAACCAAGCAACTACTATAAAAGGTGTTTTTATAAAAGATAAAATTTGGTTAAAATTTAAATTTTCAAAAGATTCTAAATAATGAGATTTGACATAAATATTAATTTTTTTATTTAAATTATTTGTCAAATTTTATGAACAAACACTATCAAATTTCCTTTCAAATTTTACTTGGAAAATATATGGCCAAACAGGCCCTTAGTTGGGGTGACTAAGGTAAATGGTAATTGCAACTTCAGATAGCCATCAACAAGTTTGATCTATTTTCAAGTATCAAATAAAGTATGACACAATTAACTACTTTATACTATTTGATGCATGTTCATTTGACATAAAATAATTTTTGTTAGGAGTTATATTACTAAAGTATTTTATTAATAATATTTTAAAAATCACTAATATTTCTATTAATTTAACATTTATCTCTTTAATTAATACTCTTTATATAATATGTTCTCATCCATCAAAACCTAAATTAACAAAAAATTCATCTAAAACATTAATTTTAAAAGAAAAATTAAAAAGTTCAAATTAATTTTATAAATTCAATAAACATTTTTCAATAATACGAACAAGTAATATGAGTAATCAACAATTTATCACATAAAATATTCTTGTGTGCCCATGTCATCATGACTTTTTCAGTCATATAATTCTCTATAGAGTTGGTAATATGAACGGGAAAACTATAGTAATAAAATATGACATTATAATATTTTACTTGAAGATATAACTAAAAATTTAAAAATTATTTGGAGTACAAATTATATGGTTCATATAGAAACTTTATCAGTAAAAAACTTGAAACCCTCTGACTTCTATTGTTTTGATTTGAATTATAGCTTCAAAAATCCGACACAACTGGTTTGATTTGGTAACCTTTCTGCAAATATTAAAATTATCAAATATTGTGATTTGTGAAAGAGAAACTTTTAACTATAGCTTTAAATACAATGCTCAAGTAGTTACCTAGCACCTTGAACAACACTGCTTCTATGAAACTGCATTCTGTATCTAGCTTGACAGATTCCGAACCTTCTCTCCACGTTGAATCGATGGTCAAGCCACTCTCTGGTGGATCTTTCACATCTCGGAAAAAGGAGGACGGCAGAAACCAAACCGAAGATACTGAGCTTACACGGGTCAGTGGGTGTACAAAGCAAACCATTTTACTCAACACTAGGGTAGACAACATAATCAGCTTAAGGCAACGACGAATTTAAAGTGGAGCTATCTCCCCTTCCTCTAATTCATCTTCCATTGGTAAAATGTCACCCAGCAATGACCAATAATTATCTCCAATCGGATCAATCTCTTTCGTTGACAAAACTTCTGAATCAAAAGTTATGAATGTATCACCAAGTACAGATGCAGTGTCCTCGACAACTGATAACATGTCTGATGACTTGTTAGAGGTCTGGAATGTTGTATCTAACCTGTCACAACTCAAGAGATCTGAAATGTGTGGGTCTGATGATCCATCATCCCCTATATCCTCCTCCCTGAACATCACTCCCTTGGGACTTGGACAATCACTGCAATTTAGCACTTTTGGCTCAACTTTTCGAGGAACGGAAGATTTGATTACTTCAAAATCATAGTTGTGTGATGGCAGAAAAACATGAATGACAGGGTACTCCAAAATAGCTTTATTGGCTAGTTGCTCACGCAATGGAGCTTTTGAATTCAACTCACAAAAAGGTGATTTCGACCCCTGCAATCAAACAAATATTAAACTTAGACATTTCCTTCAGCGTTATTTACTATAAATAGCTCATTCAAGGATCATATATACCAAAAAAACACAATACACATCCATGAAATTTAATTGTACCCACAAGAAATAAATGAAGAGTAAGCAGAATCAAATCACCCAAACATTGCTTAACAAACATCCAGGGTCATGCAGCACGTGCACTGACAGATGTCATTGTTATCCTAAAAACAGGACTAAGAGTCAATCTATTCAAAAAGTAAAGGCTCTTTAAGAGAAATTACATGAGCAGCTTTTCGCATCAAAACTGCATACAAAGAAGAACAACATAATGGTTTTACACACAACACAAGCATCAACTTAAATAGAAGATGATACGCTTCATATTGTAACACTTAAAATAAATGAACTACTTACAGAAGTTATCACGTCTTGAATTCAGAACAGAAATCACAGAAGGCGAGAGGATTGTCTCTCTAAATGTGTGTATTTTATCCAGAAGTTTGAACCTTGTACTCAAATATATGTAGAGAACAGATTTTATAAAGCAATTTTGACCATGCATACTCAAGAACATGATCATATCAAACAAGGTTTAAAACAAAACAAAGAGAGAGACCTTTGAATGTTTGCGAATGAAAAGTTTAAGACTGTCCAAAGACTCTTCACAAAATTGCTTCAGTGGATGATTCCACGGGCCAGGTTTCAAATGAGTCTCGAGCACAGAGATGAGGCTTGTGTTTTCATGCACTCTGCAACGAAAGCAATTATATAACTACTCAAAGCTTCTCAAAGTGATACTAATAGTATGCAGATCAATACTATTTAGATCAAAATAGAGAATACTCAAAAGGGATAAAGTTGGTCTTGGACATTTACCCATGGTCAATCAAGACAACGTCTGTTGAATTAAACCGCCATTCAATTGTCCAAGATATGAACTTATTCCTGGGGGAAATACATAAAAGTGCTGTGCATTAATATTTCTGAAAATATACTGATTCATACCAACATAAGATAATAGATGCTCATATCCTTGGTTCACAAAGAGCAGGGGAAGAGAAGTCAATGAAAGACAAAGCAAATACACTAATACTTGAACATAAGAATGACGATAAGTCAACAACCAAGTTTGGACTAAAGCTTAACTGTAGCAGAGTTCTCCATCACCTACAAGACAGTCCTCCCTAAAATGTTAAGTTGAGAGGAAAGTTACATGGGAATCAGCCATTGCCTCAGCAACAAGAACTTGGTAGTAAGAAGTTGATCAAGAGCTCATCCATGTAACTCGGGAGAGTAACTAAAGATATCTTTCAGAGGACATTGGACAAGCTATAATATGCATCTTACTCCCTATCAAAAATTAGTATGCATCTGACTACTTCTCAAGCTGTCACAAGCATAGTCTTTCACTGTGACATTGCCGCGTTTACTAAAAGTCCAGGTAGAACAGCACCCTCTTCAGGCTATGCAATGTTCCAAGGACACACTTCCACCAATGACCGACAACATGACTCATTAACTTTCCTTTTAGACAAGAATCTTTTTTTGAAATTGGTAACTATATATATATATAGTTACACCATAATAGTGCAAAAGACTTTACAAAATCCCAACCAAGACTTTGAGACAAGAATCTCATCAATCACATATTTGCACCTAATACTAATTCTGTTATGCATGCTCTATCAATCACGCACATGTTCTAAATACAAGTGTTATGCTGCATATGCCAGAGAGTAACCTACCGATGCACCTCACCTCTGGGGCAATGGCACCCAAATGTATTATCATGTCATGCGGAGGTCATTTAGCAAAAGCATATCCAAAGTCTTGCAAGCAACTTCCATTAAGCTAAGCGAGCTAGAAGATAAAGTGAATTCTTTTTGCTTTCACCGCAATTTTGTTTGGTTTTCCTCTTTGGGAGTACTCACCCCCCCCCCCATAAATTTAGGTGGCACGTTTGACTAGGCACAAAGTTTAAGAAAGAACGGAAGATTTTTTTAATTTGTGGTCTAAAACAAATCTTAGACATTTGTGTGGTTTTAAATCATTTCATTTAGGGTATTGGAGAATTTTAAAGTTAAGTTGTTTCTAATTATAGAAAGATGACATTCTTATGCGCCAAAACCTAATCAATTACAAATTGTGTTTACATTAGACTAGAAACATTATTTTATTTATTATTTTTTCCTTCTTCTTTCATCGTAGAAACTCCCATCAGACATAAAATTCTTTCCATTTCGCCTTATACCGAGCATTCTCATTAATTTATTTCTTTTTTCTGCAATTCAACAATCACTACTTGGTAGTTTAACAACATTCTCAACTATGTTGGAAAAGGATCTTAGTTTTTTTAAGGTGACAACTCAAATAGAACTGTAAGTTGCATCCATACCTTAGCGAGAGGATCAAGTCATTACCTATGTTGCTCGGACTCTTCAAAAATGTCAACTGGTGCGTGTCGGATTCGCCAAATGTAGTGTATTTTTGGAGAATCCGACACGGGTGCGGCATCAAAAGTGAAGAGTTCGCGCAATTGAGGTCATTACGTAATTCTGAACAAGTGAGATAAAACTATTTCCACAGATGCTACATTGCTACTACAGTGACTCTAAACAAGGCGAAGTGATATGACAAAAGATGGAAATGGAAGAGAGGAAGGGAGAAAACGATGTCAAATGCTAAGGTAATAGTTAATCCAAAAGGCCATTTGCAAACTTTGTACTTTTATGACAAGATGAGAACCTCTAGAGTTTCAGATTTTTACTATTAAAATATATACAAGTTGACACAGGAAGGGGTTCTCCATTTCCTCAGTTTCTGGGATCCAAAATCAAGTCATTTTAAGGGATTCGTTCCACAAAACTGGTAATGTTATAGTCAAATCAGAGATACAAATACCATAAGCATGATGGGTTGACCAAAGAACAGAATATCACTGCAACCTTATGCATTTGAGATCAACAATTACCTGTTGTTGTAATAAGTTTGGTTTTTCTCCCTCTTTGACATTCCACTGGACAGAAAGTGTATTTTAGTTCTGCGACTGTCTGCAGCTCTACGAAGGTTTTTAAGAGGGAAAGGAAGCTTAAAACGAGAGTAGCCACATAGCCTCTGTCTCATTCTTCTTGCAGATTCAGCAAACCTTTTAACATCCTCAAGCATATTATAATCTGCAGTAGGAAGAGCTTCTCAGATAGCACATCATAATCAGAAACATAATACTATTGCTCATTGAGTACAAATGAATCTAAAGTAGGAGCAATGAATAGATAATAATAATAATATAACACCTTGAGTAATGCTACAATGACATTCTCAACAACATTTGATTACATCTGATGCAAGTCATGTTTCAAGAAAAAAATATCAAAGTAAAGCAAAGGTCTTTTTCATCGATCAAAGAGAGAGAGACTTGGATAAAAATGTCAACAACAAAGCTAATCAATCTTTAGACACTGGTTTCAGCAAAATAGTCAAAAGTAAAGAGTTCAACAGAAAGCATTACATGGGGAAAAAAGACGGGAAAAATCATTTTGAAGAAGATTCCATGAAATTCGAGTCAAGTTTGTGTTTCACGATTTTGACTGGTACAGTAGGTCATGGAAAGAAAGGGAAACAAATTGAGAGTAAATGAAGGTCCTATTCCTCAATCAAGGAATGCAGCTATCTTGAAGAGTAAAGACTTGAATCCGGTCATTCAGAGGGCAGTGAAGAGGCTAGCAGCGTGGCAGAAGAGATGTTTGTCACCAAGGAGGGACGGAAGTGCTTATTAAGAGCAATTTATCGAGTATTCCTACATATTTTGAAATTGGTAACATGAGTATTCCTATATATTGCATGTCCTTTTTGATGCACCCTCTGTTGTTATAGCAAAGTCAGAAAGTTGCAAGGAAACTTTTTTTGGGATGCGGTAAATGGGAAACAGAATTTTAACTTAGTACGATGGGAGACCATGACAGCTCCTAAATGGTGGGGGAAGCTTGGGGTTAAAAACTTCAAGGTTTTGAACAAAGCACTTTTGTGTAAATGGTGGTGGCAATTCGGGGTGGAGGGAGAAGCTTTATGGAGAGCGGTGTGACAGTGATTCAATATGGAGTAGCGGAAAGGGGATGGAGAACAAATGTGATTATTATGTCTTTCGTGTGTGGTGTGTGGAGAAATATAATGAGGGGGTGGGAAGCCTTTAATGATAGCATTGCTTTTAAGGTTCAGGTTATGAATAGAGATAGATTTGGGAGGGAAAAAGTTGTGTTGGTGTGGTGTTAAAGGATAAATTCTTGGTATTGTATAGGACCTCTTGCTATAGAGAATTGTCCGTTAGGGGAACACAAGGGGGATGGGACTTTTGGGGTTTCAGGTTCCCGAGGAATTTCCAGGATTGGGAGGTGGTCGAGCTTCAAGGATTGCTATTTTACTTTACAAGCAATGTGAGCCAATTGGCAAACCCGATCCTTTGAGTTGGGAAGTAACAAAATATTTTTGTCAAATCCTTCTATGAGAAGTGTCTTGTTAGTGTGGAGGATAGTTTCCAATATGATCAGGTCAGTGTTGTAGAAGGTGTGCTTCCACGTTATTGGCAACTAGAGGGGTGATTTTGACAGATAACCTTAGAAAATGAAAAGTTGTTTGCATAAATTGGTGTTTCCTACGTAAGGAGTCGGGTGAGGTACGATGGATCATATCTTGTTATATTGCAAACTAGCCATGAGGTTATGGTGGGATATCTTCATATGATTTGGTGTTTCTTGGGCTATGCCAAAATTCAATAAGGAGTTAATGTTTAGCTAGAAAAGTGGAGCTAGGAGACGAAGGCACAAGGCCTGGAACCGTTACTCCTCTTGCTTTGCCTCAATCGAGGAATAGTCTCCAATACCTCATTTTCTTTTGGCACACCCATGTAGTTCATGTTTGTATACAGGATATGGAATTTCCAATTAACTAGTACCACCAAGATGGTAAAAACAAGAATCTTTATGCTCAAATATCACCAAAATGCTCCAAAGCAACGAGTTCCACACAAAGCAATTAAAGGGAAAAGATGTTCGCAGTTTCAAACAAAATCCACAAATAAGCAAAACAGGAATTGATTTCAAAAACAATAAAAATTCAAACTTTTGGACGAAATAATGACATACCTGATAAAAGGATGTTATCGTCGAATTGAGAAAGAGGTAGAACTTTAGTGAGGGATTTTTTGCCATTGCAAGCAGTCCTTTGTTTGTGGGAATTGACGCAAGGGAGACTACAAGTACGTATAGAGCAACCTGGGCATTTATACTTCCACGGATTTAACTTGCACTCTTCACATTCAACTGATGAAATTGGGTTAGGGTTTGATTCTTGTTCCTTCTCCATTACACAGCTTACGGTCGCTCTTCAAAAAAAAAATTTGAACTTTTTGGTGTTTGTTTGCTTATTCTTCAGTTTTCTGCTTTCAGGGTTTTGTATTGCCGCAAGGGTTTCATAACGGGAGTTCTTTCTATTTAGCTAATTACACTAACCTTTCGTCATTGCAATTATAAGATTATATTAAATTTTAAAAATAATAAAAGTAAATTAATTACAAAAATTAAAACTACATATTTTTTTTGAGCATCACAAAATGCATGTTTGACAAAAAGATTAATATCATAAATAAAATATCATAAATTATTAAAATAATATTTGACAAAAAAGATAATCTATCAATTTTAATGAAAAAAAAAATAACTTGTAATGTCAAGTTTCAAGTCGATATTACTAAAACAACTTGAACGAAAAATATAACATAAATTTAGCATATACGGTTATGTCAATTTCAAAATAACATACATAAATATGATTTAAAAGAATAGGAAAATGAAAGTCTATAATTTTACTCAACAATGAACTCTACTTCGATTTAAAAATTAGAATACTAGCAAAATTATGCTAATAAAATAAATAAACATAGCATAAATAGATAATATGAAACTTACACAAAATCATATGAAGTAGAGATTGAGAATGAGAAAGAAATAAAATATAAATAATATATACAATAAAAAGAACTTTTAGAATAATAATAATAAAAATATGTCACTAACAAGAATACAAAATAAATTAAAATAAAATGATAAACATAAAAAAGAAATTAAAATATTATAATTATATCATGTAATTATCAACAATTCACCTCTCCTCCTTGTTAAAGAATCATGCCGATTATACTCAATTCCTTATTGATCAAGTAATTACATGATTAATCAAACATATATGATAATATAACTCAACCAATTCATATCAAATCTTATTATCAAGATAACTTTCCAAACATGCCCTAAATCTACTTGATCTCAACAATGGTGACGAAAATAATGAGTTGATGAAAAGGTAAATAAAAATGCCATATTTTTCACCTTTTGATTTGTCAATAACTATTTTTTCAATATAGTTGAAAAATAATATTGTCAAATGAAATATAATTTCATATATCAGTATTAAATATAGATTTAAGATTTAAATTTTATTATATTTTTAAAATTATGATTTTGATATATTATTTATTAAAACTTTAATCGATTTCCACACACAAATTTATATTTCACATAAAAAAATACTAAATTTAAATGAACACAATGCTTAAACACTACATCCACCAAAGTTGCAAGTGAAATTAAAAGGCTTTCCGTAACATACACCAAGCAATAAGCATAAGTACCCCTTATTAAACTCACACAAAACTCAATTATATTTCTTAACTTTTTTAAGCACATTACCAGTAACTACACAAAAATGTTTAAGACTCTTTAACAATTAGAGAAATATTAATTTAATTGTTAAAAAGACCATTCAGATAATCTAGAAAAAAAAATAAGTAATGATATTTTTCATCAGACTCTTGATCTTTTTTTATTGAATATAAGAAAAGAGGTAAAAAGCAAAACAAATGTCTTGATAGAGTAAAAAATGGACAAAGAAAGCGGGTAAACATCACCACTGGAAAAAGGCCCCACCAACTATTTTTTCTTAATAAGAAGTTTTGATTTAAGCTCGAATATGAATAATTCTTGTAAAAAAGAGTTCACTCCGAATGCATTCTTATTTAATATAAATTAAAATTAATTCGATTTCAATATAAATATTGAATAATAAATTATTTAATTTTTTTTTAAAAAATCACTAAGGTAGAAAATCAAATACTAAATAGTTTAGTCGGAATAAAGTTATTCCTTCAGAATAAAAAGGCATATAAGCCAATTGGCGAAAACGCGATCCATAGAACCCCTCAAAGATTACTATACACTTTTCTTAGATCTCACCAGCAATCCCCTGAATACCAAGAACCTCCGAAATCTTCAGTCTCAGATCTCATCAATTTTACATCAAAGCTCTTCAAATGCAGTTACTGTAGGAAATTTACTTGATTTCTTGATCTGGGGTGTCTTGTTTTCTTGTGCTCGATCGTTAACTTACAACATCAAGGTAGAATTTTTACAATGTTTTTGGTTGTTTCTTGGATTTATTGCAATTGGGTAGTTTTCAGTTACTGTAAATTTTGACTCTTTAATCTTGCTTTATCCTATGGTATCAATTGGTTGTTGTAGGATGCTATTAAGTCTGATTTTTTTGATTTGTGTATGAATGGCCTGATTTTGTTTTGCTTAACCAAAATTTGATCATGTGGAGCTGTTATTGGTTGCGAATGAATCTTCTAGCTTACTGTTTTGGTTAAAGATTAAGAATCTTATGTGGGAATTTGGATCCATTTGCTTGATGAGACATTATTATCTTTGATTTCCACATCTGAACAAGTTATATCTTCATTTTTGGGCATTTCATGTTTCAATAAGATATCATCCTAGAGTTTTGGGGAAAATGTGGAGGTTAGTGCTGTGGATGTTCTTTTAGAAAGTAGTATATCACTTAAGTTTTAGTAGATGGTCAGGAAAGAAAGCTAATTGCATCAGATAATGGACTGAAGTAGGATTATCTCGCCTCAGGTCTGTAATTTTGTAAAGCAAAAACTTTCAGGATTTAATAGTTGCAACAGCTTGAATTTGTTGGACCTATGAAAAGAATAAAAAGTTAGGCAAAGCAAAGATGTATCCTTATGAATCTATTTTTAGGCAAACATAGAGCAACATACATTCTTGAATGAAATTGTATTTCCTTGCTAGTCGTTTGGTGCAACATGGCCTTTGTAAATGATGTAGATTTTATGTTAGATATGATCTGGGCTTTGCAACTTTGTAATTATTAATGAATTGTCTTAAGTGTTGTTATACCATTTTTGATACATCATTACTTATAAAAAATAAAAGGAAGTTTACTATATTGGAAAACCTGAATGCAGTTGTAATACTGTAACCTTGAAATATGTTATGTTTTTAACTTTTATGTGATTGACTCAAATCTGCGTGGAGATGGCATGTTTGTGTGTGTTTCGAGGCTAAGTGGGTGCCATAGAGGCATACAGTTGCTGGATGCAAGTTTATAATTGTACAATTTTAAAAAAACTAAATGAAGCTCAATGTTGCATACTTGTAAATTGGAGTACTGTACTATTAGTTTGAAACTTTGAATTGATTTTTCTTTTTCATACTTCCAATATAATCTGGTGTAGACATCTCTGCTGATTGTCATTACCATGTAATAACCAATTTTATCTGCTTATTCAGAAAAGAAGAGAAGAAACCAACAAATTTGATCACACTTGATAAATTCGATAGACTACACCATAACTCCTTTATACTAGGCCAAAGGGTTACCAATCAGGCTTACAACAACAGTAGTATGTAGATTTTACTGATAGAGCGGTTGTCGTTGTGTTCATAATTCTTGAATCTTGCTTGTCTTTAAATTTGGAGTTCCATTATTCCTTGTGTCCGTCCAATTGTTATCATTAAAAACACAGCTTGTTTTCTCTCTGTATGACATAGTAGAAGAACATTCTCGAGCATTAAATGGAGCTCAGAATCTATTATTTTAGTAGTGGATAGATTTGATGATTATCTTTCTATGATAAGGGCTCTTTATCCATAAATATCTCTTTACATTAAAGGTTATTTATGGTATTGGATATATTTTGAAACATCTGTCAGAAGTAATATGGTGTAGCAGGTCTCATAGACATAAAATATATATTAGTGAAGGGGGATTTTTTTCTGATTGGTCACGGCTCTTGAGTTTTCCTATGTGTCATCAGTCCCCAGTATTGATCTGATTCAAAGGGCTGCGCTCCAGTTCCTATTTCATTTGTTTAGCTAACTCACTTTTAAACATGGTCTAAGTTTGTAATTATTCCTGATCTGGTGGAAGTTTAAAATTTTGATCACCTTCCTCCCCTTCCAACGCAAAAAGAAGAAAAGATTTATTTCTGGAAATATTCAACACATTTTGTTTTACATTTGTAGGAGTGAAGCTTTGGCGGTAATATTGTTTGTTTGTGCCTCTCTAATGTAAATATCTGCAGTCTTCTACCTATAGGTGTAACCATTTCAGGGTGATCATATATTAGCAAGCTGACGTTCCTTTGAGGTTTTTCTTGAGATTTCCAAACTCAAGTTTTCAAATCTTTCTAAAACTCAAAAGCCGAGATTTGGAAACTCAATTTGGAAATTTTCATAAAAAGTTAAATTTGTGCCAGAAACAAGTCAAACAAACACTAACTAATGCTGAGCTTCTAACTTAGTATTTGTAGAATTCCAAACATATACCACCTAAAGCACATGTACTTTACTTTTTTTCATAGTGGTTGTACAGCTAATTCGCTTTACTGCATGCAGATTCTAATTTCACTGTTTATATTGCTAAATCTTTTATCTTTGCCATGATTCATAATGGTTTTCTCTCTTCTCATAGAATTATTTAAGATGTGGAGATTCAAACCTTTTATGCCCAAGGAACAGACTGGGCTTGAAGGTCGCAGCATTGATATTGGCAATCTCAAAGTTCACGTGCGCAATGCAATTGCAGAGGGCGGATTCTCTTGTGTTTATTTAGCCCGAGATATGTTACATGGTTCAAAGCAGTATGCATTAAAGCATATGATTGTTAATGATGAAGAATCACTTGATCTAGTATTGAAAGAGATTTCGGTGATGAAATCGCTCAAGGGTCATCCTAATGTTGTTACACTTCACGCGCATACCATCTTGGATATGGGTCGTACAAAAGAAGCTCTCCTTGTCATGGAATATTGTGAACAATCCTTGGTTAGTGTCCTTGAGAACCGAGGAGCTGGCTTCTTTGAGGAGAAACAGGCCCTCTTAATATTCAGGGATGTGTGCAACGCGGTCTTTGCTATGCACTGCCAATCCCCACCCATAGCTCACAGGTAAAGACAAAAACTCTTAAGCCCGAATAGTTTTCTAAAATGATGACGAACTTTCATTAGCACTAATTTCAGTTGAGGTTAGCCTTTGTTTATAATAGTCTTCACTATGTTTCATCTGTTCAGTGATTTAGGGCTTCATAAATCATAATTCCTCTTCTTTGCTTGCACAATTTCAGTATTTTTCATCTTATGTGAAATATATTGTCATGTAATCCACATCTGTCTTTAACTCTCTTTATATTTTCTTTCAGCTTAATTTTGTTCTTTCCCTTGATTTTCGTATGTTGCACTTTCCCTTGTTTGTGGTCCTTGTTTGTGGTTAGAGCTACTGAGTGATCACTTTTTTTTTTTTTTTTTAAATGGTTATGTTGTATTCTTCAGCATTAAGAATATGCTGGTGACCTTCAAAAAACGAAGGGGGACAAAAGAAGAGAATAAAAAAAAATACTTGCAACGATACTAATAATTCTACAATCTGTTCTGTTTCCATTAGACCTTTCTCTTTACACCAAAAATAAAAAGATACAGTACAATTCCATTTAACCTTCTGCTTAATGGTTCTGTTGATTCCATATACAATTTTATGAGTTTGAGTTGTTTCAAGTTATTGACATAAGCAGCTAGGAATTTCAATGCACAAAAGTGAACAGTTAAGAGATCCAATTTATTGCAAAACCGTGACTGACTAGGCTGAATTTATTCTCATAAGTTTCTCTTCTGATTTTATTATTCTTTCATTCTGTACTGTTTTTCCTGTTCTACAGAGATTTGAAGGCTGAGAACCTTTTGCTGGGTGCTGATGGATTGTGGAAGTTATGTGATTTTGGTAGTACTTCAACCAACCACAAACGTTTTGAGAAACCTGAGGAAATGGGAATTGAGGAGGACAATATAAGGAAACACACGACACCTGCATACAGAGCTCCTGAGGTTGATTGAGGACCTTGTTATTGATTATTGTTATCTTCGATGGTATTGATTGCTGACTTCTATATCCTTCTTTTCTTGCCTTAGATGTGGGATTTGTACCGAAGAGAAATTATAAATGAGAAGGTAGACATATGGGTAAGTTTAGCAGACTGAAGGAACTTTAAGATGATTTCGGAAACAGCTAATCCTTTACCTAGATTTTATCTTTAACAATCAGAAAAATAATTCTTCTATGTAGATTTATGGGGTTATCTTAGAACACAGCGGCACCTTTGTCTTGCAGGCCCTTGGCTGTTTACTCTTTCGGATATGCTACTTCAAGTCTGCATTTGACGGTGAATCAAAACTTCAAGTTTTAAATGGCAATTACCGGATTCCAGAATTGCCAAAATACAGCACTTCCATCATAGACCTAATAAGAGATATGCTTCAGTCATCACCAGATGCCAGACCAGATATCACGCAGGCAAGCGCTTTGCTTGATTGGCCATTCATCTGCATAAACTTAGGTTAGTTGTAGAGTGGTGCTGCCCATAGCAATCATAAGGGCTGACCCTACTCTAAAGCTTTCTAACTCAATTTGTTTTATTTTATGGCAGGTGTGGTTCCGTGTTAATGGTCTGTTACCAGATGAGCTTCAAAAGTCGTTACCCGAAAGACTCCCTGAAATGCAGCAACAGGGTATTGATGGGCATGAAGGTGAGAAACATTTTTTTGCAGATCTTTTGTTTTTATTGTGAACTACTTATAGGAATTTCTCAGGTTTGTGATTGATTAACATTTTATCCGTGAAGTTCGTTGGAAGATAACATTGATAATATGAAACAATTTCTGTCATTTAAAATTCTTTTCATCAATTATACAAAAGAGTATTTGAAGTTGAAATTGACAGATAAGCTGTTTTATATGCTTCCATGTTTACTGTACAATTGAAATATTTTTGTGATGCTTGTAATGTTACATATGAATTACATATCTTTCTTCTATTGTGGGGAGAGAGGAGTGGGGGTTTTCATATGTGACGTGACACCTCTACTATGTTGCGACTGGAGACACTAGTAAGAGTAAGAATGTAAGACATAAAATCCTGGCTCCACTTCATTGAAATCTAATATCTGCTGGATTTTCAGGATTTCCAAGAGCTGCTGGTAAGACTAGTCCAATGCCTAGCAGAAATCCTCCGCCACCTCCTTCGGCTGCTGAACCTAATCATAATGCATCGCCTGCATCACATAATTCAAAAGCCGGTGGAGCTACTGGTCCAATTGGTGCATTCTGGAATACTCAGCATGCAACAAATGCCTCTGTTTCAGAGGAGACAACCAGACCCAAATTTGACGAAGAGATAAGGCACAGTTCCTCAGTCCATGACAAGAGTCATCCCAATAAGGTTCCTGTTTCTAATCGAAATGGCCCTTTTAAAGAGGAAAGTCTCAGTTCCCACCCAATGCAAAATAATGTGCGACCAAAACTAGCCAATAGAGCTGGGGAAGCCCCATCAAGGGATTTTGAGATAAACTTTTTCCAGGATGGTTCAGGTCAGAGTGTTGGGAATAATAAATCGTCAAAGTTAGAGGGGCCAACTGCCCCCCAAGGTGAAGGATTCAATTCTTTTGTTGCGGAATTCTGTACCAATAAACCTAGCCCTGGAAATAACACTAAACAACCGGAGAAGAAAGAGCTCGTGGAAGCTGAGGTTGAGAAGCTGAAGCAACAGCTGTCACGAGCCAACATGGAGAAGGCTGAAATAACATCTAAATATGAAAAGCTATCTGCAATATGCCGATCGCAGCGACAGGAGTTACAAGAGCTCAAGCAAGCTCTTGCTGCCAGAACTCCATCACCAAATCTAGACACCACGAGGGACCACCACGCATCTCCTGGAAGTCAACCATCCAGTACTCCACCGGTACATCCTTTGCTATTAAACTCTCATTGTTAGTATAATTGAGTATTCAATAATTATTAATTCAAAAATGATTTTGATACAGAAAAAAGATAACATTGAAGGAACAGTTTGGGAACTTCAGCAAGGATTGTTTGGCCAGAGTCAGGTGAGCTCAGATTCAAAGTCCTGGCAAGCATTTGCGGATGATCCAAAGCAACAAGCTACTCCAGTCAACTCTACTCCTAGATCAGTGAGGACAAAAAATGGCCACCAGAACAGAGAGACACCTGAAACTAATACATCAGCATTTGGAACGGATAGCTTTAGAGCTGTGCCGGCTTCCAGCTCTCAGATAAAGGCCACTTTCAATGAGTCGAAAAATTCTCAGCGTTTTGGTGATGCAAAGAATATAGATAGCAAATCAGCTTCGCAACCTGCTGGATGGGCAGGTTTCTAAAAGATGTTATAGTACGTCCGGCAAGGCAGTCAATTTAACAATTTGAGATTTCCTTTACAAGATACTCTTCCTATTATAGAAGAATGAATTGAGGGGGATGTAAAAGAAAAACTGGTCCAGTTGTTTTGCGCTCTTGGTTGTTTTGTGTAGATGTTGAACCTATTATCATATCCATTAGCTTCTGGTGTAGTTTTGATTTGTTTATCCCCAAATGATTATTGTAATCTATTTTGTTGTGTTGATCAAGCATATGCGCTCTTGCAGATAAATTTGGATCAAACATATAGAATGAGCTTGTTTGTAAGTGGCACCCAAAGGTGTGACTTTGTGACCAATGAAGTAGGTGATAAGCATGAGACACCGAAGTTCAAAACTCAATAGAGACAAAAAAATAACTAGTAGGTTTTCTCTTCTCATTAGCTTGGTATATAGTCAATGAAGGAATAGCACGTTGCAGTTGTTAATTCTCCAGCATGGCGTTCATCTCCATTTGCATTATTGAGCTTAAACAAGTGCTCGAGAAGTTTGACATGGGCATTTACTAGCAGTGGTGGATCTATAATTTTTAATAAGGGGGTTCAATATCTGAAGAACTAAATACACGAACTAACCAAAGGGGATTCTACATCTATTATATATATATATAAAAAATAATTTTAATCATGTATAAATACTAAAATTTTTTGTCGAAGGAGGTTGAACACCCTAACATAAGGCTAGATCCGCCCCTGCCTACTAGTATATGTTAGCCCTATGTTCCTCGCACTCTTGAAAAAGGATGTTCCATCCCTGTCGAATTCTTCAAAAATACACTAATTTTAAAAATTTTTGACACACACCCTTCCAAGAGTGTGGAGTAACAGTATATTACATTTTAACTTATTTTTCAACAAGAAACACAAACAGGTCCAATCTCATATGGGCTTACCATCTGTAACCTTGGCCCAAAACAAGAAAGGCAAAGGCAAAAATGAAATCCACGTGGCGAATATCCATTTGTTAACAAAGTAGCACGCGGATCGCTATCCTAGCAAACATTTACTTGTGAGATCTCTGCCGTTAACACTGAAAATTTTATGATCCAACGGATGTTATTTGACCTCCCAAAATTTCAAAACTCCCTTCCAAATTTCTTATGATTCCCGCTTACTTCACTCCTATATTACATCTATCAAATTCACCTTTTCTGCACAGTCAAAAGCATTTCTCAGTTTTAGCATACAATAAAAAATGGCTCGTACAAAGCAAACGGCCCGCAAATCCACTGGTGGAAAGGCTCCAAGGAAGCAACTAGCTACCAAGGCTGCCAGAAAGTCAGCTCCGGCCACCGGAGGAGTGAAGAAGCCTCACCGTTTCAGGCCAGGAACTGTGGCTCTAAGAGAAATCAGGAAGTACCAGAAGTCTACTGAGTTGTTGATCAGGAAATTGCCATTTCAGAGGCTAGTGAGGGAAATTGCTCAGGATTTCAAGACAGATCTGAGGTTTCAGAGTAGTGCTGTGGCTGCTCTACAAGAGGCTGCTGAAGCTTATCTCGTTGGACTCTTTGAAGATACCAATCTCTGTGCAATCCACGCTAAGAGGGTTACCATCATGCCCAAGGATATTCAGCTTGCTAGGAGGATTCGAGGAGAAAGGGCTTAGGAACCTTCTTTTATGTTTCTGATTAATTTGTGTTCTGTTTTAGGGCTTCGTTTGCTTCTTCTGTTAAATGTTTGTGTAAATCAAATTATATAAACCTCTGGTTTAGTACTATTTTGAGATCTGATTAATGAAATCTGTAGTTCATTTTATTACAATTAATGGTGCTGCTTCCTGCTCATGCTGTGATTTGGAGTATACCCTGTGCTTTATTGCTTTTGTCTTTTGGTAGTGTAGAGTGCAGGGCTTTCATTAATTCTTCTATTTTGCATAAGGTTTCATTCATTAGCATTTTGATTAGTTGTTGCATTGTATGCTGCAATTGCGGGAAGAAATATAAGCATTTAGATTTCAATTACTATAAGAAAGGGCCAGCTGGTGCTGGCACTTATGGTAATCCTACATTATATAAAAAAAGATGTTTATGTATGGTCCCTGATACTCTGTAGTGCCTAATGTTAGTTAGAGCTTTTTTAGTTCAACAACGACTTGACAGTCCTTATTTATTAGCAGTATCATTCAAAGGTTGAAGTGGTAGCTGTTTTGAAGTAATTTACTTTTGATTTAACTTCTTGAAACATGGTGCTGAAGCTGTTGCATTTAAACTGAGACTGAGCTATTCTTTTTTAGATTTCATCTCCAGCTAACACAGGCCTTCCCCAAATCTGGACCACAAAGTTGTAAGTTACTCAACTAATTTAAACATTTGAGTTATGGAAATAAGGCCTGGTGCTCTGCTGCTCTTAACAATCTCTACTCGTATTAATTCAACATTGATGTAAAAATCCTTGCTATGTTGAATGGGAAGTGTACAACCTTTGCATTTACTTACTCCTCATAAGGTAATTTTAGTTTTGTTGTCTTGCAAAATAAGTCTTGTTTATTACTTTCTCTCAATTTTAATTTGAGAGTAACCAATCCTACTTTCAGATGTCTCGTCTCCAGTAAGTCTTTCTAAATTAAATTTGAACTTAGAGCTGATTGAGTTTGTGAATGTATGACTATGAAAAGGGCATGTGTTAGTTACTAGTTACAGTCTTACAGACTAGAGAATAATTATTTCTTGCTTAAATAGGTGATCGATTTTCTGTAGAGAAAAGTGTAATCAGTTTGTTGGCTCCTGATTAGGTAATCACATGGCTCGACTAGCCAAGAGAAAACGTAGATCCAGGACATAAGTAATCATGTCCTACGAGCTGTTTTTATGAATGTAACTTGTCTATTTCATAGTAAAAGATCATTCATACATACAAAAAATGAAGTGAATGCTGATACTCTCCAAAATTACAAGACAAAAAAACATGACAACTCGAATCATTATAATATCAAAACCTTTTCCTATTCCAACAGCGCCTGGGAGCAGGAGGGTCATTAGCAGCTTTAGGCATTTGATGAAAGTCTAGCAATACAATCCGTCTCTTGGCTTCCCTTTCATCTGCTAACCTTTGCTCAAACTTCCTCTTGCTTGATTCAAATTTCTTCTTCATATCACTGTCACTTTGTGTTTCTTTTTGCATTGGTCTTGCAACTGCAGAGCTTTGTGATGTTTTCTGCATTGGTCTTTTACTTGCACTGCAGTTGCTTTGTTTTGGATTAGGAGGAGGAGCAACTTGAACATTCATCTTCATCAATGGCGGCAGCATGCTCTTTGTTGAACCAGTGGTGCACTCTTTTCTCCTGCATTGAGTAGGGGTCTGTTGTGCTCCTTCTTCTCTCTTCTTTTCTGTGTCACTCTCCATCTTCTTGAAACCTTTGTGACTCTGCTTGTCTCCATCAAGCTGCTTCTCGAAAGAAAAATCAGAAAGAAGTCGTTTTCCACGAGGTGGTTTGGTGGACTCGTTTCTCTTTCTTGATGGCATAGTAGTAGTATTATGGGAGTGTGGTTTATCCAGTTGTTGAACCAAGTCAGTTTTTTTCAACTCCGTGCTGCTTTCTGTTATTGCACTACCATTGTTCTGTTTCTCCGCAGGAGCAACTTTTACAGACTTACGGATGACTATTCTAATCTTCCTCGGCAAGGGTTTGTTGCTTTCTGCAGTTATTTGTTGTGTTCCTAACCCATCCTCTTCTTCTTTCTCAGCTTCTTCAACGCTATCTTGATCACCAACATTCTCCTCCATAACCTCTTCTTCTTCATCATCATCAGTTGATGTTATGGATGGATTCATGAGGAACTTGATTATCCTGGCTTTGCGTTTTTCAAACTGTGTCTGATACTTGAATGCACCAACACGTAGAGCTAATTCGATCAAGTTGAAAATATCATGAGGCTGCTCCTGGATCTTGTAACAACTCATGAAAACTCTTTCAATATCCATTCTTCAAACACTCAGTCGAACAACAATTATGAAAGGAAAAAAAAATAATTTGTTAAAAGTGTAATAAGAAACTTTAACTCTATCAAACCCTTTTTATAAGATTTTTTTGGAAACTTTTTTTTCCTTTTCCGATCAGTTTTAGGATTAGGATTTTTTTAGAAACAAATTTAGAAACTTTTTCCCATATTATTTAGCAACTAACGCCTTTTAATAAAAGAAATTTAGAAACTCTGTATTTTAGGACACGGTTTTCCTTTTCCTATACAAGGTTGGAGAGCCTCTTTTGGTAACTCAAATTTAGTAACTTTTTACTTTCTTCAACCTCAAGTTATCATAAAATATACTGATCTTTTTTTTATCGTTTACAAAAAATTACCATTTCACATGTTACAATACATAGTTCAAATGTGATTTTTTTTTATATAAAGATAAAACTTAATTGCTAAATTATTATTTTTTTATAAATAAATTAATATTTACGATTTTAACAGAAGTTTTCACTTTAATTTTCTATATTACTCACAATAACGTATAAGTTAATATCTAATTACTCTCTTTATTTATTTTTATTTGTCATATTTCACGTTTTGAGAGTTAATTTTAATCAACATTTTTGTCATATTAAATAAAAATAATAATAAAATGTTACTGACGATATATTTTTATTTACCGTCAATTATTAAATTTTCCTCATTAGAATTTATGAATAAAAAGATATAAACCTTTGATTTTTCCCCCATAATCATCAACTCAAGAGCTTTGCTTTGTTATTTTATAAAAAGGTTTTAGTAAAATCCGATCACTAATATTAATTTGTCTATCATTATAATATTAATTAATAAATATATATTATAATTAATGTTTAATATAAATAATAATACAAAAGATGAATAAATGAATTCTTTTTTAATCTACATCTTCACGTGACATAATAGGAGAGAAAAATTCAACCCCTAAGGTGTGTTTGATACGGAAGAAAAATGTTCTTCAATTTTCCTACTTCTTCCGTTTAAAAAAAATAACCTCCTTTTTTTTTTAGTTTGTTTAAAAAAGAATGATCGATTTCTTTTTTTGGTAACAACTTTTCACGTGACATGTTTAAGACCACAAAATCAAAAGACAATTTTGTACATTTGACATAACTTTAATTTAGAACCACATAATCAAAAGTCTTCTTTATTTTTTTTAAATTTCGTGTCAAGTCAAATTAGATCATTCTTTGTGAAACGGAGGGAGTATGTTTGATTGAGTTAAATATTTTGAAAAATGTTTTCCAAATCAACTTAAGAAAAAATATTTTCCAAAATTCTATCGAGGTTGTTCAAAAAAAAATTAAGCATACTAATAATATCCATAAATAAACAGTGTCGGGTCGAATTATATATGAACGAATTGAATAACAAATGGGTTAACAAAAAAAAATCTTAGTCTTACAATTACAACTTATCGTAAGAAACAAATTTAAAGTACATATCTATAAAATAATAATAAAGTAACACAAGTCATTCAAAAATTCTCCAAGTTCTTCAATTCCTTTAGATTTCTTTGGCACCTGAAAGTGCAAATGGAGAGTAACCACAAGTTTAACATTAGAAAGACTAATAATAAACACAAATCAAAGCAAAAACACTCCTTCTTCACAAAAATTCTTTTTGGCACACTGCACATATAGAATTCTGATTTGTTTTTTCAAAAAATACAAGAACTTATAGAGGTTGCCATCAATGGTCGAATCATGAATGGAGGAGAGAATAAAATGATCCGCGGAGGTCGGAGGACCACCTGCGGCAGCGAACAACAACAACAAGCAGGAGCAGATGTCAGGCGAGCAGCAAAACGAGAGGTAGTATTCTAGTTGAAACTTTAAAGAGAAGACTAGGAGGAAAAATAGAATATTGAAATCCCTAGAAAAAGAGGGTTTTTAAATCATTAATGAAATGTCGCGCTTTCTTGAACCCAATTTATCATTGAGCTACTCCTTTGACATATGCTTAGGGGATTCAATTTTAAACATATATACGTAAAAATATATATAGCGTAATTTTTTTATGGGCACACTGTACATCCACCCCTGCGCCCATCCCCAAAAAATTTAAATTTATTTTAAAAATTAATTTCAACTTTAAAATTTTATATTTTCATCACTTCAAAATTTTATTTTTTTCACTCCACCTCCTCCCCTACCAGCCCACTGTTGGATTATCCTACATGGGAAGTGAAAGGGGCTGGTGGTCAATTTATAAGTGTGAGGGAAAACTTTAATCTTTGAGCTAGATTTTGGATTGAGAAGGCCCAAGACCACCCACCACCCAAAAAACTATTAAAATTTGTCTTTTTAAAAATATTTTCAACTTTATATTTTTATTTTTAATTCGTACCCTCGATCCCTCCCTCCCTCACCCGCCAGCCCCCACCCTGATTTTTTTTAAGTGTTTTTTAAAAAATAATTCAACTTCAAAAATTATTTTCTTAAAATAAAAAATATTTCTCATAATTATTTTTCTTTTAAATACCAAATACTAAAAAAATTTTCCAAAAATATTTTTTATTCACCAATCAAGAATTTTCCTTCGTACCAAACACACCCTAAGGAATGGTCAGAATACTATTGGAATTTCACTACGAAAGCCAAACATTGATCATAATCGAGGTATGCAATTCACCACTCGGAGACGAAGACTTATTGGTTTGCGGATCACCGCTGAAAGAGTTGAGCTTCCCTGTGTACTTTTTTTCCCCTTCCTTTTGTCATATAAGGACTCTTCTATAGTGGCACGAGCCAAGGCTTGAATTTTCCTTCGTACCAAACACACCCTAAGGAATGGTCAGAATACTATTGGAATTTCACTACGAAAGCCAAACATTGATCATAATCGAGGTATGCAATTCACCACTCGGAGACGAAGACTTATTGGTTTGCGGATCACCGCTGAAAGAGTTGAGCTTCCCTGTGTACTTTTTTTCCCCTTCCTTTTGTCATATAAGGACTCTTCTATAGTGGCACGAGCCAAGGCTTGAACATATTTTGATTCAAGTAATTCTGGCGGATCTTTTGGGCTTGAGCTAGTCTTGTCAACATAACATATTGCCGCACGTGTAATAGGACTTCATTAAAGTCATATAATCTAACTATGCATAGATGAAAAAGTACACACAAACATACAAATAGAAAGGTTTGCAAAATGCTAACTCTGAGAATCCACAAAACTCTTCTAAACAAATTACTGGAAGTTGCACTATATTCATATACACTGCTTATTACAACAGGAAAAGTAAAGTGCTTTCAAGTCTGATGAAGGATCAGAGAAAGATTATTTACAGAGAAATTGGAAGGAGACTGGAGCTCTACGTCCTTCAAGCGACTAGAGTGAATTTCGCCTTCCGTAGGTCCTAGTCACAGCTCCAGATTGAGGCTCAGGTGCTCTGCTGCTCCTAAGAATCTCTACTCTTAATTCAACATTGACACTACATATACGAACTCCAAAATTGTTTGACTCTGTTAAATGATATTGATATCATGCCAAAACAAAAAAGATGGAAGCAGTCAACTTAGTCTATTGGGATAAGTTGTGTTACAGTCACATACTTGCTACAAATCTTAAAAAAACACCTGATTCAATATCTTCTAAATAACTGGTATGCATTTAAAAGATATGTAAACTGAGTAGCTTTGTGTATAGATTGGAACTTTAGAACTCAGGTAGGTTAGAAGATGGTTTAGACTTGAATATTACAGTAAGTTCACTCTTGCAATGTAATATATATACACTGCTTATTACAACAGGAGAAGTGGAGTGCTTTCAAGTCTGATGAAGGATCAGAGAAAGATTATCTCCACAGAAATTGGAAGGAGACTGGAGCTCTACGTCCTTCAAGCGACTAGAGTGAATTTCGCCTTCCATAGGTCCTAGTCACAGCTCCAGACTGATCAGAAATCTGATTGTTCTCCTTTTCCTTTAGTGAATGAACCATCCAACAACCGTCCCTCCAATATGTATAGAATACTTCACGAATATGTGAAACTTTCCAAGCATCAACACCTAGTTTGTCTGGACGCAATGTCATGATAAATTCATCAGGCATGTCAAAGAATTCAAGAACCTTCAGATTTAGGAGGCACTCTATTCCAGTTGGCACAGTCTCAAGCAAATCACATCGCTGGATAACCAGCTTCTCAAGACGAGGTACTGCACCTTCCCCGATTGTCACCTGCCTTAGTCCTTCCAACTTGTCAAAATTTAAAACCTTAAGCCTTTGAAATTTGCCTTGCTCAAAGTACAGTTCCCTTCCGGTGTATCCTACAAGAAATTCAAGATGGACAAGATTGGGCAAATCTTGGAGATATTTCAGTGGATCTTCTGATAAATGAGTCCACCTGACGTAAATTTTGACCAAGGAATTAAGATCTTGAATCCATGCAGGCAACTTAACAATGTGTCCTGTCAAATACAGGCGCTGAAGAAGAGGCGGAGGAGATGGCATGCAAGAAAGATCAAGGATCTCATGCTCTTCCACTGATTTAAGATTTAAAGACTCAAGCTTGCGGAGCTTTTGAATTGATGAGCACAGAGTCCTCCCATCTTCTTTTCTCAACTTCAGAATACAAAGTCGTCTCAGTTCACTCAACATCCCTACTTCTCTAAGTATGCCACTGCCAGGGGTTGCCTCAATACACGCAAGTTTCTGCAAGGCTCTCAAAGCTCCAATTCCTCGGAAAGCCTTAAAACCTGGTGAAGAATTGTAAGGAAGATACGAATAGGATACGAGGCTATAGACTAAAAGGTGACTGAGATTTTCAAGTTTTAAAATCTCCACAGGCAACTCAGTGACATATGTCTGCTTCAGATCCAATATTTCTAGCTGTTTAAGTCTTCCAATGGATCTTGGAAGCACTTTCACATTGGTATTCCTCAAGCTTAGATACCTTAAGTGAAACATTTGGAAAATTGTCTGTGGGATCATATTTAGAGGAGCTCCTCTCAAATCCAAAACTCTTAGCATCCGGGAGCTACCAAGCACTTGACTAATGCAAGACAAGGACTGTGGATCTGCTACACCAAATATAAGCAAAGAACGAAGTTTAGCGACTGACCTTTTCACTTGTAGGTTCCCCAACATGCCGTGCATCGACAGCCGTCGAGTTTTTTTAGGCCACAATTTCTTATGCTCAACAACTGTTGCAGTAAAGTTACCATCTCTGGATTTTGAAAGTATAAGCTCGCGGTATAAATCATGAATCCTACCCGATTTCATGCTACCGTCATCATTGTACTGCACTGGATGAATCAAACTTCTGTTGATGAGCTCATTCAGATAGCCGTCTGCAACGTCTTCAACTGTCTCCCGCTCTTTTTGTTTTACAAATCCTTCCATTATCCACTGGTAAATCAGTGTATTGTGCTCAATTAGATGATCCTCGGGATAAATGCTCAAATACAGGAAACATGGCTTAAGATTGTAGGGGAGATCATTGAAACTGAGTAACAAAACTATTCTCATACTCTCAAATTTGTCATTGCTATCCAGTTCAGGGCCAAGGCTGTGATCAAGCATTCCCCATTCTCTAATGTTGTTCCTGTTCTTTGTAGCCAAAACCCCACCAACGGCCACAACAGCCAGCGGCAGTCCACCACATTTTTTCAAGATGTTCCTTGAAATGCTCTCCAAGTGTGAAGGACATGAAGAACCATGAAATGCCTTTTGGCAGAAAAGAATCCAAGACTCTTCAGTAGACAAGGGTTTCACCTCATAAACATAGCCATTGGTCTCTATGCTACAAAAGGAAGCCACATCCAAAAGACGTGTTGTGAGGATAACACGACTTCCGTTATTTATATCAGGCAATGCATATCTGATAGCTTCCCAAGCTTGAATGGTCCAAACATCATCAAAAACTAGCACATATGTTCTTGATTGCAGGAATACTTTCGCTATTGTTTTTAGCCTGTTACTACTCATGGTGTTTAGACCTTCAGGTGCTGGCTGCTTCACTTCATCGTAGAGCTGTTGAATCATATCTTTCAAAACTTCCTCAACCTTGAAGGACTTGGAAACTGTTATCCAAGCAAGGCTATTAAAGGGTGCAAAACTGCAAAATGGAGACACACATTGATACTGTCCTCTTGACTATTATTAAAGAATGACTTTATCTTCACAAATTTAAATTCATTAACGCTTAATTACAAGAACTTTAGTTGTTCTTTCTACATGATTTGCTAATTTTAATTTTCTTTTTCATATTCTTATTTACTATTATTTGTTAATTACTTATTCAACTTTTATACTCTTAATATTCATAACTCTCATCTTTTCATATTCATAACCTTCAAATATTTAAACTAAAACTTTAAGATATCTTTTGATATTCCTTCTATTCTATCTATATAAATTCAACTTCTTTATCTCATAAAACTCCTACCAAGATTATTAGGCTATCATTTTTATTCTATAGTTAAGTAAATGAAGAAGCCTCTTGAATTTTGATAGGATATGGAAGGAGTCGATAAGAACTCAGAATAATGTCTACATTGTATTTTCATCTATACATACACCAATCTTGTAAGAATAATGTCTACATTGTATTTTTCTTAAATCTGTTTCTTTTTGTCTTTTTTTTTCTCCATTAAACTTCTTAATTTAGTTTCTATATATGAATGTTTTATTGCGTAAGTCTTTATTTTTATTTTGTAATTGTTATATTTTATTATTCATTACAATTTACATATATATTTTCATGAAATTTTAGTCATTCTAATGTATGTATAAAAATTCACATAAAACACACGTGCGAAGCACGTGCTCAGAAACTAGTATATATATATATATATATATATATATATATATATATATATATATATACGGAAAAGGGCCTAAAATACCCTCAAAGTATTGAAAATGATACAAAATTACCCTCCATCCACCTATTGGCTCCAAAATGTCCTTTTCATCCACCTATTGGCTCCAAAATACCCTTGTCATCCACCTTTGGGTTCAAAATTGACCACTTCTTTAATTGTTTTAAAATTAAACTCTTTGAATATTTTTTAAAATACTTGGCGTTCAACTATTGATTATAATTTAATTTATTAATATAATTTATAAATCAACCCACTACCCACTTATTACTAACTAAACCCCACCCAATTAATAATCCAATTATAATATCAAAATTGTCATAAACATTACTAAAACACGATGAAATTATAGATTCCTGAAAATGACATTCAAAATTATTTGAGTCCGAATCGAAGCCCCAATTAAATATAGGTTGAGCAGCTTATTTAGGAGGACACTTTCAATAGGATTCTCTTTCAAGATTGAATTAAAAATTTATGATTAAAGGTAAAGAAGTAATACATCCCGAATTAATTCATGCACTTTTTTAAAATATAATTTTATAAATATTTATGATTTGTTTTAAAACCTTTAATATATTATTTTGAAAAAAAGTTAACTATAAAGTAACATCACATAATTGAGACGTACGAATGATTAAGATGAACATAGTCAGACTTTTAATTTTATCGGTAATTTTTATTTAGACACTTAACGTATGATAATTTACTTCTATAGATATTTTCGCCTCAAATTTTTAAAAACACTCAATTGGCAGTAGCTTTTTTGTTGTTGCATTAATAATGTGACGGGTGTATTAATTTGGAGGGGTTTAATTAGTAATGGGTGGTTAGTGAATTGATTTATAAATTATACTAATAAGTTAAATTATAACATATAGTTGCGTGCCACGTATTTAAAAAAATATTTAAATAGTTTAAATATAAAATCGTTAAATAAGTGGTCAATTGTGAACCAAAAGGTGGATGACAAGGGTATTTTGGACTCAATATGTGGGTGGGAAGGGTATTTTGGAGCCAATAGGTGGATGGAGGGTAATTTTGTACCATTTCCAATACTTTAAGGGTATTTTAGGCCCTTTTCCGATATATATATATATAAATGAACAAACATAGTTGCAAGAATTTGTCACTGTCTTCTTACGTTTAAATGTGAAAAATAATACATTATTTTTCTCTACATAATAATAACAAAGTACAATAGACTTTTAACCAATTCAATCAAGAAACCTTAATTTAAAAAATTAAACTATAATATCATAAAGTCAAAGAAGAATTCAACATGCATATTACTACAGATAATGTCTAAAATTAATGAGAAAAAAAATCACTTGAAAGTCGATTAAAACTAGTTTTTCAAATTAGAAAAACTCAATTTCAAGTTGGGATGATGTGTGTGTCTATTTAAAAATGATTAATTCAATTTAATTTTAGGTCAATACTTGACCCAAAAATCTATTTTCTTGCCAGTAATCTTCAAGGTGTGAATCAAAATTAAAAAATCTTACAAGCTTTAATTTAGCCGGAAAATATTGTTGATGTCTTTTGAATAATAAGTATATCTAAAACGAAGTAGAGTATTTTTTAAATTTTATTTTATAAAACTATTGTGGTCTTTAGAGTGCATTATGTTGTTGAATGTCCAATTTTTGTTCTTCCTCAAAGTGCACAAGATATATCATAATTTTTATTTTTCCTGAATTATGAAAGTTGTGACGAGGGCAATTTTTCCCCCAATTATATTGACTTAACATAGTAAATCATTTTTAATTGACTGAAACATGTCATTTCTACGTATCGTGCATTTTTATTGATTTTAATTTAACACTTAACATGATTATAGTGGCTTCCTAAATAGACTTGATGTGTCATGACATTTTGCACGTGACGCCAAACTAGTAACTTCATCATTTATAGATCAATTAAATAGCTAATCCAACAAAGGTTGACCATTTTTAAAAAAAAAGGAAAACTACATTCAAATATTCTTACTGTATTTATTAAATCCAGATTAACGTATTTATGTTACAGATACATTGATGAATGTATCCATATGTATTTTAGCACTAAATACGTATATCTTTGATACCATATATGTGTATTTATGGACCAAAACACTAAATATTTAATACAAGATACACTAATAAAATTGATATTAGATGCATTACATGAAATTGATTATGCACACACATATTCTTAAAATTGATACTAAATACACAAATAAATAACATTTGTTACTTAAATGCATTCTAAAATAAATATACAGAGGCGAATGAAAGAGCCAATATAATTTAGATAGTGTAATTCATCCTTGAATACACTATAATGTATTCGAAATAAATTATATCTAGTTTGACTTAAGTATTTCTAAAATGTATTATTATTTTTTGCAAAAAATGTAATTAGAACTGTTGTTTCAACATGTAATTAACATCAATAGTAGTGTGCTTTATGTTATTTCCTCTTAATGAAATTCAAAATAATTGGATTCAAATAATTAACTAATTATATTCATCATTGTATTTATTTGGAGTATATTTTGATTACTTTTTAATTCTATATAATCTGAATTTTTTATGGATTTAAATGTAATATAAAAGCATGGACACACTTTGTGTTTTTTTGGTTACGCCATTAATTTTTCATATTTTATGTGAAAATTTATGAAGTGTAAACTTGGTAATATCGTGCTTTCAATAAAAAAAATGTCTAAAGTTAAACTTAGAAAAATTTACTATCACAAAAAAGATGTCTCAAGTTAACCTAGACAATTCAAACATTTAGCAAATATTTAGATATAGATGGATGATAGTACATGAAAAAATATAGTAATTATAATTACTCTAAAAAAATTCTTTAAAACATGAAATTATATTTAACATGCATCTCAGTTGAAATAATATGACAGTTTTATAACAAAAAAATCCATTTAAAATGATTAAAAGTCTGATTTTTCAAATTGGCTACACTATATAACCAAACATTTTTTTTTTTGAAAAGTAAGTTGTTCTTTATGGTCAAAGGACTTTTAAAAAAAATTGATTTCATTTGTTTATTCGACATGTCAAGTTGCAACTATTGTTTTTCTAACTATAATTACACTTCAAATTTTATGTATTAAATACGATTTATAATATTGATTTATCATATATATTTCTAGTTTATATGTAAGTTATATTCAATTTTTGAATGTATAATAATGTATAGTAGATAATTTACTTTTTATATATATTTTTGACTTTTTTTTAAAATAAAAATAGAATTATATTTGTTATATAAAATTAATTATTTTAATATATATTATTGAAAGCGTCGTTTTTATTTTTTGTCTCTAATCAGTTGGCCAAAATAAAGGTAAAAATGAAAGTCCACGTGGCAAATATCTATTTGCTAGTAAAGTAGCACGCAGATTGGTATCCTAGCAAACATTTGCTTGTGAGATATCGACCGTTACACCAAATTTTTTATAATCCAACGGCTATTATTCACTTCCAATTTCACAGCCCAAAATTTCAAATTCCCTTCCAAATTTCATGATTCCCTCCTACTTTACACCTATATAAATATCTCTCAAATTCACCATTTTTGCACAATCAAAACTTTTCTCAATCTACCATTTTCTTTACTTCATTTTAGCTTTCAATCGGTATGGCTCGTACCAAGCAAACTGCCCGTAAATCAACTGGTGGAAAGGCTCCAAGGAAGCAGCTAGCCACCAAGGCTGCCAGAAAGTCAGCTCCAGCCACCGGAGGAGTGAAGAAGCCTCACCGTTTCAGGCCAGGAACTGTGGCTCTAAGAGAAATCAGGAAATACCAAAAGTCTACCGAGTTGTTGATCAGGAAGCTCCCATTTCAGAGGCTAGTGAGGGAAATTGCTCAGGATTTTAAAACAGATCTGAGGTTTCAGAGCAGTGCTGTGGCTGCTCTACAAGAGGCTGCTGAGGCCTACCTTGTTGGGCTCTTTGAAGATACCAATCTCTGTGCAATCCATGCCAAGAGGGTAACTATCATGCCCAAGGATATTCAGCTTGCTAGGAGGATTCGTGGAGAAAGGGCTTAGGAATCTTTGTTGAATGTTAGGATTGGTTATGTAAATCAAATGACTTGATATGTAAACCTTTGGTTTAGTACAATTCTGGAATCTGATTAATGAAATATTTAGTTCATTTTGTTTCAATTAAAGCTGCTGCCCATACTATGGTCAAGATTACAGTAATTTACATTTCCTTTCTTTATTGCTTTTGCCTTTGGTTGTGTAGAATGTACAGTTTTCATAAATGTTTCTCTTCTGCACAAAGTTGCATTTGTTAAATTATTTGTTGCCTTGTATGATTGCTAATGAGGGAAGAAATATGAGCATATAGACCTCAATTACTACAAGAAAGATCTAACTGGTTGACACATTTGTTAATACTTTATATGGAAAAGTATATCATGTATGGAACCCCAATTCAATGACTTGATATTAGTCCCTGTTTATTAGCATTCTCATGGTTGAAACTCTGCAGATCCTTCACCTTTTTGAAATTGAACATGATTTTGTTCTGTTAATCAAGAAATTTGGGTTTGATTTGACTTCAAACATGATGCTGTAGATGTTGCATTTAAACTGAGACTAAGCTATTCTTTTTCAGATTTCATCTCCAGCAAACACAAGGATGCCAAATTTAGACCACAAAGTTGTAAGTTGCTCAACTCATTTAAACTTTTGTGGTATGGACTATGTATATATTCATTAATGATTATTAAAATTAAGAGCTTGAATTTTGTTAGGGCAAATGTGCTGTGATGTTAGGTTTAAATATCATCTTCGACAATGAATATATAGTGTAGAGCTGTTTGATAGCTGTTGCTTTAATTTAAAGTTTCCATGAATCTGCTGCTATATATATAAATGCCTATGTGTGTGTGTGTGAGGAATTTCATAACAGTCTAAATTAAGAAGATTGTGCCTTTCTTACATCTAAATGGGAGTTTTGTTTGTTCTAACACTTCTGTTTCTTAAGCATTACTTTGCCTTGCCTTTTCCTCCCACGAATCCCACTTGCCAACGGTTGAAAGCTAAAACAAGATGTACATAAACTGATTGAAGATTGACAATTGAAAAATTTTATTTACTGTATTTTAATAGACAGCTTTAGCATGTTGACATCAAGGAGTGCAGCTCTTCTACATAGAGGTTTTGGTGACAGTACATTAAATTGTTTAAAGGTGTTCAGCCATGAATAACAACTGAAGCATTCTAATTCTTTGCAGATCTGGAAACAAACCAGACTACAAAAACGAGTCTAATGTGCTCTGTTGCTCCTAAGAATCTCTACTCTTAGTTCAACATTGACAGTAAATATCCTAGCTATGTTGAATGACAAGTGTTCAGCCTCTGCATTTACTTGCTCCTCAGAGGTACTTTCAGATTTGTTGTCTGACAAAATAAGCCTTGCTTATTAATTCTCTCATTCTAACTTGAGGTGAACCAATCTACTTTCAGATATCTTGTCTCCTGCAAGTCTTTCTAAATTGAATATGAACTTAGAGCTGATTGAGTTTGTGAAATGTATGACTATAAAAAGGGATGTGTTGGTTACTAGTTAGTCTTATACGATCAGAAAGCCCTTTCTAATTGTTTGTTGCTTAAATAGGTAATCAAGTTTCTGCAGAGATAGAAAGAGTGCAACCTACGAAATTGTTTGACTTTGCTGATTGATATTGATATTATGCCAAACGAAAAGAAGTGATGGAACCAGTAAACTTAATCTATTAGGATAAGTAGTGTTACAGTCATATACTTGCTACAAATCTTCAAAATTCACCTGACCTGAACATCTATATGTATGCTATTACAAGATTTGTAAATTGAGTAACCTTATGTATATTCAAGATTGGAACTTTTAAACTCAGGCAGGTTAGCAGATGGTGAGACCAGAGACTCCAATAATCCTGATTGCATAAGTACTATTGTAAGGGAGAGTGTGACTAAACCATGAGTTCAGCGAAGATAAAAATTTACAATAACTAAATTCTGAATCATCAAAAAAGATTTAAGACTCAGATTAAAAGATAATTTACTTTGGGACATGCCCTCAAAGTAACATCTTCATGCACAGGGAAGTTCAACCATATTGTGCTATGGAAGTATGCATGCCTGGCTTTTTCTTATGATCAGGAATCTTAATGGTGCTGAACTATTTGGACACTGTGTCAGCTCATAGGAGCCAGCTTTTGCGAGCTTTTGGTTCTGGTAATCCTTGATGCTGTACGAAGTCCACTAACTACAGTTAGGGATAGAAAACTTGATCTAAACGTTGTAACTAGTTATGCCTGTTAAACATCTCATTGAGCTTATAATATTCCCAAATTTGAAACCTATCTGCTCGCAGCGGTATGAAATCTACTTCTAGTTATTTAAGTACTAAATACTAATAAAAATAAACAAAGGCAGACATGCTAAATCATGAGGGGTTTCAACTCTCAGCCTCACCTGTAATTGCAACTACCTGAACTTACTAATAGCAAGAATAAAAAGATTGATATTTTTTAAGAGGATAAAGATAATAATGAAGCAACTCTGAGTTCCCTGAGAAAAAGGATGACATGCAAGTAATGCATTTATTCAAATGAAAGAGGGCAAACGACCCCTTTGGAGCCCAAATAGTAATGAGGAGCCACATCAAAACCAAATAATCAACATGTATAATGTGAGAAGGGAATGTGGGAATGAATACTTGATTGATCCTTCGAGCTATTTTTATGAATGTACTTTTTCTATTTCAGAGTAAAAGATCATTCATATATAGAATGGGCATACCCCACACTAGATTAAAAAATGAAGTGAATGCTGATGATACTCTCCAAAATTACAAGACAAAAAGTCAGAACAAAAATTCTGGTGAGAAATTTATAACAACTCGAATCATCATAATCTCAAAACCTTTTCCTATTCCAACAGCGCTTGGGAGCAGGAGGGTCATTAGCAGCTTTAGGCATTTGATGAAAGTCTAGCAATACAATCCGTCTCTTGGCTTCCCTTTCATCTGCTAACCTTTGCTCGAACTTCCTCTTGCTTGATTCAAATTTCTTCTTCATATCACTGTCGCTTTGTGTTTCTTTTTGCATTGGTCTTGCCACTGCAGAGCTTTGTGATGTTTTCTGCATTGGTCTTTTACTTGCACTGCAGTTGCTTTGTTTTGGATTAGGTGGAGGAGCAACTTGTACATTCATCTTCATCAATGGCGGCAACATGCTCTTTGTTGAACCAGTGGTGCACTCTTTTCTCCTGCATTGGGTAGGGGTCTTTTGTGCTCCTCCTTCTCTCTTCTTTTCTGTGTGATGATCACTCTCCATCTTCTTGAAACCTTTGTGGCTCTGCTTGTCTCTGTCAAGGTGCTTCTCGAAAGATAAATCAGAAAGAAGTCTTACACGAGGAGGAGCAACTTGTACTCGTTTGGTGGACGCGTTCATCCTCTTTCTTGATGGCATAGTAGTAGTATTATGGGACTGTGGTGTTCCTTGTTGAACCAAGTCAGTTTTTTTCAACTCCGTGCTGCTTTCTGTTTTTGCACTGCCATTGTTCTGTTTCTCCGCAGGAGCAACTTTTACAGACTTGCGGATGACTATTCTAATCTTCCTCGCCAAGGGTTTGTTGCTTTCTGCAGTTATTTGTTGTGTTCCTAACCCATCTTCTTCTTCTTTTTCAGGCTCTTCAACGCTATCTTGATCATCAACATTGTCCTCCATAACCTCTTCTTCTTCTTCATCATCATCATCAGCAGCAGCAGTTGATGTTAGGGATGGATTCATGAGGAACTTGATTATCCTGGCTTTGCGTTTTTCAAACTGTTGCTGATACTTGAATGCACCAACACGTAGAGCTAATTCAATCAAGTTGAAAATATCATGAGGCTGCTCCTGAATCTTGTAACAACTCATGAAAACTCTTTCAATATCCATTATCACTTGAACAACAATAATGAAAGGAAAAAAAGTAATTTGTTAAAAGTGTAATAAGAAACTTTAACTCATCAAACCCTTTCTTATAAGATTTTTTTGGAAACTTTTTTTTTCCTTTTCCGATAAGTTTTAGTATTAGGATTTTTTTAGAAACTTATTCCCATATTATTTAGCAACTTACGCCTTAATAAAAGAAATTTAGAAACTTTTTGTATTTTCGGACACAATTTTCCGTTTTCTCTACAAGCCTCTTTTGGTAACTCACAATTTTAGTAACTTTTTACTTTCTTCAACCTCAAGTAATCATAAAATTTACTGATCTTTTTTTTTTTTATCATTTACAAAAAATTACCATTTCACATGTTACAATACATAGTTCAAATGTAATTTTTTTTATATAAAGATAAACTTAATTGCTAAATTATTATTATTTTTTAAAATAAATTAATATTTAGGATTTTAACAGATTTTTTCACTTTAGTTTTCTATAATACTCACATTAACGTATGAGCTAATATCTAATTACTCTCTTTATTTATTTTTACTTGTCAAATTTAAAAAAAGTTGAAATATTTATGAAAATCAATTTTTTGGGGGGTTTAGGAGTAGCGGTGGTAGAGGTAGGATGCGGTAAAAAGAATCTTAAATTTTAAAATATTTTTTTAAAAATGATTTACAACTTTTTTATTGTTTTTGTTTGGGGGGTGGGGGTGGGGGGAGACTAGTTTGGTCGTAGGGATATTTTTGAAATTTAAAAAATAAGAGATTGAATGGGGAGGTCAGATACGTGTATGAGTAGGATAAAAAACAATTAAAGGATGAAATAGAGGTTTGGAAAATATTTTCCTTAATTTTGGAAGGTAAGTCATTTTCTTTAAATTTGGAGAAAATGAGTTGATTTAGAAAATTTTTAAGTCATCCAAACATGAAAAAATTTAAAAACATTTTCCAAGCACACCTTAAAAAACTCACGTACTTTCAATACACCTAAAATTGCTATTGATATCTTTTGAATTATTGAAATGCCTAAAACATAAGTAAATAAAGTAATTTTGTGCATATTCAAGATTAGCAGATGATGAGATTCGAGATGTAAATATCATATTGATTACATACATTAGCGCAAGAAAAATATTAGTAAATCAAGAGTTGAATTAAGATGATAAGAGACAATAATAAAATTCTAAGTTATATATAAAAAAACGTCAAAGCATGAGTACAACATTATTGGGGAAATTGAAACTATATTATTTAAATGATTGAGATGATTTATTTATAGGAAACTCTGGATTAAATTAAAAATACAATCATCTGAATGATATCACTTTACACACTTTATTATATAGAAGAAAGATTCCGATTTAAAATTTATAGCAGATTGAATTAGGAGAATATCAAAATTTATTTTTATCCCAACAGTATCTTCTGAGAGCACGATAATCATTAATAGGTTTAGGCATATCATGAAAGTCCACCATTACAGTCTTTCTCTTGGTTTTTCTTTGTTCTGCTAATCTTTCTTTTAATTTCTGCTTGCTTGCTTGAAACTTCATTTCCATATTTTTGATGTTCTGTGTTTCTTTTTGCATTGGTCTCATAACTGCAGAGCTTTGTGTTGTTCTTGTAATTGATCTGTAACTGCTCTGTTTTTGTGATGTCCAATCATAAAGATGTTTTTTATTAGGAGAAACTTCTACAGTTTTCTTGATGGACGACTTAATCTTCATTGTTGGTTTCTGATTTGTAGGTGAAGTAATTTTATGTGTTCCTACACTATTCTTTTTTGGTTCCCTAGGCTCTTCTTTTTCGATCATTTTATCTTCATCAAGGATCAAGTCATCATAATCTCCGGAAGTGCATTATCATGTTGATAATCTTATTTTTGCGCTTCTCAAACTGCACGGGATATTTTTTTGCACCAACTTGGAGAGCAGCTTCGATCAAGTCAAAAATATTAGCTGGCTTCTTCTCTATAAAGAAACAATTCATAAACCGTCTTTCAATTTCCATTCTTCTTACACTACTCGAACGAGAATAAAATAGATGAATAATTATGAAATTTTAGAATCAAGAACAACAGTGTGTGATATGAATGTTTAGTGAGGTTTTGCTCTCTTATATAGAAAATTATTTTTCCGCAATCTCCAATCATATCTACTAAATTCCTACTAGTGTATCTATGCATAGATACATTAATGGATGTATTAGTACATATTTTTATACTGAATACATATATCTTTGATATAATATGTGCAAAAAATACTAATCATGTTTGGAAAGTCACTTAGTAAGAAATTGGAGTAATTACTGACATGTTTGGTTGACCGGATAATTACTTGACCAGATTCAACAAGTAATTGGGTGTGATTAACATGGGGTATTTACACTTTTCAATTATTTAGGAGGGTTGTGTTTGTTGGCAATTATATGATGTAATTACAATTTGATTACATTAAATAAATTTCTTCGTTTATTTTTTTATTTTAGATTTTAATATATTTTACTTGAATGTATGAGTACATATTTTAACACTAAATACATATATTTGTGCACAGAATACTAAGGCCATCAAGTCACTTAATAAGAATTTGGTGTAATTACACTATTTGACATATTTGGTTGACCAGATAAATGCTTGACCAGATTCAAGAGGTAAGTGATTAAAATGGGGTAATTATACTTTTCAATTATTAGGTGGGGTTCTGATTGTTATAATTACAAGTTGATTATAGTTTAGTTTCTTCTTTTATTTTCTTTTTTTAATTTATTTTACTTCTATTATTAAAATGATTTTTATTTTGATTCCAAAAATATATTTATTATTTTATATTATTTATATTTATTTTCCTTCTTATTCTCAACCTTTACTTCTTGTAATTGTTTGGTTACTTACACGAGTGTAATGATAAGGTTATATTGAATTTTATAAATATAATTTTTATAATATACAAATAAGGGCCTTTATAAATAATATTAAATTAAAATTTTAAGATATATATTGTCTCTTGCAAATATATTAATTAATAAACATATGTTCTTAACTATATAGATTTATATTTTTCAATTTGAGAAATACATAATTACGAATTAACCCATTAAACTTGAACCGTTTTTAAAATAGACACTTAAAGTTTGCGGGGGTCCTATTATCCACGAAACCATTTTCAACAACTCTAAATACACCATTTTGATCCATTTTCAAAGAAGGTGTAATCTCAAGTGTTGAGGGGCGCGTGAATGAATACAAATTCACCCCTAAACAAATGTAAATGTGCCACGTAGCAAGATTGCAAGTCACCACTTCCCCTAAAAAGTACAAGAATAAAGGATTTCTTGGCCACAACTTTTCAGGGTGATTATTAATGAGTACTGTATATATGTTTTTTTGTATTCTAATTGTTGTTATATTCTCACATTTACTTAAGAATTAAAAAAAGTTTGTGTGATTTCTGAGTCGAAATTATCTCAATTTCATAAAGAATATCTAAATAATTCAATAAAGAAAGCCTGAAAACTAAGAAAGTAACAAAATTGCAAATTAAAAATTCACCATTTTTATTGTTATCAGAGCAGAGGAGTCCACTAGGGATGTGCATCGATCGGTTTGGTACGATTTTTTATATTATCGGTTTGATTTATCGATTTTCGGGTTTTAAATATGCTAACCCAATAACAAATCAATAAGATATTCTTTATCAATTTTTAGTTTATCGTTTTTTGATCATTATCACCCAATAATAAAATGTCCGTAAAATATTATATGTTTTCTCACTTCTCTAAATGTTTTTTTTATAGTGAAACAAGAAAGATAACGATAAATTGCATCAATAAGAGAAAATATGGTGCGAAGGCTATAATTACATGTTACCACCAAAACATAATATGAAATTTTTTATGTTAGTCAAATTACGCACCTTTACAAACTTGCAAATGCTACTACCTACAATTACAAACTAAAACTAAACTAAAATAGTCCAACAAGACTAAAACTAAAACTAAAATCAAATAGCTACAATTGTGAACCCTTACTTTAATCTTTAGGTTTTGATTAACAGTAACAACTAGTAAAGCGGCCTAATGTGAAGTTGGTAAAGTACTAATAATTTGATATAGTCATAGTGTCTAATTATATATTAAAGTATTAATATTTAATAATTAGGAAGGGTAAAATAATAAATTATGACCGTCTTATTGGGTTATTGATTTACCTAATAACCTAATTATAAAAATTGATACCGAACCAATAACCCAATAAATTTTTTTATAAACCCATTGAATACCCAATAACCCAATAATATTATTTTCGATTCGATTTATCGGCCGTTTCGATTTTTGCACACCCGTAGAGTCCACCATAAGCAGCAACAAGTAGGAAATTTGAACCATTTTATTGCTTTACTTTAAGACAATTAGATGGGTAACTAAGGAATTTTCATATTAATTACCACCTCCATCAAATAGAGCTTAATATAAGAAATATAGAAGTTAATGGTCATGAAAGAACCCTCTCAAAAAGATCTTGATTAAGTTCACTCCAGTGAGTAAACAATACCTTCACCTTCAGATTCTTATTTACATCCCACTAAATATCATGTAGAGAAAAGGAAAACGAATCCAAAAAAATGAACACAATTTTTCTAAAAGGGCTTAAGTGTTAAAAAGTAATTAAGCTGGTAAGAAAATTTTAAAAATATTATTTTATCTGGGGAGTGAGACACACGCGCCGGTTATGAGATTACAAATATTGTAAAAGTTGTGTATTTAGAATTGTTGAAAATAATTGAATGGAATAATAAGATCCCTTAAACTTTAGGTGTCTACTTTAAAAAGGGATATAATTTTGATGGGATAACTATGGATTTTTCTCTTTCAATTTAGTATATTTTAATCATATTAATCATAAACATTAAAAGTACATATTTTTCTGAACGTTATAAAATGCATGTTTGACAAAAAAAAATATTATAAATATAAAATAAAAAAATTAGAAAACATTTGATAAAAAGAGTCTATCAAGTCTAACTTTGTTTGTTATTTTTTAGGATATCCAAACAGAAAAAATAATGTTATTACACTAAAATTCAATTACTAGAGTGAACTTTCCAAACGTGCCCCGTAAAATTAGTTGGTGTACACAGATAGAAAGTAGGAGATGTGAAATATTTCCTTTCAAAATTAAAGTTAAAAATCTAGCATATTTATAGCTAGCGTTTGGCCATAGATATTCAAATATTTTTGGCAAATATTATTTGGATGAATATTTGGGTGAAATTTCACCATGTGTTTGGCCATAAAATTTGGAAAACATATTTCATTTTTTTAAGAAATATGATTTATACCCATAAGTTTTTAAAACTATCAAAACTAACCATAAATTTATATTACATAGCAAAATAGAAATCTCACGTAACAAGATTCATGACTTCCGCAACAAATCAACAAGCATCATTACAGTAACATTCGTATAGTGAAAAGGTCTTGGTACAAATTATGATAATGAAAATACAACTAATATAAATTCGAAAAAAAAGAAGAAGAAAACAGAAGGAAATAAATATTGCAATCACTGAAGAACATATGCCTTATAATCTGAAAGAGTTCAAACTATTCTTTAATATAATCTTTCCATATTTTATGAACAATCTCTTCTCGATGAGCTTGCATTTCCCATATACAATTTTTTCGCAATTATAGAATCCTTTTTAGCTCTGACGTTTAGTTCTTCGTCAATGTGCTTGCTTATTGACTTATAATGCCAATTTCTATCCTTTCTGTTGCAAATATTTATAGAAAATTATCATTATTATGAAACAATAATATTTCGTTTTACTTACTTCAATATTTCCTAATAAAACTTACTAACGACTTATTTTAATTTCTTAACAGAAATAATTTTAAAATTTTTACTTATTTTAATATGTTTACCCACCCGTTTATTATTTTACTTAACTTAACACTTTCCAATAAAACTTACTAATTACTTACAAAAGTATAAATTTGTTATTACTATTATTATTACTATTATTATTACTATTATTATTATTATTAAATGACAATATTTCATTTTACTTACTTTAATATTTTCTAATAAACTTACTAATGGATTATTTTAATTTCATAATATAATTAATTATTAAATTTTAACTTATTTCATTATGTTTATCGACCCCCTCTACAATTACTTATTTTACTTACTTCAATACTTTATAATAACATTAATTAAGTAAATAAACTCCTAATAATATTGATAAATAAACTCCTCAAATTACTTTAATGCTTAATTAAATTAAGTTAATTTCATTGTCAATATATATAAATTTAAAGAAAAAAATTTAAGTCATGTTAAATATCTTAAATATTTCACAAATATTATTGATCTCGTGCATAGCACGAGCTATATTTTACTAGTATAATAGAAAAGTGTATTAATTGAGTTAGTTGGTAGATGGGGAGCTAATTGAATTGGTTGGTGTCAATAAATAGATTGTTTTTGTAAAATATAAAAGTTAGGTGTAAAAATTGAATTTTAAAACTTCCCAAATAATGAAATTTGGCCCAAATACTAGTTTTTTCTAGTATTTGGGAATTTGGAAAATTTGCCAAAAAAATTTGCCAAATAATGAGAAAGTGTATGGACAAACAAAATTTGCCAAATTTTTCTCCAAGTTTTACTTGCAAAATCTATGGCCAAACGGGCCCATAATATCCTTATTTTGAGGAAATTTTCTAAAGAACATATTTACAATATATTGGTAAGAATAAAATAAATTAGGTATATATTAATAATAATAAATAGGTTAAAAAATTATTAATGAAAAACACGATGAGAAGTTTCTGAAATTATACCATAAGAAAATTGTGAATATTTACAAGTTTTTTGTGAGTTGAAGAGGAAGAACTCAAAGTTATTTCTGTAGTCAATTTTGGTCAAAATAAAAATAAAAACATCATAAAAATTTCCAAATCCTGCGGATTCCAAACATTCCAATAAACCAAATTCGATAGACCTATTTCACGTCCGTTTTTCCCTATGCTGATACGCCTTTGGTGATTCTCCTTCTCATCTTCGCCTTCAATTCTATCATAATCACACAATCCCCATTCCATTTACTTTGTATCGTAAATCCAAACCCTAAAATTTTTCCAGAAAACCCACTCGGATTTTGGGTTTTGCTTAATTTTCTATATATTAACATAATTCGTTGTTTTGGGGGGCTTTAGTGTTATTGTTTGTATCGGGTTTTCAAAGCACCCTTTGTAGCCTTGATTTGGTTTTTCTTCATCTGGGGGTTGTTTCACTTTGCAAGCTGGCTATGGACTACGAGCCGTATGACAGCAGTGGTTAGTGTTTTCAAGATTGCATCTATTTTTCTTTAGTTCTGTGATATTTGTAGCTTAATTAGGGTTCAGGGTTAGTGATATTAGCGTTTACATTGTGAAAAATTGGATCTTTTTGGATTCCGCTTTTGTTAACTTGGAATTTTGAGCTGTTGGCGATTGAGGTACTGGGTATGTGCTGTTTGAGGGTTTTTTCTTTTGCCGTCTTGTTTAGAATTATGGGTTAAATTTTCATGATTCTGGGGGGTGTCAATATGGGTTCAATCTCTTGGTCTTTTTGGGTCTGCCTGAGCTATTTTGCAGTGAAAAGTTTAAACTGAGAATTATCGGGTTTTATTATGAAATGATGAAAACTTGCTTGCAAAAACTGTTATTTTTTTGTAGAGAAGCAAAGTGTAAAGTAGAGTTGGCAGTTAATTATCCTGTTTGCAGCTTTGGGACAGTCTTCAAATGCTTGTAGGTCTGCCGCAAGATCTTGATACTGAATAAAAGTTTAAATCTCATTTTAGACCTATAAAAGTTATCACTTCAGCTGCAATTTCGTTTTTAGTTTTCCACTGAAAATGGAAAATTCTTTTGTTGGATTAAAATCCACAGTGCCTCTTGGTCCTTACTCCTATGTGCTTTTTCCTCATCTGTTTTTATGCCTTTGTTAGTCACACAGCGCTGTATGGGTAATTGTCATATATTCCGTTGTAGTATACATACTCCAGGTGTTCGTTGTACTTTGATTTTCTGAGAACCTGTTGGGTGATTGCAGGAACAGATGATGATCTCCCACCATCACATCAAAATAGGATTCCAAGAGGTGGTGGCCGCATGAATGGAAATGGGAGATCTGCTGTAATGGCTTCTGTACCCTACCAAAGGATGTATGGTGAAACTGACATGGAGGCTCAAATTCACCAGCTTGAGCAAGAAGCATACAGTTCGGTTCTAAGAGCCTTTAAAGCTCAAGCTGATGCCATTTCTTGGGTACCTTTTGTCATACCATGAAATCTAATATGTGCATTTGCTTGATCAGGTTTAAATGACTGCTCAATGAATATATTTTATTCAGGAGAAAGAAAGTTTGATAACGGAGTTAAGAAAAGAGTTAAGATTGTCCAATGAAGAACATAGAGAACTTCTTGGTAGAGTTAATGCTGATGATGTCATCAGAAGAATAAGGTTAGCTCTTGGTCACTTTGTCCATCTTGAATTTGTTTAGCGAATCTCCGGTATTCTAGAGTTTGTCAAAGTTCTAAAGGCTAGCTTTTGATTATTGGTTGTAGGGAGTGGAGACAATCAGGGGCTCATCAACCTGGTATGCTTGGCACTGGTCAAGCTATTCATGACCCATTACCCAGTCCTTCTGTCTCAGCTTCACGGAAGAAACAGAAGATAGCTCCACCTTTACCGTCACAGTCCTTTGCTGGACCATCTCCTACTTTCCACCCACCTGCTCTGGCTGCTGCAAACCAGCCATCTTCATCTGCTGCCAAGAGAGGGCCTATGATGGGGCCTAAGGGCAAAAAAAGTAAATCTGTATGTCTGATGTTTTATGCTTTATTCTGTGCAGTCCACCAGTGCATGGTTTAACTATTCTCTTACTTTGAATAATTTCCTGTTGCACATCTATTCATAGGGACAGATGATGCCTGGTGCATCTTCAATGAAAATGCAGTACCCGCCTTCCGGTCCATTTGGAAGAGGCCAACTCGATAATCGGGTTTCTGAATCTGCTAAAGCACCAGTTGATTCATTGATTGGAAGGAAAGTAAGGACTAGATGGCCTGATGACAATAGTTTTTATGAGGCAGTCATTACTGACTATAACAAAGCTGAGGTATACACGATTTTACTGCTTGAAGCTTTACTTTTCTTTTTCTTTTCGTGGTTGAATGTATGAATCTTGTGGTGCACATTTTCAGGGTAGACATGCTCTTGTTTATGACATGAGTACTGCAAATGAGACATGGGAATGGGTCAATCTTTCAGAGGTAATTGATGCTATGTTCTGGTGCCATGGAGCTTTTGATTACCTTTTTTGCTGTCCTGCTGGAAAATTCTTTTTCTTATTGGTTTGTGAGGGTGGATGTACCAAGAAATATAGCTGTTATACCGTTTTGAACACTGCATGCTTTGTTTTCCTTGACTTGTGATGTGGTCAAGCGTTCTCTAAAGTATCCATTAGAAGTTTGAATTTATTACGGAACAGTTGCAAATAAAATCAAGGTATTTCTGAATTGAAGTTAAGGATGATTCTAAATTTCCAATCTGAACCTTTTCCCTTGGGAAGAGGGCAAAAACCTGTATAAGGATGACTTCACCTTATTTTTTCTTGAAGGTATTACTTCCCTGCTTTTGATGGGCAACTATATGTGTTCTACGTGGAACCTCTTTTCCATAAATGTTCTTATAGCTAGCTTTTTGATGCATACCAAGGCCAATATTTTACTGCATGTAATCTTGAAGATATTTTATAAATGAAGTTCACACCATGTATTATGAGAGATTGTTGGTCCATTATCAAGTCTTCTGGAGTATGCACTTAAAGAAAAATTCCTCTATATAACAGAATGGGAACCAAAGGGTCTAATATATTGAGGAAGAAGTAGAGAAACCAAGAACATGTTGCTTATGTCTAATTTTCGACTTATGTACGAGACTATGAGTGGGCTGATATATAATCTGTGGTGTATTTTGATCTCAAGATGGATGACTATCAAAACTATCTGGTAGTTCAAGTCTTTAAATTAAATTTCTTTCTAAGGTGTATCCTCGTGAAATTTCCTTTTCGTCATCCATATTTATCAGTTCAAGTCCTTATATTTGCTGCTTCTTCAATAAATAATTTCCGGAGTTACTCTAATGGAGTAGGAAAACTTTAATAAGGTGTAGATTTTGGCTGAATGGCTTGCTCTGTATATTGCAAGAACTTTTTCAAACTCATTATGCAGTCTGTTATTAGCATGATATCCATCTCATGTTTAGAAAAGCCATAAAATACCTCTTTGGTACATGCATGGTCCAATGTGAACTGACGCTGGATAACCTCCTCTATATAATTCATTTTTTTTCTGTTATCCTTGCATCATTTGGTTATCAGTTTTCTTCTAGTTTTCTTGAAAGGATCAGACTTATATATCTCCTCTGACAGATTTCTCCAGAAGATATTCAGTGGGATGGTGAAGATCCAGGAATTTCTCGTCATGGAAATTATGGTGGATCTGGCCGTGGTGTGAATAGACCTGTAGGGCGTGATAGTGGTCCAGGTGCAGGGAGGGGAAGGGGGTTGACTAAACCTCAGTCCAGAAAAGGCTTTCCACCATCACAGAATGGAGGAAGGAAAGGATCTGATGATATCCAGTTACTTCACACAGACACACTAATTAAAGAGGTGAGCACGGTAGTTTAATATCTATTGCGCATTTAGATGTTACACTTTCTATATTTGTTCATAAACTGGCAAACGTCATCAGGTGGAGAGGGTCTTTGGCGCCAGTCATCCGGATCCTTTGGAAGTCGAGAAGGCGAAAAAAGTACTTAAGGTTAGAGGCACAGTCACCTGTTCAGTTATGCTTACTTCTAGCTCATTTGTGCCAAAGGAAATTAAGTATAATAATATGCAGGAGCATGAGCAAGCACTTCTGGAGGCTATCTCAAGGCTCGGAGAAATCTCTGATGGAGAGAGTGGTATGCCTATGCCAAAACATTCCTACATGTTCTTTTCATTTTATCATCATGATTAGTGCATTTCAATTGGAGAATTTAACTCAATGTTCCTTCTCAACTTATAAACAAAAAACACTCTTTGATTCTTTTTGAAGTCTGAGTTCCTATTAAGTCCTAAAAGTTTACTTGTTTGGCTTAGGCTTATTTCAATTTGAGGTCAAATTCAATTAATCCCCAGCAGTACCATATTTACATCCCGTGATTTAAATCCAAAGCATTTTTGAAAAAATATCTTTACAAGACAGAAAATGACAGAGAAATATAATACTAGCTTTAGACCTTCTTCTTTCTACTTCCCTTTTACTTTATGTAGATTTTGGAATGATCTTTTTCTTGATATCTTTAATACCCTTTTTACGTTGTTAGGACAAGTGGCCTAAATTCAATACAAGGACTTATGATTTCAGATAAGCATAACTTGAAGGACTTAAGACAAGATCCTTGTTTAGGAATATCAGTGTACTTCCAAAATTAGGGACATTGCCATTCCTTTTTTTTTTTTCTGAGAGAAGGTAACATAAGCAGAAAGGTTGTGTTAAAGCCATATTTACAATTCAACAAATGTGTTTCCTTGTTCTATCTTACAAGGAGTCTAGATTGTCAAGTAGAGGAATACAGCCTTGTAAAGTTGTCATTTTGTTGTGACTAAAATGGATTGTTTCTTGTCTATGTTCTTGTGTCCTTAGCCCTCTATACTTCTGACTTGCTGTACAATTTCCCATTTGAATGATGTGGGACAAGTTCCCTTGCTGACAGTAATGGCGTAATTTATATCAAAGTCCTCATATGCTTCTAACTTGTGTCCTTGGAGTGAATGAAAATTGAAATTCCCTGCTGGACATAGTTTTGCATTTTCTCTCCATGGTACTTGATATTTTCTTGTTGTTTCCTGTCAAATTGTTTCTTTAGAAAAATAAGTTTCCCATTTCAATCATCATAGGAAGGTATGATATCTAACATCATATTTTTTCGCTTCACTCCTCTAATTAGAGAAGATAAAGGGCCTACATGTTTTAAGAACAAATACGTATCTGACATAGAAAACATTATTTTTTTTCACGTTCAAGTTAATTAGAGAAGATAAATGCTACATGTTTTAAGAACAAATACGTATCTGACTAGAAACATATTAATTTTTTTCAAGTTCAAGTTACGGACGCTTTAATGTTACATATTGACATAGAAACATTAATATTTTGGGATAACCTTGGTGTTTGGACCAGCTTGGTTGCACCTTGACTAATTTCATAGGATACATGTTACCTCCTACTAGCACAGAAATTGGGTAACTCTGTCCACTAAGACTTGGACAGATGAAAAAGATCATCTAGTTTTGTTTGCCTCTGCTTCATGGTTCTCAACCTACTTCATTGACCTCACCCTTGGAACTAGAAACATATTAATTGGATGAAATAAATGACATGGAAAAGAATATCTACACAAAAGCACATAAAGGCAGATACTATTTATCATGTACAAGAATTATGTAAATGTGAAACAGTTAAAGTTGAAGCCCAATGTGTTAAATGGTATTATAGCTGTGTTGAATACCATCACAGGAATTAGGTTCCGGTTGACAGTATTTATTACATAAGTGGTTTTTCGGAGACTGAGAAGTGTAAGATGGAACATTAGTCTTCATTCGTCAACTTTAATTTTTCTGTTAGTGAAGCATGAAAGCATGCGATTGTTGTGTGTTTCCACCAAGATTACATGGAAAATAGTCTGTAATCACTAGTAAAGTGGATCCTGGGGTCCGTCTGGTGTTGGAACACCTCTTACGTAATAGCAGTGCTATTCTGATTGCAACTGATCAGGTCGTAATAAGTATACTTATAACAAAAAAGTTCACTTGTAATTAATATTATAACAACAATCATTGTGTATTTGGAAAAAAGAATGAAGAATAATGTGCTTCTATCTCTCAACATCTGTTTTTTATCAACTTCATTGACCTACAAGTCACCACCTACTGATAACTGATCCCCATACTTCCGTTCCCTAATGATCTGTGTTTCTGCTGCAGATGAACATTTCATGCAAGCAATGAACCGGGAATGACATGACAGTGATACCATGATTGTAACTGAGTGGTATATAGAAGGTGTGGCACGAACCACTGAAATAATAGCTAAATGGAGCTAAGGGGGCATACATGTATTCTGGATGGGTTCGCCATATGTTATGAAACACAGAATGACTTTAGGTCAGTTGTATAATGTCATGCTGAAGGAGAACTTATGCTAACATTATATATTATTGTATTCTAGTTTTTGTCTGCGTAGGCCCTATTTGTAGTTGGATTATTGTTTCATCTAGTGTCAGCCAGTTTAGTACTCTTGTAAAATTAAATGTTAGCAATTTAACGTGTGATCATGTAAAAAAGAAGGTTTTATTGTTGGCTATGAGAAATTGAACAGCTTAACTATTCTTTAGTCGTTCATTTCATTGTTGATTGGTTTAAGTTGTAATAGTATATTTGCCTTGTATTAGAAATTTTGAATAGTCTACACTAGTTAATTATAGTCTACACTAGTCAAAGTTTTTTCTAAGAGGATTGACTCACTCAACTCTTAGATTGTCGGGCAATAGCTTCACCGGACATATAAGAGTATTTATAAGCTTTGCTATAAAGAAGCTTTTCGATAAGTTAAGAAGGTTAATTTATCAAAACTAATTGTATGAGGTGTGATGCTTGTGAAAAGTTACTTTGAATATAAATAATTTCTATGAAAAAAAAAGAAAAAAGAATGACATTTGATAAAAATCTTTCTAATGAATATTCGATACAAGAGATAGGATCCATTATCATTTTAACTATTAACTTGATGTCACTCTTCTAATTGACAATTATACATTATTGTTGTGAATTTTTTGAGTTACACTACAATCATACTCTTAATCTTGACCCTACAACTTTGATAAAATCCATAAATAGATGGAGAGATGAAGGGAGGAAGGAAGTTAGAATATGAAGTCCCAATATACTTGATAGAAGAATTTTTCTGTTGATGGTAAATATTCAAGTACTGAGAGAATCATAGGGCAGTTGAAAATGTAAAAAATAGGGCAATGAGTCTCTGCCCTTTTGAAAAGTCATTCACATAAGCCTAAGCGTCCGTTTGAATTGGCTTAAAAAAATAGTTTTAAGTTAAAAATAAAAAATCAAATTGAAATAACTTTTAAGTCAAAAGATAAAAAGTAGGAGAGACCTACTTTTGATATCTGACTTATTTTAAGTCATTTTTGACTTATTTTAGGTCATTTTTTACCTTTCCAAACACTCCGTATCTTCTTTTAAGTCATTTTCGACTTATTTTAAGTTATTTTTTATATTTATCAAACACTTTCAGAAGTCAAAAACTGACTTAAAAATAGGTTTGACCGATTCGTTTGGGGGGGGGGGTTGATAAGTCCTATTCACCAATATTTACACAACTTGGTTATTTATAAGATACACAATTATAAATAAAAAAATTCTATGACGAGCGGTATTAATTGTAAAACTTATCTAAGTTTTATAATGTTAAGAGCTAATTATATCATCTACCTATCCTTTCAAAAATTACATAAACAAACTCCTTAAATTTATAGGATCTTGGATACATCAGGAAACTTGAGAATACATAACTCACAGATTGTGAATGATACATTACTTAATGGGGAACAGGGGCGGAGCCACGTTGGTACAACGGGGTTCATCCGAACCCTCTTCGACGGAAAATTATACTATTTATACATGGTTAAAATAATATTTTATGTATATGGTAGTTGTTAAACCTCCTTCGGCTACTCCGTGTGTCTATTTTTATAAATTTTGAACCCCCTTATTGAAAATCCTGGCTCTGCCATTGACGGGGAATGTATCCGAGAGGAAAGAAATGTATCTATGGGGGATAATTTATCTGAGAAGGGATAAGGATGTATCAGAGAGAGGAAATGATGTATTAGAGAGAGATTTTTTTTTAAATGGTAAGAAATTTTAAATTTTATGATAAAATAAGATATTTATTTATGTAATTTTTCTTTGTTAGTGACTTGAAAAATAAAAACTAGCATGTTATTACTAGTATAAATCTACAATTGTATAAAAATATAATTCTACGCTATCAACGTATATAACTCGAAAATTTAAGTTTGTATAGTAATAAATCATCATTTTTTACACCATACATAAAGTTATTTGTAAGTAATTTAATAAAGAACATGCAAAAACATGTTAAATCACATCGATAGTGTAAAAAATAAAAATTAACACAGCAAAATACACAGCTTAAATATTTTTTGAGGTACATGGATTTACGTGCTCACAGGTGATTTGCTTCCTAAAAATGCAACTTGTTAAACATGGGGTTTATGAAAGTATATTGGGACACTATTTTTGAAACATCTAAATTCTAAAGTGTGTCTGTCTGTGTTTTTGTGTGTTATGATTAAATTAAAGTACAAAAAAAAAAAAAAGTAGTAAAATGAATAACTAGAAATATTAAATGTCATACTATTTTCACCTATGTAGAAATTAAAATTAATTGCGGAGGTGATTAGATAAAATATGATATAGTTTCAACTAATTGAGGTCATGTCTTTAGATAAGAAGGTATGAATATTAAGGATTAGGATATAGAAAACTTGCAGGTAATCGATATTTTCGCACGATTAGTAATATGATTTAGGTATCACACAATTTTTTTTCTTTAATGTGTATTAATAATTGTTGCTTCAAAGTCTACAATCTACATTAGTTTTTTATATGTTATTATGTTGTTTCTTTTTTTTTTCTTCTTATTTTCATGTGTCAGTATATTTATTTAGTCGAATAACTATTGAAAATAATCTCTCTTTCTCGTAAAAATAAAAATAAGATCTAAGTATATTCTACACTTTTTAAATACTATTTATAAGATTACATTAAATATTCCGTTTACTTTATTTGTATCGACATTATAAAAAAAATAAAACAATTTTATTTTATTCACTAACAAGACCTGAGTAAGCCGAGTAATTAAACAAGACCTGCAAATAAAGTTTATTGTCATATTATGACTAGACGAATCACTTGATATCTTAATAACACCAATAAAAAAATCATGATGCATGCAAAAGTAACATAAAAATTTCAAAATGTAAAATAATCAATTATTTATCTTATTTTATTTTGACTTAACATGACACTTAGAAAAATAAAAAAACTTTGAAATTATGTGATTATAAATTAAAGATAATCAAATATATAAAATAGCATGTATGTGAACACTTGAAATTAAAGAGCTGATATAAAAAGTATATATTATTTCCAAATAGACTAAAATGAAATAATAAGACAAATAAAATTAAAACAAATGAAATATCAATCATTTATAGCCATCTCATTAATAATTCTTGAGACACTTGTTTGCAAAGGATATATCGAGCTATAAAACAAATCTTAATTATTCACTCAATTAATTCTGTCGGTTGGCTAAAATCTTAATTTTGAAAATGGATAATTATACATGGTTTTTAAAATTAAAAAAAAAAAAAAGGATCTATCAATTTGTAAGCGATTTCATAAAGTAATTTTCATTGCTCTAGCCATACTTTAGTAGATAAGTATTTAATTTGTAATGATTTAAGTTTTTGTTAAGGATTTGAATCCTAGACGTTTATCCAAAAAGAAAATTATTTTGCTAACTACATTACTTTATACTTTATCAAAAATAATGCGATGTGCCATAATATCTTATTTGCTAACCACATCAGTTTATAATAAATTTACTATTTCAATTATTATTTTCTTAATACATAATATATTAAGTTCGTGAACGTAACAAGTATATATATATATATATATATATATATATATATATATATATATATATATATATATATATATATATAAATAAAATGAGAGAACACACATTATATCCTTAAATACAAAAGAAATACAAGCGAGCGTACTTCCACTATTTTCATCTGTTTATGCGGTCATATACTCCCACCTACTGAAAGTTGCGGAAATGAATATGTTGAGATGAAAAAAATTAAATAAAAAATAAAGATATTCAGGATAAGAGGTATGAACGGCTTTAATGGAGAACAAGTTATGGAAAGCAAAACTAAAATAATTTAGGCATGTAAAGAGGAAATAGAAAAAATGGTCAAAATAGTACTAAATGTATAAGGTTTAAATTATTTTGATCCTCTCTATATATCATGCTATCTAAATAATCCGTAATATATACAAAATCATAATCATTTTAGCCCTTAGCCTTAAAACTAACCAAGAAAATTAAAAAATCTGTTAACTTTAACTGTGGGTCCTTTGAAATTGAAACCCTTCTTCCTCAATATGCTCTTTCACCATTACCACAAGCCCACCCTTTTCCTTATCTTTTTTTTTGGGAAAATACATAAAATTCTCACTGAACTTGGCACGAAAATTCGCTTTAATACTTAAACTATACGAATAATTATTTACCTCCCTAATCTCTTTTCAAGTGAATTAAAATACACCCAAATCACTGACATGGCAAATAAAAAAAATTGAGGCGCGTAAAGAGTAAAAAAAAAGGAAAAAAAGAATGAGTGAACCCCAATAATTTTTATTTTATCCAATAATCTTTTTTTTCTTCATCTTCTTCATACCCCACCACCCCCAACCTTTAGTATCACCAACCCCACCCCCACCTCCCGTCCTTTCATCTTCCTCACACCCAATTCACCCCTCCCGCCCTCATCCACCACTTGCACTACCCTTTCTTCTTCTTCGACACCCCCTACCCCCAACGAACCCCCACTCCTACCCTCTTTATTTATCTTCCAATCTCGGTGCTTCACACTTTTCTTCTTCTTCTTTTTCTTTGTTAGACTTTTCATATTTTTTCTCCTTCAAGACAGATCCATCCCACCCTCATTTCCTTTAATTTCTATCAATAAATTCAAAAAATGTGATTAACAAGAAAAAATTGGAAAGTCATCAATTTGTTCCTGCTTCAAATTAATATTAGCATTTATGGCAAGGTTTGAATGCGATGAACTTGAAACTATTTTCAATGAAACTCTACAAATTTTCATTTCAAATTAAATTTTTAGTAGTTATTATTTATTTGTCTTAATTTTGTTTCTTAAAAATTGAGTGTTCTTGTGAGATTAGTTTTGAGATTTTAAATCTCTTTCAATTGATTTTTTTTTCTTATACTAATTTTTATTTTTGAGATTTTTTTACTTTCTAAAATTGTGAGTAAATAAAAAGAAACAAAAAAAGAATTAAAAATCAAAATTTAAATATGTGGAATGGGATGCTGATGTGGCAATGACGTGAAGCTGATGTGGCGCTGACGTATCGATGACATGGCGCGTGTGAAATGCACTTGCCATTGTGAGACTGGTATTATTATATTAGGGTGTATTTTAATTCACTTGAAAAGAGATTAGGGGAATAAATAATTACCCGTGTAGTTTAAGTACTAAAGTGAGTTTTCGTGCCAAGTTTAAGGGGGATTTTATGTATTTTCCCTTTTTTTTTCTCCATTTGAGGTCATGCTCCATATACATTACACCCATTTCTCATCTCCCTCTAAAAATCTATCAACATAAATAAGAAGAAAAATATCAAGATTACCAAAACAAATGGGAACCAAGTAAATTGGATAAAGTCTCTATTTGCTCTCCGAGGAGATCGACATAAATAAATTCTTTTTAAATTGTAACTAGTTATTCTCTCTTATTAAGGTGGTCTATGATGGATATAGTTATCTTTTCGTTTTAACTTTTTTAAAATTAGTAAATTTTTCAAGCATTGTTCTTCATTCCATTTTAAAATAAAAGGGTAAAAATTGAACACACAGATAGGAAATAAACAAATGTTCAATAAAAATTTAAAAAATTTTTTGCAAGTATGAGAAGATTTTTGGCAGTGGAAATTGTAAAAGAATTGGTAACAGAAAGAAGAAGAAGGAGAAGAAATCCTAGAAAAAGATGATGGCGGAAGAAGGGTTCACCCAAGTGTGGGACCCACTGTTAAGTTTAACAATTTTTTATTTTTTCTGTTAATTTTTAGGATCTACGATCAAAATGATACTGTTTTAGTATACATTAAGGACTATCTCAATAACATGAATTATATAAGGGACCAAGATAATCTAACCTATATACATAAAGGACTATTTTGATCATTTTCTCAGATGAAATACATGAATAATTTCGTGTATGGATGAGAAAAGTTGAATATGGTGGAAGTAGGTAAAAAAGTCTTCAAAAGAAATAATTAGACATGACTTGATATTACTTTAATTTTTATCGAGATTATAAAATTGTACTGAATATATTGTTATTACTTTCTCTATCCTAATGTATATGCCTAACTTTTTTTTCTAGTCGGTGTCAAAGAATTAAACATGTTTATATTTAGTAACTATTAATTTTAGAATGACACTTTTACCTTTAGGATCAATAAATTGTATTAACAAAAACAATGTATGCATTAACTATGTGTTAAGTAGTACTAGTACCTTATCTTTTACACATTTTCGAGTATTAATTATACATTCTGTTGCATATTAAGATATGTACCTTTCATATCATTAATTTCTAGATATTAGTAATACGAAAAAATTTAACACTTATATTAGATTAAGTAATGACAAAACTATCCTCAAAACATTTTCCAATATTTTCCACCATAAAGTGATACTATTCTCAAAACTTAGGTCAAAGCTCCTTCATCAAATCTAAAACTGTGCCAGCAATATATGCACAAATTGGTAAAGATTTGCCAACTTTCCTCAAAATGGACGATACGTTTGGTTGGAAAAAGCAACTCTTTGCCAAACATTCCTCAAAAATACTCTGAGGCAATACTAACATTTATTTTTATTTTTGGGGCAAAAAAAGAGTCAATGACGTTTTGAAAACTAACTCCGTTATAATATTTTAACAAAGAACTTTATTGTAAAGGGAAATATACAAAGCAAAAAACATGACGGGTATTTTATGAATAAATATATTTTAATGGAAATCATCCGAGATTTGTTATATATTTAAATCAATCAGTGCATATGAAATAATGTAAGTATAATTAATACAAACATTACTAATATATCATATTTAACATTTACCCTTGTACACTTTATCAAACTGATAGTAATTTCTTAAATAATCACTCTTGTTTAGAAATTTACCCTATAATATCAGTTTTGTTTCTTGATCTTTAGCGAAACGACTTATAGTCACACAAACATGAATGACTTTATTTAGACTACAAATTTCAAATCCATTTTCTTAAACTTTGTATCGGATTAAATTACCTCGCATAATTTAAGTGGAGGGAAACAAGTATTTTCTGTGTCCAATAATACTTGCCACTATTGAATTTACACATTTTTTAAGAAATTATTAATAGAATGATAATTTCATTATATTACTTTTTGAATATAATAAACACAATGTCTTGAAAAATGTAATCAAGAAAATCAATGATAGTGTTGTAAATAATAACAATTTGTGAATGTCCATTATACCCCTCTTATGCCTATAAAAGGCATTGTAATCTCTATGGAAAATACACCAAAATAAGGAAGATTCAAGTTTTCTATTTTATCTCTCTAATACATTCTTCTCTCCTTAGTTGCTATTAAGTTTAATTTTAGCACTTAGTCTTTATTTTATAACACGTTATCAGCACGAGACTCTGTCATATCAAAGTTTGAAGACTAAATTTGAAGGCTAAGGTATTATTATTTTTCTTCTTTTTATTATGGCTAATCTTACTAAATTTGAGTTCGTTGCCCTTCAAAGTTCGGGCAAGAACTACCTTTCATGGGTATTGGATGCTGAAATCCATTTGGATGCTATGGGTCTTGGAGACACCATTAAAATTAAAAATAAAGCATCAAAACAAGACTGTGCTAAAGTAATGATATTCTTACGTCATCATATTGACGAAATTTTGAAAATTGAATATCTCACCGTCAAAAATCCACTCATTTTGTGGAATAATCTAAAAGAAAGGTATGACCATTTGAAAATGGTCATTTATCCAAAGACACGATATGATTGGATGAATTTAAGACTACAAGACTTTAAGTCTATTCATGAGTACAATTCTGCCATGTTCAGAATTACTTCTCAATTGAAACTATGTGGAGATACAGTTAATGATGTTGATATGCTGGAAAAAACGTTCTCCACATTTCATGCCTCGAATGTGCTTTTACAGCAACAATATCGAGAAAAGGGTTTCAAGAAGTATTCTGAACTGATTTCTCATCTTCTCGTGGCTGAACAAAATAATGATTTGTTAATGAAAAATCACGAGAATCGTCCCACTGGATCTACACCACTTCCTGAAGTGAATGAGGAGTACGCCCACCACGCTAGGCGTGGAAGAGGCCGTGGACGTGGACGTGGTCGTAATTACGACCAAGAGCGAAATCCTTTTCCCGGTGTTAATCATTCACCAAAGAAAAATAGTCATCAAAGGGGAAAAGGAAAAGATGAGAAACGTGAAACAATTAAAATAAATTATTTTCGATGTGGTGGAAAGGGTCATTATGCACGTGATTGTCGTACTCCTAAACACTTGGTTGAGCTTTATCAAGCATCACTAAAAAGGAAGGATAAAAATCCCGAAACTAATTTTATCACTGATCATATTGACATCACACACTTGGATGTGGCGGATTTCTTCACACCCCCTGAAGGAAAAATAGATCACTTAATTTGTGACGGTTTTGTGAATATGGAAGAATAATAATGGTTGATATTTATTAATGTTATTAATATTTGTTGTTTTGTATTGATCATAATTGAGTCCATTCTTTTAGAAACACCAATGGAAAGTGAGTTGAAATGTTATGATTTGAAAAGAAATTGAAAAATATTAAAATTATTCTTTCCTTTAACTTTTGTGGTCATAAAAGAAAAATGTATAAATAAGACCACTACCTAAATTGGTTAGTGGAAAACACCTTTTCCTTTTTTTTGTCACTCAAATGTCATTTCAAGATAATAAATTATATTAATACTTATTTTAAACATACTAAACTAAATCAAATTTAGTGTTAAAGATTTGAGTGATAAAAATCTTATGCATTATTAATGATTCAAATATCATTTTAACATTTACATTATTTCTTAAATATTTAACAAAAGATAATTAATCATTTAATATAAATTTATTTCATTACTTTTGAAGATATGAATAATTCTCCAAGCAAATTATTAAATTATGAAGACATTTGCTTGATTGATTCTGGTACAACACACACGATATTTAAAAATGACAATTTGTGAATGTCCATTATACCCCTCTTATGCCTATAAAAGGCATTGTAATCTCTATGGAAAATACACCAAAATAAGAAAGATTCAAGTTTCCTATTTTATCTCTCTAATACATTCTTCTCTCCTTAGTTGCTATTAAGTTTAATTTTAGCACTTAGTCTTTATTTTATAACAGATAGGAATATATTAGGAACTAAGTATAGGTGGACAATTATTATTGGATGGAGAAAAATATTATCTATCTTAGTTTTTTTTGAGCTGGAAAAAGAATAACTACAGGTGTGTAAAAAATCAACAACTCCATACAAACATGTTAAATTAAATCTTTTTTCTCTTTAGTTTATTCCTTCTGTTTCTCCTACAACTTTAAATTAATCTTTGGTGAGCAATGGCATGGGTGAAATAGCATAAAACTAATTGGGAAAAAAGAAAATTCACTGTAACAAGGAAAAGGTTACAAACACCAATAACATGTTACAGAAGCAAAAGATGTGAACTAATTCTAACATGTAATATTCCCAAAATCAAAACCTGACACTAAAAATACAAGATGTAAAAATATACACTGCAAAATGAGACTAAAACTCCTACTAATTCATCATAATTTTACCTCCTTGACCGTTTCTTTGGCCGTTTCGTTGAATCATCTTTTTCACTATTTTCCCTTCCACGTTTTTCCTGCACAACTACTTCTCTACCACCTCCACCTCTCTTTGGTGGTCGACCTACGCTCCTCTTCGACGGACTACCTTCATCCTTGCTAGCACCACCGCCACTTCGCCTCACTGGAGCTTCTCTCCGTTCATCAACTTTTTTCTTTTGCTGATCCTTACTATTTTTACCTTTAACAACAACAACATCCTCTGGAGGATTATTCTTCAGCGCTTCCACCAACGTTCCTTTCGTAGGAGAATTCTTCTTTATCCTCTTCAAGAAGTCCGCTGCAGCTCCTCGTTTTTTACTTTCTTCTTTCTTCTTCTCTGGTTTCCCCTCTTCCTTTTTGTCCCCACTACTATTGCTTTGCTTAGCATTCGTGTTTTGGTTGCTGTTGGATTGTGAAGCATTACTATTATTATTATTATTATTATTATTATTCGAACGGCCTTTGCTGCTCCTCCTCATACTTCTTACCCCAGTCACTGGCTTTTCTTTCACCCCAAGCTTGATTGAACTTTCTTCTTCATTCGAAGAAGATTTAATCGCAGGTGGTTTTGGGTTCAGAGGAGGTTTACTATCAGCTGGTTTTTCTGACTTGTTATTACCAGAAGAAGCTGCTGCTTTTGCTGAAATTGAGCTCCTCTTGCGACAGACTACTATAGGAACAGTAGACTTGTGTTTAGCAAGCAAGGAATCGGATCTCTCCAATTCGGGCTTGGGTTGGATCTTAAATGGTGATAGATCCTTCGACTGGGTTCTGGTCTTTTTTAATTCTTCCATTACAATGCCACGGAGTTCGTTCGCTGCAGTTGTCTCTGAGGATGACTTAGCAAAGTAGACGATGGCATTGTTGAAGATGAGTAAGAGGTCCAAGTAGAATTTGGATGGGCAAGAGCAATAGGATCCGTCGTCAATCCGGGCTTGAACCGTTTCAAGATCCATATGTTGTCGAATCATACTCTTGTACTTGTCCGTTTTCTGCATGAGAAAAAGTCAGCTTACAACTTTAATTCATTTTTTTAATTTTAAAAAGAAAAAACAGAATTGGAATTAATGAAAGATGATAGCTAGGGTGCGTAGGTGTGGCATAAATTCCATTCGTTCGACAGGAAGAGAAGGGAAATACATTGAAGTTGGCAAACCAACGATTTAACATATTTTTTTTTTCTTCTATATAATACTTCCCAACGTTACGTAAAAGAAAGTGGGGTAGGGTTGACCTAAATAACGCGCTCGTTCGTAAATAGCATTTCATCTCTTGGAAAAAATAAGATAACAAAACAATGTCTTTCACACTCCTTGTTTTCCCAACACAAATCATAATAAAATGTCTAAAATATCCTCCATCTTTGCAAGCACATGGAGAAACCATCATCTAAGTTACTGATTTAATATTAACTTGACACAATTTTAAAAAGTAAAAAATAAAATGTTCACTATATTATTATTTAAATACAAAAGATTAAATATTTAGGGAAAGACAGAGAAAAATTACTTAAGTTAAGAACAAAGATCAAAATTGAAAATTCACTTTAATTTTTGAAGTGGACATATTTTGTTAATATAATATAGTGGACAAATTATGGACACATATAATACTATCAACTTCTAGCTTAACTCCAAAGAACTTTTTGAAATCTAAGGATAACATTATTAACTGACTTGTTTCACGATATCCATTTTTTCTTGGGTAAATTCCATTTTTTCATGAACACGTAAAACTTTTAAACTTGAACTATGTAATCTCAATATTGCAATTAATTAAACATAATATTTTTAAGACAGACATCAAAGTAATACAATACAAAATATATAGATCTGGAAAGAAAAACATTCAAGCTTATGGTACATCTCAATTCCGGACCACATCTCACGTAAACTAACCGTGGTTAGAATAGGAAAGAGGTAATTTTCCTTTATGCTTAGAACTATTTTAATAAAAGAAAAAAAAATGGGCATGTCAAAAAGTTAAACGACAAATAAAGAAGCAAGATCAAATAAAGAAATGAATAGAGATTTGGTTTTATAATTAACTACAGTATTATTATTATTATTTTCTCTTTCAAAATATAAGTTGGTAGGATATCATTTCCAAGGGAACGAGAGTGATAGTATGTATTGGGCTTCTGTATATCATTTAAAAGGCCCCTTACAATATTCGTGGGCTGACCCACGCTATTCACCTGATCCATAAAAGTGATTTTTTTCTTATTTTTCAAAGTGATTTTAAGATTAAGTTCTAGTGGCTCCAACGCACTGCGGCAAAAATGCATACTAGGCATCCTCGTAAGTGGGTCCCATCTTCCGTCCAAATTCATCAATTTCCCTCATTTGTTCGGGAGTTTTAGTTGGGACCTATTATCACACCTATCCTAAATTACCTTACACTTCTCAATTAACTCTTAATAAAACAAATGCATACTGTTACAAACATAGTAATTAGTAAATATTAAATTGAGAAATTTTGAGTCAACAAACATAGAACTCACCAATTTATAGCCTCACATTAATGTTATCATGACACATAAAATAAAATAAAATAAAAATTACTAAAACTTAAAAATCTACAGTTTTATTTAGGTAGCCTATTTAAAAACAAAATAATATTTCCTCTTTTGCATGGGAGCAGTTAGATCAATTAGAAAAACTCCTATTTTCTTTCATTTTTAGTAGGAATAATCAACAATTTTTCCCCGACTGTCACATGCATAGAATTCATATGAGAAACGATTCCATTGATTATTTTACTTTTTTTTCTTGTAACGATATAAATCTAAACATGAAATTAGTAGTAAATAATAATTGTATGAAAAGAATAAATTTTAGGCAACAAATGAGTACACGTCATATATTGAAGCCACTAACCCGTTTTGTTTTATCCACTTTTCTCTTTTACCTACAAATACTATATTCTGTATATGTTTTTTTTCTTTTACATTTTTTCATCAATTTTTGCATGTAATTCTTTAATACAACCGAATCACACCAGTTAATATTAGTTGGTAAATTATTTACCATTTTGTTAATCGATTTTTGCAAATTTTTTAAGTGGTCCAAACGACCAAAAATTCATCAGCTAATAGTTGTAGGCCAACCAATTCGAAAATGCGATGTAGAGAAGCATTACCTGGCTGTCTAGCCGGCGCTTGAATACAGAGCCGCGCTTATGCGACCTGATAATATCTAAAAACTCAATTAACGGCTCTGATTTCGCCGCACCCTCCCTTTTAATTCCAACGGCTGGGGAACCCATTTCTGCCGCATCTCCGCCGCTTCTACCACCATCGCCACCGCGCTGCCGTTTTCTCTTCGTCAAAGTTGCCGTGCTCTGCACGTCACTGTTTTCCCTAGTCTCTTCCTTAGACACGCTAACTGTATCACGTAAGTCGCCCGACTCCCGACGGGCTTTCTTTTCCTCTTGTCTATCTGAACTGCTATCGTTATACGAGTCCTCTTCACTGACCGGTTTAATCTCCTGAACCGGTTTTTCTTCACCGATCTCGACCGGTTCCGGTTCATTTTTAACACCGGTTTCTCTGTTCTCCGTCGAATTAGACTCGTTAAATGACCGGTTTTCGCGGTCTGACTCCTCGCTCGACACGGGCTTTCCGGTGGAATCCTCCGGCTTGACATCAGCACCGCTGTTTTTGTCGTTTTGCGATCTCTCTTCCTTTACATCCTCCAGATCTGGTTTCTGGCCATTGTCTAAACTCTGCGCCTTCAAACTCTGTTCTCTCTCTTCCTCCATCTTTTTCACTTTCAACTCCAACGACCTGTTCATATCACATCACAGATCAAAATCTCTCAGATCCAATTACTGAATTTTTTTCCACGTAAAAAAAAATCACATACAACCGAAAAAATCAAAATTAAAAAAAAATCAATAAAAAAAAAAGGAAACAGAGAGATTTTACTGGATCGAAAGATCGTAGCGTTGAACCTCTTGTTGAAGCTCAGCAACCCGTAGTTGTCTCAACTCCTCAATCCAAGGAATCGTTACATCTCCATTTCCATCTACATCCTGTTCTATGATTTTTTCATCATAACTATTGTTATAGCTATTCATGAAGCGGCGGCGGAGGTCCCTGTATTTCTCCTTACAAATTTGAGCGGTCAATAAAGCAGGTAACGATATACGATTTTGGAGTTCCATGGCTACAGATTCCCAGTCCTTTAGCCCATGCCTTTTCACAGCAAACGCTAACAAAAGCTCTTCCCATGTACTCCATATCGTCTTCTTCGTCGTCGTTGTAGCTGCTGCTGAGTCTTTTTCCATTCTATGTTCCTTTACACATAGACGCGCACACATATATATAACATAACATACGAAAAATGGGAGTTATAAATTAAAATTACAGGTAATTAAGCCTAGGGTTTGATTAGGTATTTTATTTTTATTTTTTTGGTTAGGTTTTTAGTTTTCGTCTTGTTCGTGTAGATTAATTTTAGATACCCGTCTTTAATTTTATCTTTTTAGTATGTGTTTTTGAGTTTTTTGTGTTGTGGGTTTTGAATGGGTGGACGTATAGAGGCATTTGGGCATTTATAGGTGTAGTAAGCCATGGGCCTGATCTGAAGCAAGCGATTTGATCTATTCAATTGACGATTTTGCCCTTTAATTTTAGTTCAATTCCTCATTTGACCCTTCCTTCAAATTGTATCGGAAGCGGGTAGCACGTGCGAGTTGCGGAATTGGTTTTACTACTTTCGCGCTTTATTTATCGTTTAGATAAATTTTAATAATAAAATAATTCTAAAGCTTTTTCTTTTTTTGTTCAAGCAACAAAAAATTTATTTTTGTCCTATTCTTCTTTTCGATTCATTGTTTAAGAAAATGTTTCTTTCGTTCTTTCACATATAGCAAATATAAAAAACATATTTGTATATTATAGTTATACTTTGCAAAATTGCGCTTTATAACAAACATAAATATGTATATTTCGCTATGTATATACAATCTTTTTTTTTTGTATAATTCGCTATATATAGACAAAAAAACCAATTGTATAATTTGTTATACATATACAAAGAAAACAGTTGTATATAAAAGATCAATTGTATAATTTATATATGTATAAAATAAGAAAGAGAGAATGACAAGAAAATTGGATAGGAAAATATTTGTATTGTATAATTATAAGTGAGGCGAGAGTGGCGAGCGAAATCTGGGAGAGGGGAACGAAAAAATATGTATATATATACAATTTTTCTCACTATATATACATTTGTGTTTGTATAAAAAGCGAGAGGGAGGGAGCGAGAATTTGAGGAAAAGAGGGACTAACAAACAGTTTGCTACAGGGTATAAATAAATCAAAATGTGGTTATAAAATTTAATTTGAATTATTAGTTTGTCATTATATATAATGTTTCCTAGTTTTATATGCATGTAACATGTTTAAGATTAGAAAATTAAGTATTACAAGATTCAATATTTTTGCTTTACTCCTTCTATTCATGAGATAATGTACAGTTATTAATTAAGAAAAATATTTAAGGACATAACTTAAATCATAGTTTTTGTTATTGTTCTTTCTGAAATCATAAAATATAGTTTTGTGTTAGTACATTTATCTCTTAATACTCCCTTTGTTCCAAGTTAACTGAATTTATGAGGCATTATACACGTCATAAGAAAAATATTTAAGGACATAATAAATATTTTCACTATTTTCCTATGAGAAATAATATAGGAGTATAAAACTTTTCATATAGTGTAATTTATCTTTTAAAATATATCAAACATCTTTGAGGAAAAGGCAAATATGAGAAAAAACATTCTTCTTAAAACTTTGAATAAAAAAAAAAAATCATAAAAGTTTAATTAATACTTATGGAGTAAAGGGAATACCAAACTTCTATAAAAGAAAAAGCAAATATGAAAAGACAATTAAATATTCTTCTTAAAATTTAAAAATTATTTTAAACTTTGTATTAAATCAAAATAAAATAAATAAATTATACTTTGTGCTTTAATTAGACTACATCCCAATTTTTAAGACCAAAACTCATCAATTCTAACCTTGGACTGCCTGTATTTATGTTGGCATTTATTTCAAGAAAATTGGCAAAAAGTATTTTTTGCATATCATATGGGTGACTTCGTCATAATAAAATTATATGATATTTCAAAGATTAAAAAAAAAAAACTTTCAACAAAAATTCTCATATTAATCAATTATCAATGAACAATATAATATAAATAAAAAATAAAATAATTATGTTCCGTCTCTTTCGGTATATAAAGGAGAACTAAGCTCTAACATCAACGCTAAAAGCATGAGTTGGGTATATTATCAAAACGAGTAGCTAACATAATTATTACAATAATTTTCAATTACAAGACTATCAATAAAAATTATATTGAGACCGTAGAAAATTACAAATTAACAATAAATAAATTTCAAAATATCGACCCACTCAATAATAAAATATTTATCAATTATTCCTGAGGATTATATGACTACATTAGCCTTTTCTCATCAGAAAATATGAAAGAAATATTATTATTATTATTACCGAATACTTATTATTATTATTATTTTATTATTTGTACGGCAAATTCGCTACAAGAAAATTGTAATATTTTTCTTGAAAAAAAAGATCATGGCGAAATCTATTATATTATTTGAGTAAACTGTAAATATCATAAAGAAAATAATTATGTTTTGAAAAAGAAAGCTTTGAAGATAACTTCAAAAGCATACACAAGGAATTGTCAAAGCAAAATAAATAACACTTGCTACACAAAAAAAAAAAAAAAAAAAAAAAAAAGTTTTACTAATTGAAGTCAATTAACTCATATTCATACATTAATTTTATGTATTTTTAATAAATATATTGGATGATTCGTTCTTAAGTCACATGCTTTAATTACTGTGTATTTATCTTTTAAACGATTTTTATTTTCAAATCTTAATTTGCCTATGATCGAATAAGAATGTAAAAAATATATATTTTAGAAAAAAAATTAAAGATAACATCAAATGTATGCACAAGATAATATTAAGGCTATTAGCTAACACAATTATCACATTGATTTTAAATTTTAAAAAAATTCACATTAACTACAATTATATTACGTAAACCTCATTTTTCTTTTAATAAAAAAACGGAAAAGGGTCAAAATTGCCCCTGAACTATGTGAAATAGATCACTTATACCCTTCGTTACATTTTTGGATCAAAAATACCCTCGATGTTATCCTAAGAGACCACAAATACCCTCAAGAGTTAACACCCCAATTTTTTAGTGACGTGGCATGCCACATAGGACTAATCCCTCCACCTAAGCGTTGCCAACTAGGATTCATTCAAAAGAACTAGACCTTTAGCGGCGACAATAGTTGCCACAAAAGCCCAAAAAATGTCACTAAAGGTTATGAGTGATTTTTAGTGACGACTAATAGTAAAATCTATTTTTTCAACAAAAAAATATGATAATTAATTTTCGATCGCAACCTAATTTTCTAAAATAAATAACTTGCAATATTAATATTAAAAACACCGAATATTATCACGAAAAATCATGAAAATTACTTCTCGATTCACATCTCCTACTATATAATGCATCATTGTACATTTTATACATTTTCATACAGCATAAAAATAAAACAGTGTCTTAAAACTCCTACTTAATCGATATCATTTGCGTTTTTTTAAAAAAAATAATGAAGAAAAAAATACAAAATTAGAATTTAATGTTAAAAACTTTTAGTGATGATTTTTTGGGCTTTTGTGGCAACTATTGTCGCCGTTAAAGGTCTAGTTCTTTTGAATGAATCCTAGTTGGCAACGCTTAGGTGGAGGGATTAGTCCTATGTGGCATGCCACGTCACTAAAAATTGGGGTGTTAACTCTTGAGGGTATTTGTGGTCTCTTAGGATAACAGCGGGGGTATTTTTGATCTCAAAATGTAACAAAGGGTATAAGTGATCTATTTCACATAATTCAGGGACAATTTTAACCCTTTTCCGATAAAAAAATAAGAATACACGGGTTACTTATGGTACACTAGCACAAACTACATGATTGTAGTTATAATTTTAATACTCAGTTACTTTCGATAAATTACTTTTGGAGTATTGACATTCATTGAATTATATTTTAGAATGTTAATTTATGAAATTATGCGACTACATTGCTCTTTTTACTCATCAAAAAAATGTAAATATTCTAAATATATTTGGCATGACATTTTTTGGCGATCTTATTTAGTAGGTAAATTTCTAATTAAAGGAGGTTGGGAAGGGTGTTACGTGAATTTTATCTTTTTTTTACACCCAAAATGTTCTCTAAAATTAAACAACTAAGAAAAGTTTTAAGCCACTAGATGATTTCAAAATATTACACTACCCAATAATTTTTTCCTTTCCAATAAAAGACACTACTCAAGAAAGTATTTATTTATATTAATTCAGTACCTCTATTCACTCTAGTTCTTCCAATTTTTTATCTTTCATTGTTGATTATTCTTCTATTCTTCTTCCTTTTAATATCTCGTCATGTTGTTTTTAAGGAGAAAAATAAGGTATATTCATTAAATTTAAAATACATTCTTTAAAGTAATAATCATTAATTTATTGATTAATTAATACCTATACAAAATAAGAATGTTTTACAATTTCAATAATTATATTCCACATTGAGAATAACACTACTAGTTTTCATGAAATTCAAAATATCTAACGAATTCATTATTTTCTAGTTAAATTGATTTTTTAATAATATTTTCTTAAGAGTATTAATCCAGGGATAAAATGAGAAAAAAATAATTAAGTTTATTTTAATTTAATAAATAAATAAGTAATTTAATAAATAAAGAAATAAATAAAGGTGACCAACTAATACAACTAATATTAAATGGAGAAAGTACTGGATTGCGACGTAAAAGAAATTTAAAAGCAGATAATCATTCATGTTTCAAATTTTGCTTTGTAATATCACTTTTGTTTCTTTTAGGATTACAATATTACCGAATATTCCTATTTTTCTCAAAATATAAACCTCACTTCTAATAAAATGCCATGCAACACTATTATTATTTTTAACAATAGCATAAATACACTTATCTCACTCTTGAATTACATAAAAAGTAATAAAAATATAAATTTAAATTAAATAATATTTTTTATTTATATATAAATATTTTAAAAGTTAATTATAAAAACTTATTATCTTATTTAGTTGAGTACATTATTTAATATTGTTCGTAGAATTTTTTTTTGTTATAAATATGAAAAATAATACGTGTGCGTCTTAAAGCCATTTGTAGACAATACGGTGTGGCAACTCGCTAGGGCCACTGTTCATATTTATATTTTTTCTCCTTTTCTGATATCATTATTTATTTTCCTACTTTCTTTATTAAAATAAAATAACTGAATGTAATTAAGAAAGGAGAATGCATGATTAGAATTTAGTGTGACTTCTCGATTCTTCGTTAATAAATGTAATAATTATTCCGAAAAAAGGTCAAAAATGTCTTTAAAGTATGTGAACAGAACAAAAATATCCTCCGTTAATATGTTAGCTCAAAAATGCCCTTATAGTCAATACTTTTTTCCAAAAATACCCCTATGGTTACTAAATGGGTCAAAAATGCTCTTTTACCGAATAAATATATTTTTTTTTCTTTTTAAACACATCTTCTTCCTAATTAAATTTATTAAGGAACAATATTATTGCTTTCAAACTTCTAAAATCACTTTCACAAATCAAAATGTAGGATTTTTTTTTCTTAAATTCATTTTATCAATTAAAATAAAATATTTTCACGTACCCTTTCGATAGATAATATATGCTATGTATATAATATCATAGTATATCTATCATTAATTTATATTTATATAACGATAAAAAATATTGATGATAAAATAAAAAATATTTTCATTTTTTATTTTTTTCTTAGATGCTATAAGAAAAGTTAGAGACATGCTTCAATTACATCTATTTTAAAAAAAAAAAAAACTAGAATCATATTTCACTAAATTATATAAAATATTTTTATCATTTATAGTATTAATAGGGACATATATTTATATAGAAGTCTTCTCATATCAAAATTAATTATTGACACAAATTAAAAATAAAAATAAAATCATTTTAAAAAAATATATATTAATCGAGTATTAATTCAAAGAAGTTCTTTAAACCATGATAACTTTGATGAATACAAAATTGCCCTCAAGTTGCAATCTTTCAGCTCAAGTTATATAAATTTGTCCATATATAATAAAGTAATAGCCGATTCCGAAAAAACTTAAAGTTCGTTAATGCCAAATAATTATAACATTTTATTTTCTAATATCTTTCTTCAATGAATACATAATTTTCAAGTTGCAATCTTCATTTTCTAATATTAACATATTATCTATTTTCAAATAATATATCAATATCATGATATGTGTACATAATTATATTAAATATCGGTGATTTGTTCTATGAATTTTTGCAATAATCTTTCAGTATAATTTTGATTTGTGCCTTTAATTTCAACTTTTTCTTTGCAAATTATGTATGTAAAATTTAATTTGATCAAAGTAACTTTTTTTTTCCTTTTTAATTATCGTTAAAATATGATATGTTCTACTATAATGAAATCAAATGGTGAAATATTTTGTGAGATTATTTATCTCATTTTAAATCTTTCATATTTGATAGTAATTTTATAGAATAAACTGTCCATATTAGCTAATATTCTAAATTATGTGATAAAAATTAATCTCAAATGATCACCTCGAACATTATTTATTCAACCAACTAAATGGTCACCTAGAACATTACTTAGTTTAAACTACATATTTTCTATAAAAAAAATAAAAATTAAAAAAAAAATAAAAAAAAAAATTAAGACGTAAGCACAATAAATTCTCCAAAGTTATGAAATTCAAAGGATATACATGTAAATGACTACATATTCAAGAAAAATAAAAAGTGGAGCATAAAATCGTAGAACAAGTAGGCCTCATGTTTTGGAGGAACATGAAAATAACATAATTGTATTAGATATAATTACATAAAATTTATATTATAATCTACACATATGAAGTAAGAAATTTTAATAATTTAATTATTGACTATTTAGATTATCATCTCGTTGATATTTAATTTCACATCTTGTAATTTTCTCTCTATTTTTCTTTATTATATTTCTGATATGATAAACAAAATTATAATAAAATAAATTTGAAATATATATATATATATATATATATATATAATAAAAATAATTAAATAAATAAATTTCACAACTACAAAATTGATTTGAAAAAATAATCGAAAAAGGATTTTTTAAGAAAAGCTGAAAGGGAAGAAATGCAAAAAAGAAGGGTGGGGATAAAGAAATAAATGAAGTCGAGAAAGACAGAACTCATAAGTATATTATTTTATTCAAAAAGTATTTTTTCTCTGTTTGGATTTGACAAATTATTTCTTGAGCAAGTTTATTTTTTTGATTGTAATACTTGGATAAGTAAAATAGCCATCAGTGATTTAATTTTTAAGGACATTTAAATAAGAGTAAACTTACATAAATATACTATAATAAAAAAATATTTATCATTTATAGCAATAATATTTTTTTTGCTTGATCACTTTTAATTCATTTATAATACAAGTTTAATTTATATTACAAAGAACAATTTTTTATTCACATACAATACAAATCAGTGTTTTAAAAACTCTGTGGGACTCGCCCTAGGGCGGGGCTCTAGCAAAACGCCTCAAGACTCAAGTTTGGGACTTAGTTCTACAAGACTTACGCCCTAAGTGCCCGACTGTACGCCCTAAGCACGCCCAACGCCCAACGCTCGGGACTCGCCTAACAGATCTTACATAAATTATGTGTTAAAATATTTAATTAACATTGTTGACCCTCATAATTCTTGAATAAATGAATGATACACAACTTTTTAATCTATAAAGATAACAACATTGAGAGTAACCTAAACAACAAATGTAGTATCACATATTTACTATTTGGTAACACTATGAAGGTAATTATATATTACGTAACATTTCTTAAAAATATGTAGCGAAATTTTACTTGTTCACTTATCATTGGTCATCATGGTTTTGTCATATGTCTCAAAATTATTATATTTTATTTAATTATTTGAAAGTAATTTTATTTTTATTACTGAAACAGTGATGTTTATAGTATAATACTTGTAAGTTTATTGATTATTTTCTTTTAAGGCTTTGGAGGGGGGGGGGAATAAATTGTATAGTACGATATATATATTTTTTTAGAAATAATGATTCTTTTATTATTAGAAAGTTAAGATATTAGATTATTTATACTTGTATAGTCATGTTTTATTGTTATTGGTGTAATGATATTTCTCAAATAGTAATTATGATACTTTATTATAGATTATCAATACTTATCGCAAATAAAAATCATAATATAATTTCTATATATTATAGGTTTTTAATAAAATATCATATGTAAAATCATTAAAGGAATTTAATTAGTAATAAAACTATAAAACTGAATATACATGAGAGTACGCCCCGTAGATCCATGGGACTTACGCCCCGTGTCTCGGGGCTTACGCCTCGCCCCGTACTGTATAAAACGCCTCGCTCACGCCTCCACCTTTTAAAACACTGATACAAATTTTAATTATAAATAATTTTTTTATCACACATTTTAATACACTTTTATTTCAATGTGTCAAATTTTTATCAAACATAATATACTTTAAAAACAATTATAATTCATATATATTGCATACATAATTCACTTTTAATACATATTGCAGATCTAACATAGTATTGCTATAAATGGTAATAAATAAAAAATATTGCTAAAATCAGTAATAATTTATTAAAATGTACTAATTCATGTAATTTTTCCTTTAAAAAATAAAAGACGAATTTACCAATCCACCCTTATTAGCCCCTTCTAATAAGGAAAATAACTCAAAAAAAAATAAAGTAGTGCCAATTGGTTCCAAAATCAGTGGTGTCAAATATATTTATTAAATATATAAAAGGACAATAATAAACAATATATTTAAATTATGTTCTTAATTATTTTACTTAATAAATGTATATTGCCTCACTAATTCACTTTAGTAGAAAAACTAATTAATAACTATATGCCTTATTTGGAAAAAAAAACCGGGAATATGAATCATATATATTTTCCTTTAAAGATTTTTACACCACCATCAGCATATTTTAATGTCTTAACCATAAAAAAGTTTTTTTTTTTCTATTTAACTACTACCATTTATCTCTTTCTAATAGTCTTATTTAATTTAAATTGAACTTCACTAATTGAAACTGTACGAATTATTATTTTTCAAAAAAACAAACTAATACTATTAAATTATATCTTGATTTCTGAATTATCACTTCTTTAAAACAAAACTCAGCTTGCCAAAATAATTATTGTATCTGGAAAGAAGGGTATATCGTTATTTTCCATAATATATATATATATATATTATGAAGTGTTTCCTTTAAAATATGAAAAGACTGTACACGTATATCACCTTTAAACAACTCAATTTTACTACAATTTGAAAAAAAATGGAGTTTGAAAAAGTCACATCTAGATATAATTTTAACTTGATTTAAATTGACATCGTAAATAATAACAGATCCTCATAAATAGTAACAAATGTAAGGTTCAATCAACAAGTCCATCTACATTCATTATTCCTAATCCGGAGTGTAAATTTATATATAAAAATCTACTAAAACTATAATAAATTACAGGTTTCACTACAAACTTCACATAAAACATATATATAATAAAGTGATTAAAAATGTTTTTAAACATTAAAACATATTTATAATAAAGTGATTAAAAATGTTTTTTAAACATAGTAAAATTATAAATATTCTCAAGTAACAGAATCAAAAGCGCACATTCTTAATTAACTAAAGACTAAACACATGCTCAACAAAATATGAAGGAATTAAAGTGATATTAACCTTTCTTTTAGTTGTATTATTTTTAAAGTTTAATAATGGACAAATCACAAAAACACGTTAAACTATAATGAAACTACCAATTACATATCTGAACTATGTAGGATCATGTTATGATCTCTGAACATGATTTTTTTGGCTTTTTCTTTTTAATATATCTGAACATTTTTTGGCATGTAATAATATGCAAATTTATTTAGATATAATATAGTCAAAATATCTATAATAATAATAATAATAATAATAATAATAATAATAATAATAATAATTCGGAATAAGTGCTAAAGGCTAAGTAGACATATGTACCCCTCTGATTTACCTCTAGTAAATTTTTGATATTTTTTTTTATATTAATTAGTATTACACTTAACAAGTTGAATTTTGAATTATGAAATAATCTTTTCTGTCTACTAAATTAACCCTCTTGGTCCGTCGGAACATACGATATGAAATAATTATGCTTTCAACTTATGATATTAACCAGAATGATAGGAAGTTAATTATTTTATTTGGCGTAGTTTTTTTTAAATGATTTTTTTCTAAACATAAAACATGTTATCAAAAAATTATTAAAATTATCTCAATTATTATATGATCTTATCAAATAGGCAATACATCGTAACTCCTTAGCCGCATTAGCATATATCCATGTTCCATTATAAATAAATGTTAGTGATAATCGAAATCACAATTTTGAATCCATCAATTATACTTTTTGGAGAATTCAAAATTTGAACCATGATCTCTAATCATGTGTTCAAATATAAATCTAAAATCATAAAAATTGTTAATAAAATATGTAGAATTATTACATATGGGAGTTGTTGTGGGACACTAAAGGCAGTGTGAAGTGACCTTTTGCCAGCTCCTTTTTCCTCCCTTATTCGAGGAAAGACAGTGGAAAATAGGCTCCACAACATTTATTTACAAACAAAATATAGAAAATACAGTCACTCCTTTTCTCTTCACTTTTATTTCCCCTCATTCACAAAATTACGTTCGATTGATCTTGAAAATGAGTGATTTTGAAATTGAAATTTTTATTTATAATATAAAATTTATTAAACTTAAAATTTTATCTATAGAATAAATAGAATCAAAAGTTGATCATCAATTTTTTTTTTAAGGAATAACTCTTATTTTGAGATGATTTTCAATTTTTATCCCTCAATTCATGATTGTAACTTTTGTCTCTTACTGTTTTCTCTTAATAAACATTTGTGTGTCAAAGTATTTTTTATTATTATCTAAGTTTCGTTGGGTAAAAAATTTTCACCCTAAAACATAAGTTCTATAGTATCTGATTCGCTGGGCAAAATTTTTGCCTTGTGGTATAACCTAAATCACAAAGGATATTAGTAAGCTACTTTTATAATAAGAATATATTAATTTTAAATCGCAAAATTAAAAAAATATATCAGACATTTTTACATAAAAATATTTGAGCAATAGTTGGTTTAAAGAGGAACTTTCACATATAGTTACTAAAAAATAGCCTAATTTACTCTCTATAGTTATAGTTTGATAATTATAATTCGTAGATACATGTCATAGGGAGGAGATAGGCGAGCGAGATTGGGAGAGAGAGGAGAAAGTCGAGCGAGAGAGGGCAAAGAGTGGGAGAGAGGTGAATTGTATATGTATATCGATTAGATAATTGTATATCATACATATGTATTTGTATATTTGACGAATTATACATATACAAACGTGGCTAATTATATAAACTCGAAGTCCGCCCACATAATGAATGTATAATATTAGTCGCAAGTGATAATTATAGCAAACTATAGCAATGATAAATAATTAAATACGTAATATAAATTTACTTAACCGCGTAATTTTTTCTTTAAAATATGTCGTTTTCCAAAGTGATTCTCGTTAAGTACCCACATTTATTTTGGGAATGTTAAACTTAGTCCAGGCACTTTTTGAGGAAACGAAATGTGAATCTGCGTTTAGTTATGCCATTGTTTTCTTTTAGCCCATAATTTTTTTTTTAGAGATATTATATTGATAAGAAGAGTTCTTTATTTTTCTCGGTCACAAGGAAAATCAGTTGTTGCTATTTTTTTTTAGCGTTCACAATATAAATCCTGTTCCTATATAATAACTCTTGAATTTCGAACCACACTAGAGAGATAACCCACACTAGACAAACCTTACACAACAAGTTCGATCGAGATAAGACAAACCCGTTGTTCAGAAAATTTCTCCCAAGTTGGTTATTACACAAAGGAAAATACTATCTCCTCCGGCCATCATGCATCAATTTGTTGGAACAATTATTTTAATCCACTCTACACTTGCCAGTTGCCTCATCTTAAATAGCTTTAAACCCTCTCTACCCTACATAACTCAAAATCTCCATTCATTGGTTATCCCTATTTTTTTTTTAATATAGACTAGTAAATATATTTAGGCTCAAAGAAAATTAGAGCTTTTCTTCCATAAAACAATCCTTTGATGTTCTAAATAGCTATAGGTAGGATTTAAGTTTCAACCATAACTAACTTGTCTTTCTCCTAACTTTGGTTGAGTTTCTTTTGCCTAGTGTTATTATTTTTCTTAACCACGACGTAGCAAGCTTAAATATTTTGTATCTTTCATTCTAAAATTTACCATAATAATTAATATGTATCGTGATTGCTACAAATTTCCAGCTCATAATAAAAAGATAGCATATCGAGCGAAAGACTGATCATTAATTAACTAGTTGTTATTTAAACAGACAATTACAAGGCATTAATCACACAGTATTAACTCCACAATTCTTCTTAATCTCTCCACTGCTACCACGCTTTTCTACTTTTTCACTCTCTCTATCATTCTTCTCAATCTCGTCCTCTTTCTACCACCGGCGGCCGGCACTAACTTCCCGGCGGACATCTCCGATTTCATCTCCTCCAGTTCCTTCCACAGAGACTCTTTCTCCGACTCCAAATTACCCAGCTCTTTCTTCAGTGCCAAACACGCCCCAGCCACGTCATCACCATCATTCCCCCGCAAATTTCGAACTATCCCCGCCTTATCCTTGCTCACGTGTTCGATCGCCAATTTGCTAACCGTCATGTACGGCATTTTCCCCATCGGAAAACCAGTCTCCGTCGCCGGATACTTCAAACTCCATCCTATCTTCCCCACCACCTTATCCACTATCGGAAACACCGTTCTCGCGTATACTTCTCCGCCAAATAACCCCTCCGCCGCCTTCTCCGCCACAAACAAATCAGCCCAGGTCACTTTTCCGCTCTCATCCTTAGGGACAATATTGTTGCTCTGTACATCGTCGTTTTTAATCTTCCACGAATTGACCGATCTCCGGATTGAAAAATCACCGAATTTAGGTTTAAAGTGAAGGAAAAAGCTAGGGTTTCCATTACCTAGAAAATTAAACTCCGCACTCATGGTCATGGGTGCTTCAATAGGAGAACCAAGAGATCCGACTCCGGTTTTGACAACCAAACCGAAAGGCCGGTCTGAATCATTGGGCCGGTAAAACAGCTTCAGAACCGGACCGGATTGGAAAAAGGTACTGAAACTCAAACATAAATCTTTGTGTTTGACATCATTACTGCTAGTTTCAATACAAGACCGTAATGGAAAACCTAATGTGTTTAATGGGATTTTGGCTTTCACAATTGGATTTTGATTTTCTCGAAATTTCAATGAAGCTTTCATTATTTTTGCAAAGATTTGAAAAATGTTGTAGAGCTTTAATGGAGGCTCTTGCCATTTCTTTTGAGTAGCTAAAGGTTATTTTCAGTGTGTTTAATTTTGGGAGGTATAGTATAGTATAGTTGCTATAAAGGGTAAACATTAGTATGATATTAAGTGATGTGGCAACTAGTGAGCCGTTTGCTTGTACCCTAACCAATATGACTTATTTTTGTGATGCTTTAACGCGGAATTTAGACATCAAAAGCTGATTTTTATTTATAATTGATTAGAAATAAATTATTTCGAAATTATTATTTTATTTGAAATAAAATAGTACTATAACGATATTACAACAAATAAGTTTATGTTTTATATTCCTCATACCAAATAAGTCCATAATTAACTATAAAAAGTTGACATATTTTCATATTATTTTTTAAAAGAAAAAATTAGTAAACTAGTCACAATTTCAAACTTAATTAGTAAAAATATCTACATTTTAAAATATTTATTTAAAATATCAAAATGTTAATATTTTAAAAATAATTTGTATCCAAATACTATTTTTGTCTTTCCTTTTATTTCTCAAAATAGTGCAACATTAAATATATTCACTACCCATTTAGACTTCTTCTAGACTTTAATACCATTAAATTTATTTTCATCTTTAAGATTTTCAATTTTTTTTCTCTTTTACCATTTTCACCATTATTCTCTCATTGTTGAAGAAGAACTAATTATTCAAGTTCATACCAATTTATTCAGATCTATCGATTAATTCAAGAAATCTCTCAATACATAAAGGTATTTTCGAAATCATCATTTATTTTGCGAGATTTCATGACATTTCATTTTCGAAATAAAAAATTATGTTGAATTTTGGATTGTATGTATTACAGATTTTTCGTCATTTTTTTTATTTTTATATGAGTTTGTTAACGTACTCATCAAATATTTATGCATTTCGGAATTTTAGTATTTGAAACACTATTTTTTATGATTTTGTTTTCATATTTTAGATTTAGTAGATTGAATTTGTAGTAATCCACATAAGCATTTATACATAAAATATTGTTTGATTTTTTTTGTATATTCATATTTAATAATTTCGAATTTTGCTTATAGGGTTATTAATTCACAAATAAACACAGATTCAGATTTGAATTTGGTGAAAAGAATTGAAAAAAAGAAACATAGCAGACGAAGAAGAAAGAGAGAGTCAAGGTAGAAGGTTGAGAAATTGTATTCATATCAGAATAATATTCATATTAATTTTTGTTTGTCAATTATTTTTCTTTTACTCATCATTTGTATTTTTATTAAACATTTTATTTCTTTTTTATTAGTAGTCATTCATATACGTATCTCATATTAATTTATATTTTTTAAGCATAGATGTATCCTATTTTTTAACAGTCAATTTGTATTCTTTTAGAATATTGTATTCTGATTATATCATTTTCACTATATATGCTATCTCATATGAATTTGTATTTCTTAAACATATATGTACCCTGTTTTCAACAGTTTTTTGTATTTTTTAAAGAATATTGAAGCCTGGTTATATTATTTTACTATATATGCTATCTGTTTTCTAGAATCTTGTATTCTTATTTCTTTCATAGTCAATTTGTATTTATTTTTTTAGAATATTATATCCTTCATCAACAGATTTATTATTTCCACCAAGTATGCTATTTTCCCCAAAAAATCTTGTACCCTTTCATAAATCATACTCATATATATTGAGATACGTATATATATACACAAAAAATGTAAAAAATATTGGTATACAGTTATAATGAAAACATGACAAAGGAAAGTTGATCTAATAGAATGAGAAAGGATTTTTTTTTTGAAATTGTAAATGATGAGAATTTTAAGTGATATGTTCCTTTTCTAAAAAATATTATCTCACTTTTTCATCATATTATTATACAGTATTTTAAATAAAAACTAGAATAAATAGAAATACAAATAAAATACATATTGAAATGAATACGAAATACAAGATTTTTGAAGAAACAAATAAATACACATGAAAAAAATATATGAATACAAATATGTTTCTTAAATAACTATAAATTCATTTGGCATACCTATTGAAATGAATACAAACTAATAAAAAAAGGTTAAGATTTGGAGAGAAAAAAAAGAACAAAGTTTGAGTTTTATTTGAAAATGTAACTGATGAGAAAATTAAGTGATCTTTATCTTTTTTTAAATATTCTCTCCCTTTTGTTATTAAATAATTGTATTCTTTAAATAAAAACAAATAATAAAAACATAAATAAGATGCATAACAAATTAAAATTTTGACATTTTTACTAAATATTAAAAGTATTGCTAATAAGCCCTCTTAAATATTAAAATAATGACATTTTGAAAAAATTTCCTTTTTTAAATAATCATAATGTGCATATATTTGTAGTCACAAAAATCTTATAGAAACACATTTAGGATTGCACACAAGGGATTGGCTGTTAGTTTTGTTGGGTTGGGCTGAAAGTCTAACCAATGTTTGTGGGCCGGGCTAATGCTAAAGTGATAACATTAGGAGATTTTTTTTTTTGTATAATTTACATAAATCCCATAGTGTAAGATCTAAATTACTTCCTATCTCTATTTTTTTCAATTTTACAAAAATCTTAATATATCAGTTATTCAGATACATAAGTTTCATCCGAATACATTAATTGTGGTACATTATAAAACTTGTTTGTTGCGCTTAATATGGAATATTAACATAAAATTGATTTTCTTTCCCATAAATTACGCAGATTTGATTGATATCAATCCATTCCAATCTGTAACAGTTTCACCAAAATCAAAACTCAAATTTTCATCCTCCTCGTTAATTCAAAATCATAAAAGTTTCACGGAAGGAATTGTCCATGTTGTTGCTCAACAACATGTTAGCATCGATGGAACGATTGTTAATTTTCATCCTTTTTTTTTTTACATATTTCTTTGATCATTCTTCTTTCAAGAATCCCAAAAATGATTTGTCCATGGTTCTCTCAATAAAAATGAAGCAAAAAACTGTTTTAATATGGAGGAGAAGACAGATTATGGGTTTGTGAGGTGTTCACTCAAGATTGAAGTAATTAATGATACAACAATGATTGATCTCAAGTTGAAAAAGTTGCTCAATTGATAAAAATATCAAGGGTTTTGATGAACAGGAAGAAAAAGAATGCAAATCCAATGGTTGCGATAAAAGTAAAAGTGATGTTTCTGCCATTAATTCATTGGTTTCTTATCAGATGAAGGAATTATTTATTGTATCATCTCCTTATCCATCTCCGGTCGTTCAACCACCTCCTCCACCATTCCCTCTGCCCCTCTCCACCATTGGTATATAGTTTTTTTGATGTATCATTGTTATAGTTTTGTTTTGTCATTTTGATGTGAATATGCAAGTTATGATACATTAGTGTTAAACAAACCCCGTGTATAGTAATTTTGTATCTATAGATTATGACTCATGATTTTGCGTTCGAATGTTATTTGTATAAAAGTGTATCATCGTAATATATTGTATATGATACATGTAATAAATGAATTAACAAGTAAGACGGACCAGATACGTTTTGAATATCGAGTGTGTATCAAAAATTTGTATAATATATCAAGTTATTATTGTTTATATTGTACGTATAAATAGGGTCACAATTAAAATATGTATATTACTTGTTTTGATCAAGAAAAATATGAATGATACATTAATAAATATCAATGTTGAATTTTTTCGTGAATGGTTGTACATTGGTAATTTTAATGTACCGATTATATGTTATATGATGGTTATAAAATTGTGTCGATATATGTTAGTTTGTTTGATATGTGGCTTTGAAAATTGAAAAAAATATATTTCATATAATATATCACTGATTTTTAAATGTTCGCAGATTGTTCCATGTTGTCTGAGTTTTTATGTATCAAGATTATTATTGGGTAATATGTACATAGCATTCTAAGTTGGATAGATTGAACAAACATTAAATAGTGCAAATACATAACACAAAACTGATTTGTTATTCTCTATATAACCTTTTAATTTAAATAAGATTGATTATTCATTAAAAAACTTGATACATGCAAATGATACATTGATAGTGTTAATGTATCAATTACATTTATATTGGACATGATAAAACTAATTGAAAATTCAACTGCATTAGAGTTATGTATCAACACCTTAAATATGAATATGATATATACATAAAACAATGATGAACGGAGAATTAGATCCAATGGAGAATCATATGTTTTAGGAAAAAGCGTAAAAAGAAAAAAAAGAAAGAAAAAAAAAGACAATGAAAAATATAAAAAAGAATACCTAATTCAATGGTTCAAATTTGATTGACTCTAGAGAGAATCCTTTTGAAATTTAAATTAAGATGAAAATTGTAACTGATAAAATTGTGGAGTGAAATTAGGAGAGATTAAAGGAGTGAAAAAGGAAGGAAAACGTGGGTTAAGGCTAAAATACTTATGTTTCCGGATGACTTGAGAATTGGGTGAAAATAAGGGATTTTGGAAATATTTTTAAATGGTAGAGAATAATGAAAATTATGAAAAATAAAGGTGTGTATATATGTAATTAATCCTTTTTTTAGAGAGGATTACATAGATATAACTTTTTTTTAAAAGGGTATACATAATTAATTTATCTCTGAATTGTTATTTCACTTTCAATATATAATAAGCAGAATATATTCTTTGTTTAAAAAGATGACATATTTTATTTTAACTTTAATTTATGATCATAAAATTAATTTTTTTGATTTATTTTCTTAAACTCCTTATCAAGTCAAACTAGGTATGTTTTATAAATGAAAAAATGAATTGACACAGACATACAATTATTATATAATTGACAATATATAACCCAATATTAATTAGTAATTAATAGCCTAAAATAAGATTACCATGTATTAACCTAAAAAAAGTAAAACCAACTTTGTATAGTATTTTTCTTTTAATGATGTGCAACCAACCCTCATTAATTAAGGAGATATGAGATTCTTTTTTCTTTCTTGTTTTTAACTCCTATAATTAAGGAAGTTAGTTTTTCAATTTCTATAAATTCTCAAACTCAACTTTATTTAACAGTCTATTTAAGAAAAATAGTAACACAATTTATAGAAATATAAAGATATATTTTATTGTAATTTTATGAATTATTACTTTTTACGAATCAATAATAAATTAATTTATTAGAAACTGATTGCCTGCTTTTAAGAAATGAAATACATATATTTATTAATTAACCCATTACAAAAAGGTTACACCAACTTTTAAGGAATGAATTTTTAAATTTTTTTTAAATAACTTATTAAAAGATTCTGACTACTTTTAAGGTAAGAAAATGTATTATTAATTCTCTAAGGTATATTAATTATCACATAATCGATAATAATTAATTAAATAATATTAAATGACATTTTATTAAAAAATGTAATAATACATATGCATAAATTATACAATAATTAAAATTGTGATTACATAATGTATACATAAAAAATATGTATATGCAAAAAAATATTCATAAAAATAGACATGTAAATTTCATTGATGTATACATTAATTGTAGTATGTATACATAAACTTTATACTGTATACATAAGAATATTACCATCAATTATACATATTACTATAATGAATACAAGAATGAGATTAATATGATACATATATAAATTTATTCATTAATTGCACATGTTATTTTGTTTATGTATACAATAACTGCATTATGTATACATTAGTTTGTACTCATCGTGTATTCAATAAATTATATTCACGTTATAACTTGTATACTTTAATTTGAATTGAGATTGGAATTCATTGGTATACATTGAGTTGTATTCATCAAAATCAACATTCTGATTTTTTACGAAGAATTTACGAGAATCTTTCTTACCCATGAAATTGAGAACAAAATTTTCAAAAAACTATTACCTAATTTTTCGCAAAAAAAAAGTTTTAAAAACTTTAGTTCCACAAATCACGGAATTTCAAAATTAATGGGGCAAGAAATGCTACATAATTATATATTTAAAAAAAATATTGGAAGGATCAATCAATAAACATACAGTTATATCTTATTTGCATGGACAAAGTAATTTAAAGAGAATAAGAGAAAATTTAGAAAATTAGCATATATACATATGAAAAAAATTTCAGAAAGAAAACAAAAGAAGGTTAAATAATCTAAATTTTCGCAAAAACAAAATTGAAAAAACTTCAATTCTACAAATTATGAAATCCCAGCAATTAATTTGTCAAAGAACAAGATTATATGTAAAGATGATTTTTAGAAATATCCATGAAAAAAACATATTGTTATGTCTGATTTTCATAAACAAATTAATTTAAAGAGAAAAATTGAAAATTAGGGAGAAAATTGCATATGAAGAGAATTCTGACAAAATAAAAAAAAGAGATAAAATAGGGATGATAAAACAATAATTTTTGAGAACGTGTTTGAGAAAAATAAGAGAACAAGAATATATTTTTTTTCAAAAAAAAACAAACAAACTATTCAATGCCAAATAAATAAAATAAAGTCAAGATGATGCTAACTTGATTGAGGATTCGTTGATAAGAAATTTTAAGAGAGTTGAGATGTAGAAGCATGGTCATATTTAACAAGTGACTATTCTGATTATTTGAAATGATTGTTCTAATGTAATAATTGAAATAAAAATTAATTTACATGAGTGCCACATAGGTAATAGGGGTGGGAAGATGAGAGTTAAATATGAAACTATATTTGGATGATGGTAAGGTAAATATATCAAAATTATGACCAGGGATAAATATAAATTTTTTTAAGAGTACAAGGGTAAATATAATTTTTTTTTTGTATTTATTTTAGAAAAAATTACATAGATACACAACTTCAGATATCATAATCTTTAAATTTTTCTATCATTTAAAAAATTACAGAAGTCCTCTCTAAGATACATTCTTCACATTCTCCCTCAAATACATACCTCCAATTCTCCATTATGCAATGTATCATTTGTAATGTATCGAACATTCAAAGAATATATATGAGAGTAATGAAAATTAAAATGATACTTATTTTAAAATAAATAAAGTGCATAGATAAATTATCATTAAAGGTAAAATTATTTTTAAAACCACTAAATAGCATAATAAAAAAATAATTTCAATAGCACGAATGCACTTAATATTTTTATGCATTTTACCGAATGAATATGAGCATAACGTGCAATTTCAACAATATTCACATAAAATCAGAAAAGAAGAAGAAGCGAGTGTTTGTTACTCCCCCTATTCAATTTTAAAGTATTCTAATTTTAATATTAATTATTTATTTCAAATTTTATCGTATAATTGCTAAAAATTATATATTAATTGATATCATTGTTTGCCCTAAAAAATGCAATTGAATTTGTCAGTGAGGTTATAATGATAAGAGAATTAAAGTGATCAAATGCAATAAAATAACAAATAATGCTGAACGTAAAAAATAAAAATTAAGTTGATTCTAGTGTAACGTCTCGCCACGATTTTAATTTGATTTCGCGTTCGGATAAGGCAAAACGTTCTAGAGTTGTGCGGAGAACTTTAGAACCTTTTGGAAATCTCAAAAAGGCTAGGGAAGGTCCCAAAACATTGTAGAATTCTCTAGAAAGGAGATCAAAGTATAAATATTCTATGGACTTGTAAAAGAAATATTAATTGCACTTTAGTCTCTAGAAAGTAGTATAAATAGAGGTGCCCTTCATTTGCAAAGACACCAAGCAAGTTGTAAAACATTCTCTAGCAATATACAAAACCTTCTTCAATGCTCTCTTTCTTGTTCTTTCTAAGTCTTTTCAAGCATGGACTCTTATAAATAGAGTCCGGAGTCTAAAGGCTGAAAAATGTTAACATAAATTTAAAAACGGTATATAAAATTTCTTTTTAACCAAAACGGCAAAATCGCTCACGAAGCCGGAAAAAGCAAAATCGCTGCTATAACAGCGATTTGTTAAATTTGATTTTTTTTTTTTAATTTTTTTTTAAAACAAAATCGCTCCTTTTGGAGCGATTTTCAAAATTAAAAAAAATTATAATTTTTTTAATATGTCGCTGCTGAGGCAGCGACTTAAGATTAATTTATTTTTTTTAAAAAAAGTTTAAAATAATATTACAATAATTACCATTTTAAAAATTTTTTTTGCTTAAAAATTAGTTAATTGCTGCTTTAGCAGCAATTTTACTATTTTTTTTTTAATTTGTTAATCGCTGCTTTAGCAGCGATTTATTTACTTAAATTATTACCATTTTTTAAAATATTATATTTAAATTATATTATATTTTAATTAACACTATACAACTTGATTTGATTTTAAACTTTTTTTTAAAAAAAAAAAAGAAGCAAAAAATAATTAAAAAAAATAAAATTAAACTTAAGTCGCTGCCTCAACAGCGACATATTAAAAAAATTATAATTTTTTTTTATTTTGAAAATCGCTCCCAAGGGAGCGATTCAAATTTAACAAATCGCTGCTATAGCAGCGATTTTGCTTTTTCCGACGGACAAAATTGCTACTTCGTGAGCGATTTTGCCGTTTTGGTTAAAAAGAAATTTCATATACCGTTTTAGAATTTTTGTTAACATTTTCACAGGCTCGAACTCCTTATAAATACATCGTAGCTGACATGAGTTACTTGACGAGCATTCGAGGGTCGCATGGAGTCTTAGCAAATACTCTAAATCCGTGACACTAGTGATTCTTATAAATACATCGTAGCTGACATGACAAGATAGAAATAGCATTACTTGACAAGATAGAAATAGTAGATTTTTTACTAGCAAACAATTTTATTATATATGGTGTCATGTCCTTTCATGGAAAATGTTTGCATGATTTATATACAAAATTTGCAACTATTTAGTCTATGTTTCATCTTTAATCGCTTTATCATGTTAATTTGTTGTTGAGTTCTGTTTAACTATCTATGAAGTAATATCGCTTTGTCTTTAATATTATATTGCATGATTTATATAGAAAATTTGCTATTATTTAGTGCATGTTCGAGTTTTAATTATTTTATCAACTTAATTTGTCGTCAAGTGTTATTTAGCTATCTATTAAGTAATATTGTTTGTCTTTTACGTGTTCTAATCTAATTCGCACAGATTTACACTATGTTTATCCTGTGCATAAATAGCATAGTAAAATGTATAATTCATTTGTTATTTTCTAATGTACACAAATAGCATAGTAAAATGTATAATTCATTTGTTATTTTCTAATAATAAAAAAAATATGACAAGTAAAATGTATAATTATAATTATTTTATTTACTTCTCAGATTATAATTATTCTCCAGTTTAATTCTAAAATAGGTATTTGTCAAATCATCGAATCTTTTAGACCTTTATTGCTACTATCAATCATTCATTTTGGGATTCTATTATTTTTGGCATTATGATATCTTTTATATTATTAATAATCTAGTCATAATTTGTCTTAGTATCAAATAACTCTTTAAACAATTTAATTATGTATAACTTAGATGTTTTGGAGGACATATCATTTTTAATATATATCAAATCAGTTCATAAATTAGAATAATATCACTGTAAGTAATATGTATTTCATTGATTTTAATATGGTCAAAGGACAAAAATCACACACTTTTAAGGCAAAAATATCATTTGTTCCTTAGAAGTTTATAATTACAGAAATCCCTCAAATTGATACAATAATATAAGCGCTGATACATAAATCTGATACGCGAGATACATTAATCGTTAAGTAAGATACATTACATTTTATACATGATACACTAATCTTATGTACATTTTATACATGATACAGTAATCTAATGCACGAGATACATTAATCTGATGCGCAAGATATATTAGTTTGACGCGCTGATACATTAATCTGATGCGTGAAATGATGAATTTTGAAAATTTGTGACACTAATAGGGAATAATGGTAATAAGAGAACTTAAAGATGAGATTTCTGTCATTTATCCTTTTAATATTAGTTGAGATATGAAATAGCTAATGAGACGTGTTAGATATGTATTATTTATATATTTTATTTGGCTAAATTTCCTGATTAATACGTATTGCACTATGATATTATAAGTTTATAACAAAGGCTATTAGTACACAAATAAACATGACTTAAAGACAAATTATCTCTGATACACTAAAACAACAATAAATATTAAAAAAAAAATTCCTTCGTTTTAAAATAAGTGAATTATTAGACCTTTATCATAATTTAAAATAAATAAATTGTTAACAGTTCAAGTTATTTTCTTTCTTTTTTACCTTTCATTTACATTGTCTAGCTCATAGTTTCAAAAGAATTAATTGTTCGTATTACTAAAAATAAATATTTTAAAAAAATTATATTTTAATAATAATTTGACAATAACTTATGGACAAAAGTGGAAAATGGTATTCAATTTACTTGGTAAATCTTTTTTCTTGATACAATAGGTGTATATTTGACTATTGAGAGTTATTGACTTTAAATTATTTATATTTTTCACATTCATTAGAAGGACAAAAGTGGAAAGTGGTATTGAATTTAAATCTGCATTGAATTACTAATTTATTAATTTTGAAATGGAGGGAGTCTTTAATTAGATATGATTAATTCCAGTCAATAGTCATTAGTAATACATGTAGTTCACTAATTACAATTTGTTTTATTAGGTGTCAGTGAAGGAACAATTACAAATACGAAGAATTACACATTCAGCTGCGGATCTAAAGGCTGCAAATTTTTGAATCTCAAACTTTAATCGCCCAATTCTCTCTGCCCAAACCAAAACCCTAGCATTTTCCAGTGCTTTTGTTTTGGTTAATTTCTTTCATTTTTTGGGTGTATTTATCTGCTTCAATTTCACTCTGTAACGGCCGATAATGGAGTTTGGGAGGAAGAGAAGAGGTGGCGGTGCTTTCGGTAGCAGTGGAGGCATGAAGAAATCAAGAGATGGTTAGTTTTCTCTTTCTACGTCTACTTCATTTTCTCTAATTCTACGCCTTTTTTGTTGTAAAAGCGACGAGTTTTTTTTCCTAAAAGTGATCATCTTTATAGTTTTCGGAGTTGTTTCATGTTACAGTAAAGGTGAGGTGATTTTGGACTAAAATTGCGTTATTTGCAGCATTCTACTGTGTGAAACTGTGAATAGTTTGATTTATTAAATATATTGGTAATTGCTATTGTCACCGGAAATTATGAACTAAAGAGAAATATTTTATCTTTTGTAACAGAATCAGAATCCTTTACGACTGGTGTAGGAAGCAAATCAAAGCCATGCATGAAGTTTTACAGGTTTCATGCCATCTATTAAAAACAAGTTTTCTCAATTTGATTCATTTATGTTAAAATGTTTTGTAATGCTTGAACCATAACATTTGGAATAACAAGCTTGTTAGGGTAAATGAAAAATCCAGATGTTATTGGAGCACTACCTATCATGTCATCGTGAATGTAAAAAAGAAGCCCCAGGGTTAAGTTCAAGTAGCAAAAATTGAGGGACTTGTGAGTTGTGGCTTAGGTCACAGGTTTGAGCCTTGTGCCTGCAAACTAAGCATGGTATTCAAGTGGAGAAGGGTAGAGGGGAGGGCCTGCTATCCCCTAGTTTAGAAGGCTGCTGTTGGTCTTAAGGGTTGGCCCTAGACTATTTCTCGCTCATAAAAATAAAAAGATAGAAAAAAGGGAAAGAAACAAGCAGTCTTTACCTCTACGTCTCCCGACATGGGAGACATTTTCAATCAGCTGTATTTACTCACAGGTTCCCTATAGAAAATTTCTATACCATTAAGGATGTTCAAGCCAAAGTGTTGGATGAAGCACTGTTTATCTAGGATATGTCGTGGGAAGATGTTTTTCAAGTTTGAGGTTGAGTGTGGATGTGTGTGAATAGAGCCTGAAGTTGATACTCGTCAAACTTCCCATATTTTCTATATAATTTCTGTTAAACCTAATCTTTATTACTGTATTCTCTAAGTCTCTATAACTAGTATGCCTGTGTTGTGAGCTTCTATCAATGCATATTGTATTAGATTACATGCTAGGTTTTAGCTACTGGAATAAGTTAGTGACAATGTTCTCTAATAGAACCATAACTGTCTGGTAGCCAACTAGACTGATAGTACTGGAAGTCATGAATACATCAGGGATTCTGGGGGTGGTATATGAACTTAGTACAACTGTTATCCTCATTTTTAATTATTCAGTGATTGTAGTGTTTTGTATTGTTGGTCGAACTGATCAATTTATTAATACCAAAAAAAGTGCACATTACAAAACCAAGTGCTGACCACTTACTTCTCATACTAAGATTGTAGTGTTTTGGCTAACTGTTCTTTATCGTACAATACAAGCATTAAAAATCCAACTTCTTCAATAACGACAAGAAGATTAAACACTAAACTTTCTTTTCATAGCCAGCTAATATTGTTAACTGAAAAGTCCATAAATGGTATATGGACAAAAAGATACTGTCGTTAGAATGTTAACTTTATCAAAAAAAGAAGAAGAAATATTGTCGTTGTAGATATGGAGTCTATATGAAATGAGTGTTGTGTTTAATGGTCAACGGATGTAGGTAAGCTGAACTTTTGTCTGGTAAATACCATTATTTATATCATTCCAATATGGGGAACACTATTTTATTAAACTAACATTAGGTCATGTATTTACAAATCTGCATGCCAATGTTGGACAAGTGTATTATGTTTAGAACCTCTCGTGTTACAAACAGTTATCTCAAGTACTGAAATAAAATTGTTCCTTATGGAATTGATATAAAAGTCACATAGACAACCTTACCTCAACTATTTTGAGGTTATGGTGTGGTCGACGTCATCATTGCTGCTATTGTACCATATATAATAACTAACATCAAACATTTCTTAAATGTTACGTATATGCCAAACATGCAAACCTGGAGGCATCATAACTTTTGTGCTTTTTTTTGTGTGTGTTAGACTATTCTTCATTTGAAATTGTAATTTTAACTCGCCTTTGTGAGTTGTGGTTAATAGATCTGATTTATGTTTTGAGATGGAACTGTTTAGCATCAAGAATTCGATGTAGATGAAGAATGAACCCGGTAAATCTATCTATTTAGTTCAGGCTATCCTCGTGTACTTTCTCTTTCCAATTTCAAGTAATCAGAAAGCATTTGATCTATGAGCTGATTTACCTGGCATCCAGATTAATGATTCTGGTGTTGGTTTCTCGTGCATCATGCGTTACAATTATGGAATAAGCTCATTTGATATTCATATGGTCATTGTTTAGTGAAAATTTTTTTTAGCACTATTACTTGGTATATTATTTTCAATTATCTCTTGCAGTCGCAAGTAAGTATGTTGAATAGACAGGTTTTTCTAAAGGTGGTAATCTTATTTCAGATAGTAATATTTTCTTTCTAGTGCCATGATATCTTATATGGCAATCACTCTATGTAAGTAATAGTAGGTAGTGTTTGCTCAAACAAAGTTACGAGCCTGTAAAATAGGAAGGGAGAAAGCTAATACTTTAAACATGCTGGCGTTTAACAATATTCACCCCAGTGTGTTCTCTTTTGTTGGCTCCATTTGCCTGTCTCTTTGGTTGCTCAGTTTCGCATACACTAACAATCATTTTCTTGATGTGGTGTAGCACTTCTGGATGCTCATTTGGGGCGGGATGTCACTTTCTTCATTATGTTCCTGGCTACACTGCTATGAGCCAGCTATCAAACATGCGTTCAAACCCAGCACCTCCATTTGGAAGGAATAGTGCATCTTTTAGTGATGGTCCTGGCCCAGCTGTGAAATCAAAGTTCTGCAGCAAGTTCAACACTGCAGAAGGGTGCAGGTTTGGTGATAAGTGCCACTTTGCTCATGGCGAGATGGAGATTGGGAAGCAAGTGCGTCCAGCGTACGATGATTTCCAAGCCAAAGGTCCTCCGAGTGGGTTCTCCGGCTACCTTGAACCGTCCCAACCTGGTCTAGCTGCTACAAATTTTGGAGCTTCTGCAACAACTACCATTAGTGTAGATGCATCTCTTGCTGGAAATATCATAGGGAAGAGTGGTGTGAACTCAAAACACATATGTCGGGTTACTGGTGTCAAGCTCTTTATTAAGGAGCACGAAACGGACACTAACAAAAGAAATGTTGAACTCCAAGGAACCTTTGATCAGATTAATCACGCGAGTGCCATGGTATGGGAGCTCATATCGAATATCAGTACACCTACAGGCGGGCTGAAGAATGCTGTCCCATTTACTCGAGGTCCTCCTGGCCCTCTTAAAACAAAGATGTGTGCGAATTTTTCAAAAGGTCTCTGCACATTTGGAGAGAAATGCCATTTTGCGCATGGGCCCAGTGAGTTGCAGAAGCCATTGACTTGATTTCATGGTATTCATAATGTGTATTAGCAAAAATATTGCTTGCTTATAGGAGATAGTACAAGGATAAACGTTGAAAGGATACTGTCTGTGCTGTGTTAGTGTAATATATATCCCTTTAGGATGAGGGTTGCCCAGGTATTTCATATCTGTGTATTGGTGACTGGAAAACGCTTCTATTATGTGAGTCCTTAGATAGGATCTTGTTACTGCCGCTTTAGAATAATTGGGCTTCAAAATTGAGAAATGTCAAAAGAGTTCAGTACAATCCTTTTTATCTCTCTTTTTAGCTATGATTACCATGATGGAATATTTAGTATCCCTCTACTATTTGGGAAAATCAAGTTACTACAGTTTCCAAATATATGTTTGAATTATGAAACTATTTGTGAAGTTTTTATGCTTGAACTAACACAAAAAGTTAAATAGTTTGATTATTCGAAACTCGCAAATTAAAATGCAAGGGAGGGAGTAATTCACTTTACGATGGTGGTCCTTCCTCCCTTTTAGTTCTGGATTTGCCAAGTCGCATGATACTATCTGAAAATCAATTATTGTATCGAAGAAATTGTAAGACAGAAAAAATTGCCAATCATTTCAAGTTCTGGCTCATCAATGGAACATGTGAACACAAGTCACTGTTACCTTTATCCTGTCGAGCAATGTACTAGGCTAATCTAATTCAGGATTTGCTCATCATTTTTCAAGCCTTTATTTATCAACAAAACATTTAAAAGCCAAGTTTTAGGTGTGACTCTGACTCCTGCACTTCTCCACAGAAACAAGGCGCTTCAGACAAACTGATTCAACCTGCAATAGTTGAAGAGGGGAAATATCACCCTTGAGCTTTTTAATCCAAGTAAAAATGGAAGGAATTTGGGAAGTTAACGCACTTTTAACCCTTTCAGTTGTACCACACAGCTTTGAGAGAAACATTAGTACTTACCATAAAACACGCGCCAACTTCCCTTTTCCCCAAGCTAGTCCCTTGAACGAAACAGCCTTAATCAGCGTATCGATAAGATGAGCTGCTAGATTTTGCTTGGTGCCTCACCCAACTTTTATCTTCTGTCCTTTGAAATATACGTGGCTTTTTGAAAGGGAATGTTTCACTCCAATCTGGGTGTTGGATTAAATAGTCCCACTGCCTGTAGAAAGAATTTGTTAAAATGATGTCTCACGTGGCTGGCACGCTGACAAATCCGTGATCCTGGAAAGGGATTGAAGTGTCGTAATTGTGGAAATGCTGTAGTACCTTCTTTGGTTATCCACGAAATCTGGAGCCTCAGCAGAAGGAGAGGTGGAACACGTAAGAAGGATTTCCCGGTCAGATAAATTCTGTAGCATGAAGGCAATATGCATCTTGCGCATGCCCCTATGGTATAAAAAATGGAGTCCATTAGGAGATAAGTTTAAAACATCAAAGAGGCCTAGCCAAGTGGCAAAGCAAAAATAAAAAAGTGTGTAACCAAGAGATGGTGGATTTGATGGCAACGTTTTTTTTTAATACGAATTGTTTCAATTACCTAGGTTCTATAAGTTGATAGTTAATTCGTACTCTTTTTTTTCCCAATGAAGTTAGTAAGAAATCCAAAGTAAGTAGTGTTACCAAGTGCATGGAGCAATCACGAATTGATCAGTCTGAGTATCATATGTCTCAACTAATCTTCCTTTCCAACTTGGGTCCTCAAAAGATGCAGTCACTCGTATTCTCCTCACAACTTCGTCGGGACATCTTGTTGTTGCATCAAAGTTTGCCGGGATAATAGACCCAGTGGCAGTTTCCACCTGAGCAAATGAATTTGAAAAAAAAAAAAAAGAATTAAGAATCTTTATCCAAGAAGATCTGTAGAATACTGAGAAAATTCTGCTCCAACAAATCATTTCTGTTGATTGAGGCACACAGAGAATGGGTAGGTAAAACATAATAGCCTGCCTGTGTTCAACCGTACCATTAAGAAATGAAATGAAAACCCAATACCTCTTCCTCCTGGACACGGTAACTAATATTTACTTTCCATCTATACGTGTGTGCATTTTAAAACCAATGTAAGTAGTCGCAATTCTCTCCCTTTCATGCATCATGAATACCAACCATTAGATTGGCATCCATCCAGAATTAAGGATCAAGAGTTTCTGTTATATACATCTGAGGACCCAATTCGAACAATGAGCCTTACTGGCCAAAGTCTGCAATCTCTTTGTCTGCTCCCACGTTTCCCTAATACTAAGCAGAATCACGTCAAAAACAGAAAGTAGGATGACAAGTAAAATGCAACCTCACACTTGTTACTTCACTGCAAATTTGTTAGTGTAGATCTGAAAGATTAATTTAAGCATGTATTTCATCTAAGATAGATACACCGCCAATCTCCAGTTCATTAGATAACAGACGTTATTTACAGTTGTGCCAAATGACAGGAATGTCGAACAGATTGATTGCTGATTACAGATACTAACGGTGAGCATCAAGCACCAATAGATATACAAAGCCAAAAGAAAAACACAAGCAAGGAGCTCAACTTCAACCAATTCATCTCACCCTGCAGATGGCCATTTGGTTTCAAGAATCCAAATTGGTGTAGAAAAAGTCACCAGTTCATTTATTCAAAGTAGAATCCAAAAGTCTTATGTTCCTAGAGTGATGTAATTTAAATCAATCAACATCTGTTGGAATAGTCAGCAGGTCAATCGTGAGTTAATGAGTCGATCACGTAATAAATGAGTTCCCCTCCCTCAATGAAAAATGATGTCACACTACTATGATTAGTCAAAGGAGATGACCGCTGATCTTCGCCAGCGACGTTTAAGCAATATTTTTTTGAAATAGGTAGGTTTGACATTTAAGCTATATTTGCAACTAAATATGGTCTTATTTGGCATTTTCCAACAGGCTATTGTTTGTCTCTCACCTGGGTTAGCAGTCAGAAAGAAGTTCCAGGTGGTTCTCATATTTTCTCAAGGTCCACCATGAATAACCCTATCTCTCACTCTCAGTTTGTAGAATTAAGTAATTAACTAGAGCAACCTGTCCAATTAATGTAGAACAAAAAAAACTATCCAGATTTTTTATCTATGGTTCAAGCTCTATTCTTCTTTTATCTTATTCAGTTTCACATAATGGATATCAAAACATGCTTCCACCGGTCCACGGCTTCCTATTAATTTCAAATAATGGCACCAACTGGAATATGTATATTATGTTCTGTCCAAATTCAAAATCCACGTCTGGTTGTCATAGGCACTAAGTCAAAAGTTGACTTCCCGTTCCAAAAACTGGAGATCACTTTAGGATAAGAGTAATATAAAGGATATTTAACTACTGAACAACTTCCATTAAAATGTAAGAAAATGAAAAAGTTAGCTCCTCCAAAAGAATTGAATTTCGCAACTGTCTCACACAATTGTCTTGTCTTTCACTCAAGGTCTAGATACAGGCTTTAACCAGTACGTCTAAGGAAAGTTATGTCTACAGAAAAAAAAATTCAGAAAATGTATATGATTTATCTAGTAGCTCAGAAGTGGTATTGCAACTTGGAATGTTGAATTGTAACTACTTGGAATGACAACTCCCTAACCAGGAATTGAATAGCGACAGTCCTTTCCTACTTCTCATCATTATTGATTCAAACCCCAAACCTTAAGATTGGGGGGAGGACTTTTACCACTAAGTTGTCCCTCCCTTGTTGATAATGAACGATATAAACTAATGTGAAATACAAAATACAGCTTACCAGGAAACCAGTGAAGATGGGGTATGCAATTCCTTCAGAATCTCGTCTTGTATTATGCCTAAGAACATGGATTGTGTGAATCTGGAACTTCATATTACTCTTTGCCAGGCTGTCAACTATTTTCTTACACAAAGGAAAGGAATAGCCCTCCAACTTTCCCTGACTTTCTGTACTACCATTAACATGCTGCACAAGAAGTCCAACAGATTCAGCTTCATTATCTAGCCTCTAAATGACTCACTATCTCTGTGAAAATCAAAGAATAAGAAGGATCTTGGCCTGACTTCAGGCGAGGCATCATCAAAACCACCAATTAGATGAACCTGCATATTATACACTTCCAATGTCGGCATCCACAGTAAAAAAAATAGAGAACAAAAAAGAAGCTAGTTGCTAATGTTGTTTAACATAAAGGATTAGAGAAGAATACATCCAACATGACATCAGAGCTTTGATTGACAACAAAAGCCAACATCTGGGCCAGGCCAATATCAACAACATCTGGTGAATCCAAGTGAGCAACAGATGTCCTGTAGCGAAGTCACAATCACAATAGTTAGACTTGAACACCTGAATGGAAATTAGTGATGTCTTTTTGTCTAAATAGTTCCTCTTACATTCCACTGTTTTGGTTCCTTATGACAAGGCCTACGCAAGTTGTTGCCTCATCCGTCCCAACCACCTATGTTCAAGAACATAGGAGATCTTTTAGAACAGCAGAAAAGAGTGGATAATTTGAAAAACTTGCTAACAATATTTAAGGTACTATAGTAGATCAGCATTGTGTGAGAAATGGAATGGTCAAAAGATTTGCTCTAACATAAATACAAACAGAACGGCAACCACTCTCAGTGACTTAGAATTGTTTTTACATAAATGACCTATGAAGCGAACTGAAGGAGGAATACATTCAAGAGAAACCACATGACCAACAATCAATCACATCCCTCTAACTTCTGCTATAAAAGTCTAAAGAAATGCTAACCAAAAGAAGAATAACTTGACAGAACTCTTAATTATGACAAGAGAAAAATCTTCAGAATATCATCACGAGATGACAAGTATGTCAAGATGATAAAAAAGAGGTTTTTGAAAATGATAAGAATGAGTATGGAGCACAGAATGGCCAGCAAAAACAGGTTGGACAGAAGCATACCAACAATGGAGATGAATCTTTATAGCTACAAACTCACAGTATTGGGTACAAAGATGCTTCAATCAGAAAGGATCAGGAAAGTGTCTAGAAGAGAGTCCACATATTTGAAAAGGAAAACAACAAGTCTTAACACAAAACACTTGAATCAGCTAACCGTAAACATAACGGACACTTCAGTTCCAAGATAGAAGTGACAACCATTATTCTAAATATTTTGCACCTACCAAGTTTCAGACTAAGAATATCTGCACGGTGCACGGTATAGAATAACATAGTGCACTTTACAATCAGGCAGATTGAGGACTCAATTTCCCTTTCGCATAATATCCAACCTGACCATCAAAATGCATTGATTTCATCGAGGCAATTACACTCAATTATTACAACTACTTTATGGTCTACTACTTTTCTTTTTCCAAGCATAGATTATTTTTTTCTCATGCAGCAATGGGCACATTAGATAGTCACAGCCTTCCAAAAAATTTCGAAGTCACGGCCTTGCCAAATTTTATAGTGCTAACATGATAGTTATAGGAAACACCTCCTCTAACTATTAGACAGATTAGGTATAATGCAGAAAAATCAGACACATTATGATTTGTGGCACAAGAAGTGGGTGATAAAGACAGACGAAACAAGAAAAACTACTTTAAATTGACTCTCGTGCAACTGCAAGTCCAGAACTATGACAAAAGAAAGAAGAAATACAAATTGGAAGAATGGTGGGGAACAACGTCAATGTCATTTCAGTAGGATTATTAAAGAAAGCATGAACATACATCGACAAGTGCAGGATCCACCGTTGCATATTCTCTCTGGAAAATGTAAACCCATCTATTATGTCTTGATATACCAGGACTAGAATCTTTACAGACAGAGAATTTCCTTTCTGCAACATCATTAAATGAAGACGATGCAGATACCAGAACAGGATGCTTCATCAAATCCGTCAGAATCTCATGTCCCTGTTCATATCAGATGTTTCTTATTAAGTAGCTAGATAGAAACAGAAAAGAAGACTTTGTATCCCTTGTAATGCAGAGAAAAAAGAAATTACCTCAAATATCACTACAGTAGGTTTTTGCACAATAACTACACAGTGATGGCAATTGATGAAAACTGATCAAACAAACTAGAAGTCTAGAACAAAAGATTTGACAAAGTCAGATGTTACAGTCCAAACCAAGCAGTCCCTCTTTGGTCCAATGTACAGATCAAGAAAACAGTCCAAAGTCCATAACTTTTTGAAGGTTTTCTGCTTTTGGTACACATCTTGTATAGGGGCCTTCTTTGCCCAAGCATTAATAAAATTTGTAACTACTTTTCTTCATCAAATTTTTTTTACTACTTTTTATCATTTTCTCTCTATTTAACCACATCAGTTCTAAGGCCAAACGAATTTCAAAAATAATAATTTATCAACTTAGCGCAGATGAACAAATTTAACCCAATCAAAAGGGAAATAGGTGGAGTCTTTATGATTAAACTGCAACACCATTACTAAAAATCAATCATATATATTGCAGAAGACACGTTATCTATAGTAGAAAAGGGATTCGCTGTACCATATGCACTATGTGGGTGCAGTTCAGCCCTTAATTAAGATTGGAATTGAACCTGAAGTTGGATTTGAATCAAAAAAAACAAAAACGAGGATGACAATACCTGGGAACATGAAGAAGAAGAATCTGTACATAAAGGAGCTCCAGCTACGAAGATCATGATAGCGTTGGCACAGAGATGAGTAAAGTGGCAAAGAGTAAACTTTGCCTTCTTCTCTCCTCCGTTTATTCGAGTCCTTTTTCTGGTAAAATTTTAGGGCATGTTTGCCTTGACATTTGGTACAGAAGAATATAATAATTTCATTTGTTGGTTAAAGTATCTACTATTACTCCTTTTTCATAAAAAAAAGTACTTCATTTTATTTTATGAAATATACAAGTCGGAACTATACCTAATCGTATTGTTTAACTTGGCTTTAACATGTATTTATATTATTGTATATTAAATATATACAAATAGATACTTAAGTTATTATAAATATATGCATCATACATGTCTTGAGTTTATAATCCAGGAATGAAGAGAATGACACACATCGTATTGGAGGTGGTGAATGATATAGAAATTCGCCTGAGGTGTTCTACTTCATATGATAAGAAAGTATCATCGAGATTTAAAGATAATTTTTATGGAGTCGATGTTAGATTGGTTGTGTTATACTGGGTGAAGTGTTGGTTAGTCAAGAATTCATATGTTTAAAAAGTAACAATAACAACAATGAGGATGCCCAGACGAATGTGCATGTATTCTAGAAGAAAAAAGATCAATAACAAATATATACAAGACAAAGTGGGAATAATCGCCACAATGGATAAAATATGAGAAGCGAGATTGACATGATTTGAACATGTGTAAGAGACGAATACAAATATCCTAGCGAAGAGATATAAGAGAAGTGATGATAGGTTTGAGGAAAGGTACAGATAAATCAAAAGATAATTGGGTGGAGGTAATTCAACACAAAGTGACATACATGTAAACCAAGTACACAACATTGAATAGGAAAACATAAATGACGAGATTAGAGTAGATTGCTCGTCGGTAGTAAAGTGGTAGAATAAGGTCCTAATACTTAATATCTCTACCATTAATACTTTCCTTTCTATAATATTTTCATTTTAATGTTTATCTTATTTTAGCTTTTGAAAATAATTTTTCTGAGCGAATGGTCTATTAAAAATAAATTATTTATCCTACAAATTAAAAATAAAAATAAAGTCCGCATACACCAGATTTTTTTCAGATGCCACTTATAAAAATAGAATGAATATTTTGTTGTTATTGTTGTTCCTTTGTAATATTTGTGTTGAAAATATTAAAATTTTATCATGTTCAAACCATAAATTCAACTAAACTTTATTAGTAAAAATTACTTTAATCTTCTTAATCTCTTTAGAAGACCTACCTAACATGATAATCGACAAAATTTAAATTAAAATTTTATGGGTTCAAATGTTATCATTAAAATAGTAGCTCATTTTAATTATTAAATGAAGAACTTATTTAAGTTTGCACCTAATACTACAACTCCAGTCCAAAAAGTGAATTTAAATTAATCAAATCCTATAAATCACATATATTAAAATTAATTTTCCTTTTTAAATCAAAAGAAGGTTTAATCGAGTCCAAATACATACTCTAGGAGGTAAAAATGACTTCCACAAAAGTTACAAGGGACTTGAAGTGCAAAATGCAATAATATGGATCATACAAAAACGGTGTCGTATTCGCCTCAAAGTTATAATGTTAAAAACTTTTTCCGCACCGTTGCTAAATTTCAAAGTGATAAAGACTTTCAATTCAAAATCAAATTGTGAGTTATCTCTTTCTTCTCCCCCTAATAAAAATACCCAAAAGTTTTCCCCGCCAACACCAAAGCATGGCACTTTCTACCCCACCAGCTCCGCCGGATCCTCCGCCCACCGCCGCCACCAACACCACCACAGCTGATGCAGCTATAACCACCGGTATACCCACAAGACCAATTTTCTCTAACCCTGTAAGACCACCCACCCCACAACCACATCCTCCTTTTTCCCTCCAATCTTCTCACTTTCCATCTACCCAACGCTTACCGCCCTCATCCAATCCCGGTTACTCTCAATTAGTACTAAAACCTCCTAATCCCGACCCACAACCACATCTTCACAGCATTCTCTACCCAGTTGCTTCCTCCGGCCGCGGTTTTTTGTCCAAACCTAGTAATTACCCGAATCGACCAGTTGTTAGCCACCTCGGGTCTAGACCAATTTTTGGGGTGAATCAGATGGATCCGGGTACGGGTCAGTCTGCGGGTGTTAGACCGAGTCATTTGCAACACGCTCTTCTTGGATCGTCTCCTACTGTCAATTCTGCTGGTCCTGCGGCTTCGAGTGGTGTCTTGCCTGGTGCGGTTAAGGGATTTCCAGTAGTCAGTTCTTCGCATCACAAGGTTTTTGTAATTATTTTAATACTCACTTTAATTATCTTGATAATTGATGGTTGAATTCGCATGTTATTAGATAAACGTGTTTTTGGTAACCATTGTAAATTACGAATCAACATGCTTCTTGTATGGAGGGTGTTAAAAGAATTAAGCCTCCGACAGAGCTCTAGTTACACATGAATTTATGCAAAAACACTCCTACTCCTCTGAGCAGTCGTATACAATTTGTCTACCTCTAATGTATCTACAAAATCATTAATAGCCTCATTTTGGGTGGATTATCAAACGTTCCTTATATGATAGGTTTGAGTTTTGTGAATTCCCAGGTGCGTCATTGTAACTTGTTTCTTCCCTATTGGTGTTTTTGTTCAGTGATTCACTTTTACTTATTAAAGCCACTCATTTTTTAAAAAAAGAGTATATTGACTATGTATTCTTTGCTGCGATCAATAAGTACCATGTTGCATTTATTAAAGCAATCAAAAGAAGAAGGAAAAAACAGAGGAAAGAAACAAGAAAAAAGGGAAATATTTGAAATAGTAGAGTAACAAATTCTCCATTCGTGATCATTCTCGGACTAGTGCATCTTTAGGGAATTACAATGAGCTCATAGGGATGTGATATCACTCAGGTGGCTTGTTGCAACTAACTGATCTCGGGGGACTTCATATAAGGAAACACAACTTTTAACTGCTAAACCAGTTCCAATGTTTAGGTCAACCACGGTAGCTTAAAGTAGAAATTTCACATGCTATCACTCATCCCGCCTATAAAAATGCTTGTCCCTTACTCCCTTATATTTAGGACTCAGGAATTTGGATCTGATAAACCCAACATCTTGCCAGATTTGCCCATTGTGCTCTATAGTTTCTGTTGAAACTGATTTTCTTCTTTGAGCCATCATGTTTATCATGGCTACTGATTACGTCAAAGGGAACCATGTGCAGCAACCAAGGGGGGTTGATAAAGGGGATCTGTGGACGCCACCTTCCTAGTTGAGAAACGAGGAACCCTTGGTGCATCATTGAGCTTGAAAGGAGTTGTAGTTCATAATCCATAGGCTGTACCTTTTTGATAACCTTGTCAAGCTTATTGGAATTTCAAAGCCAGCTTCAGGCTTCTTCAATGAGGTGTGTCAGTAAGGTTGTGGCTAACCTGGCAAGTGGGCTGACCTGACCCTAGGCGATGAACCACCTTACCATAGCCCTTTAATAGAGGCATGAACCTTGTATTAACTTATGAATCTCATGGGCTGGTGTTGTCCTTGCCATGGGGGGTTGGAGCTGGTCCGTTGCATCTCAAACCTCAGCCCACAGATCAAAATGGCCAGAACTGGCCCAAGCCCAGTGCTAACTCCTGAAGTTAATTTTTTTAAGAGAGGTACTCTCAAGGTCAGGATCCAAAATTTAAGGCCACATTCAACTATGCAAACACAACTCCTTAAAAAATGTATACTTCTAATACAAATAACTTAAAAATCGTGAAATCGATGTGCTTTACAGTTTAGAGACACATCAAATTCATTTATTCTCAAGGGGATGATTAAGTAGTTGAGTATATGAATTACAATCCGGAGATGCAAGTTCGAAACCCAACTACAACAATCAATGTAAATACATCTGCTCCAACCTTGGTGCGTAGGATAACTCGGCATGTCTTCTTGTGGGATGTTACGGGTTGTCCGATGGATTAATCAAGGTGTATACGGCCCGCATCACGGTTAAATAGTTTAATTGAGTAATTTGTTGAATATTCATATTAAGACTATGGATCAATTTGGTTCCAAAAATGCTACTCCATCCGTTCCAATTTAAGTGTCTTAGTTTGACTTGGACGAAATTTAAGAAACAAAAGGAGTCCTTTGAATCTTGTGATCTTAATTTAAATGTGTGAAGTCTGTTAAATCTTGTTTTCTTAAATCAAATATGTGTGTAGTCCTTCAAAACTTGTGGTCTTAAACTTACTATGTAGAATGCCGGAATTGGAAAACTTACTAAATATAGATTGAGACTCTTTTTGGGACAGGCCAAAAAGGAAAGTAAACATTTAAATTGGGATGGGGGAGTATTGTTTTCTTGTCTATGACAAGACACTGTCTCATAGAAGCTATTTAGAGTAATCCTTTGATTAGCTGAAGTGGGAAGTAAATCCCCAAAATTAGCTACAACTATTTTATCATGTTTCAATAACAACAACAACATTCTCAGTGAGTTATGCAAAAATGGTTGAGAATGATTTTTACGGTGAAAATTTACATTTTTTCGTGTGGGTTAGTGTTTGGATTGAATAAGTCAGAAAATTCTGTGGGTGGATTTATTTAGTTGGGGTTAGAGTTTAAAATTGGATCAATAATAAAATGCCACAGAATTTAAATGAACTTTTTTTAATTCAGCGTTGACCATTAGTCATAAATGTATAAATGAGCCAAAAAGGTGATCAAAGGGTATTTTCAGTGAAATAGGTGGATGAAGGGTATAGTTAGATCTTTTCCGGTAGTCTAGGGGTATTTTGGCCCTTTTCCAATAAATAAGAAAGAGAGAAGAGGAATGAAGGCTACTCATGAGTCTCAACCTAGCACGGCCACAAATTTTTTGTAACATTCTTATTCTTACGTTCTTTCTCCCATATATATACCCATGAGTCTTGTCAAATCTCATTTTCTCGGTCAAATTGATCTTCAGTAGTAAAAAAGGAGGGAGCAAGCAGCAACCAAGACAATGGGGAAAGAGGAAGTGTGTTATTATTGATACAAAAAAGTCCTGAGGATATATGTGTATGTGCTGATTACCAAAAGTGGTTAACTCTTGGGGATATTTCGCTATACTGAACTATGTGGGACCAATTTGCAAGTGGCTTGAGAATTTCTTAAAATTAATTGTCAAGTGGACTGTTTTTGCATTGGTTTGGGAGAATGCATGCATCCTACCTTAAGTAGTATCTTGATTTGAGAACCTTTGGTTTTTGTTTCCTTTTTGGAATTTTTTTTTTGCCTTTTCGTTTCTACTTGAGAAACAAATGCAGGTGTCTGGATCTGATTTCAGAAGATCGGTGTTGGCTTTGACTCCTGGAAAGAAATCTTTTGAAAAATATTTGCTGTGCCTTACATATGGAGACTCTTAAATATTCTCTAAACGGCTAAACTTCTTTAGTTACAATTACATGTGTTTTGGAATTTAAATAAATGTAGGGTGAAGGAAAAACATAATTTCAACTTAACCCCCCAAAATTTGAGGCTCGATTTCTATAATCAGTTCAAGGAAGCAGAGGGGAATAGAAAAGGGTTCGCACATGAACCCCCAGACTAGGCTTCTTGCAAGTATTGAGAAGAGAATTTTCTTGGTTTCTGAAAATAACTTGGTTTATTTTCTGTTAGCCGACTATTCTCTTGCTGTTCCAAACAGCCCTTTTATCCTTGTGTTCCCCCAGCTTGTTTTCACTGTTTTCATGCTTTATAGCGGTATTGCCCTGCAGATTTACTTGAATGACCTATCTCAGTAATGTAGTGCTGCAATTTCAAATGAGAAATTACATTCTTTTAGTGTGTTCCATAAATCTATTTTATCTTTTCTCACAATTTTGTTACCTTCCTTGTATCCTGATTCTGCTTGCTACATTTCTGTGGTCCAGATTGCTTCTACTCAGCCTTCCCTTTCTGATTGTAATGGTTTCAGAGAGAAGAGGTAATATAGGTTTTACTTAGTTTTCCTGTTTCCCTTATATGTTTAATATGAAAATTCTTAGAGCTCTATATATTTTGCTTGCAGTGGGGACAGAAGTAAGGATGACACATTTGCTATAATCAGAGACAGAAAGGTAAGTGCCTATTTTGCTGTTTAGTTTGATTTGTGAAATACTGCATGTTTTATTGATCATGCCTGATATAATCCTCATTTTGACAGATGGAAGTCATTTTAAATCATTTCCTGCCCTAAAAAATAAGCAGAAAAGAAAAACATGTTGGAGTTTGACATATCTGCTAACTATTTTGTCACTACTATTTCATGAAGTTGTGTAGATAATATTTTCTCTACCTACCAAATCAAAGTTTTTATGGAGAAGGCCCTGATAGATGACATTGTTTTGACACCCTTTTAAATTTCTCACACCTTTGCAATCCAGCACAGTTATAATTCAGTTGTAAATAATGTTAGTATTGGAAATTAGGCACTGAATAGGCTATCTTTAAGCATTTGTGGTATTGGTTACCAAACTGAACTAGTTTGGGATAGAAGGTAGTTGATTGATTGTGCAGTTGGTTCTTTCACTCCAACAAACTTTAAAACTTCTTTTTTTTGTGTGTGTGATATGTAATGTACCTTTACAATGAAATTATGAGAAACTTTGTTCACTTGGAAATGTGTAACTACAATTTTAAATTTCTCTGATTTGTCTCGGTGGTGGTTTTTCATCGTCTTATGTGGTATTATTTTCCAAGGGCTATGGCAAGATACTTTAAGATGTAATGTAACTCTAGTCATCTATTTTCTTGATTTACAGCCCATTACTGGTGAGGTGAGATTATTATTTATGTCTGGTGATTGCATTCTTACAATGTATATAAGATCTGCCCGAGATTGTGCACCCTTCTATATTAAGTTGATGTTTGCTTGAAATGAATTATGTACAACTTAACCGCAACTAGAAAAAAAGCATCTACTTCCTTGACTTGACAGAACATTAGGTTCTCTTATCAGTTTTCCCCAAGTTCTTCTTTGTTGGTGAGCGTTCAATCTGTGAAGCAATTTTGATTAATTCTTCTGCAAACTGGGGTCTTTGTGGTTTAGCGTGAACCTCATTTTAACATTTCACTGCTTAGCTTTGGTATAGGTGCTTTCCTCGCATCCCTTATATTTTCTGTAGAAACATGTTCTTACTGCATGATAGTTACCTTTGTTTTCTGATGTAGGTCCGAATTTCTGATAATGCTTCTCTCTACACCCTCTGTCGGTCATGGTTGAGGAATGGGCTTCCAGATGACACTCAGGTTTGCTCAACTAGAGATTCATTATTTATTGCTCTAGTGCTTTCTTTTTGAAATATTAATTTTCTTTTGACAGTATCTTGAGTGACTTAAGGTTTCTGGCTTATAAAAGCTCAGTTCATATACAAAATAACTGAGCTTGGTGATAGATACAGTCAAAAGTGGACAGATACTGTCAGTTTTATATATATATATATATATATATATATATATATATATATATATAAATGTTTTTTTATGACTCTTATATCTGAGCAAACTTGTCCGCACCTTGACTAATTCCATGGGACACCTGCCACCAGCAATAGGCCTTGGTGGACAGAGTTACCTATTGCTGGTGGGAGGTGGCAGGTGTCCCATGGAATTAGTCGAGGACTCAAGGTTCAAACAATTAATATCTTGTTTTGATAAGATTTCTCATAGGTCAACTTGGGCCACACATATCAACCCAATTTGTTTTGGTCGACTGAGCTAATAAATGGGCAGGTCAATGACCAGCCCAAACTTGGACGGATTGGGTGGGCCATGTTTTCATGGGTTAATTTTGCCAACCCTACTATAGATTACCTCAAGTGATGTTAATATATTCTATAGAATGCCAAGGACGAAAACTTCCCTTTCCGAAATATAACAATCATAGAGAAAAAAACCAGTCTACTGCTCGTCTTCCAAGATGACAAAACATTGAAGATCTAACTATACTTGGAAACATAACGAACCCCTCTATGGAATTGTTAATTAAGAATTATTACTTCTTATTTTTCCAACATATGCATTTCAAGATTTGTAGTTTAATTCCATCGCTTTCGGCTGTGATTTTACTGGAGAGTTCGTCACCTTAGCTGTTTGTTATTGTGACAATGTCGAAGAAAAATGTAAGTTCCCTTACATTATTGTAAAATAGTTTTAGGTTCAAAGAGAAACATGTCAATGCTAGGCACTGAGGGAAGTATTAGCAACTTTAGAATTTATAAGATGTTCAAAATTGAATGAGTTTATTTGGATACCAGAGGGCAGAGCTCTTAAAAGATTTCTCATTAAAATTTAAACATTTACGTGATGCTGCTTAGATAGTATAGCTACATAATTTCAAGTTATATTACTTGATTTTTGACCTGATCTGAATGTTCAAAACCAGTCTTGGATCATGGTTCTCTCTCACAGCTTTTCAAAACTAGTATTGATTCAAGTAGTTGCAGCCAAATCTCATTCTTTTTTAAGTTCTTAACTAAGGATAATAGTTGTTTTTGTTCCTTCCTCTTTTCTTTTTTAATTGAAGTAGTATTTTGAGGAATAGGTAGTCTTGTGAACTGTAGAGGATGGAGGAGAGGGCATTTGATGAAATTGAAACCGATTATGATCTCAAACCAGTTCAGATCAGGATTCTGTCTTGCTTCTCTATTACTGATTCTCATCTCTGGTCTTGCATTTGTTGTCTTAATTATTTAAATTTTCTTGAAAAAATGATGCAACTGTGGTGCTGGATGAGTTTCTTTAATGTGGTTTTTGAAATTTTGCAAGAAATACTTTCTGTGTTTAAATAGCATTTATTCCCTTTTATGTTAATTTGCTTTACATTTCGTTGGCAGTCCCAATACATGGATGGGGTAAGATCTCTTCCTAGACCCTTGGCACTAGCTCCACAAGATGCTGAATCTCCTGTGAAAAAGGAGGGAGATAAAGAAGAAGAGGAAGAGGTGAGCACTTGAATCTATCTACTTAGTGAGTGAAAGTCTGAATGTGATTGTACCAGAATGATTAGATGCTTGGAAATAATTTAGCCAATGTTGTTTGTCTTGTAATCTAAAGTACATGGGAAATGATTGCTACGGGGCAAGGGAATTGAAGTATAACTCATTTTACTAGTAAATCATGGTTTATGTTTGTGGTAATCACATTCGGGGCAGGATCATTTACTTCATTTTTAGATTCCTTATTTGAGGGAGGAAGTGGTGCGGTGAGAGGGAAGAAAGTAGGTGTTCTTGGTGCAAGAATGCTACCTAGAATAAATATCTTTGTCAGGGTCCTCACTTGTAGAAGCCCTGAATCAGCAGATGTGTATAGGTTGCATTTGGTATCCCCACTTCACTGCCTGACAAATTGTTCTAGTAATTTTTAATTTCAATTTTTCCATTTAATCTTCCATTTCCGCATCAATTCACTTCCATCCAAATCTTTCTTGATTTCTGTTAAGTGTTACTGTTGCTATCCTACAATCTATCTTTCGAAAGGATATGAATCTATTCTACTGTAAATCACCTTCCTACGTTTGATTCACTCTAGAATCGGGAGTACTGACCATATTTGCTTTACTCCTTGCTGATCATTGAACTTACCAGACTGTTATTGATGTCCAGTATAAGATTACGACTTGTACTATGCCATGGTGCTCTTTCTAGAACTTTTTACTTTACCATCCATCTCATTGTAGGACTGCAGTTTTTCATCTATGCTACTACTGAAAATGGTGAATTTTCACATCCCTATCAACTTTAGGGTAAAATAAGGTTTTGAACTTTTATATTAAGGAAAGGTTTATAAATAAAATAAAATTCACCACAATACAAAAAATTCTACATAATCAAGTGTTATATGCATATGGACATTTTTTTTTATTGTTCCAAGTTGAATGCAATATTTTGCTTCTGAGTATTATTTTTTCCCCAACCAATCTTTTGAAAACTCTCCAATGTTTTGAATTGCCAAGTATGGAAGTATGGTATGTTTCATGTTATGTTGAAGTCCTTGAGTTCCTTTATTGGCTGTTAACTTTAATCAAAGGAATGTCTTCCACCCCTAGAGGATGACCTAGTGGTTAAGGCATGGGCGTAACAGTCTGAAGATGTCAGGTTTGAATTCCAGCTACTTAACGTGGTTTGGACCCATGCCTGAGCTGGATAGGCTTCCCAGTGGGTTGGTTGGTGTGCATGATATAATTTTTTTCATCAAAGGTTGGAAGTTTTCTTTGAATGTGAGCAGCTCAATCAATTAAGGGATGGGGTGCGATGTTGGGTCCCAAGAGGCTTTATCCATTTGTATCTCCTCTCGTGAAGTTTTAAGACTTCAGAAATTCTACTACATTCCACATGAGCTCCACATTAATTTTGTTGCATCTCCCTATTAATTTATTTGTATCTAACATAATATATATGTTTTAAGGTTAAGCAAGTTCAATTGTTTCAAATTTGATCTGAATTTTTCCTCTCAACATGACCACAAAGGCATTGATTTCTTTCAAAAAATAATTATTCTGGGTGTTGCTTTAACCATATCTCAAGTTAACTGCTGTCATTTCTAATTTTCTGGTCAGCTATTTTATGTAAGGATTCACATGTCCTTGATTGGAATGTAGTCTGTAGAGATGTACCTAGTTGTTCAATGTAGTTGGGTAGTTAGAGATGGCAATTGGTGTTCAATTATAGAATTGAACAAGTGATTCTTTTTGTTTACTTGCAGGCTGGGGAATCTGTTGAGCATTTATCTCCAAAAGAACTTTTGCAGAGACATGTCAAGCGTGCTAAAAGGATTAGATCACGGTAATAAAAACTTTCTGGTATTCGGTTTTTGTTATTAAGGCTATAACTATTTCCTTGTTGATAGAGCTCTTTCCGAACATCCCCCCGCCACCCCCACCCCCACCCCCACCTCACGCCCCAAAGTTGGAAATATGCCCATAGCTTCACTTTGGTATTTGTTAAGATCAGGGAAAACCAGTAGTTTAGTTTTGCAAGGTAATGATTGCAGCACATATATTAAACCTATTACATGAGTGTAGCAGGGTAACAATGCTTTTCTTTTACCCAAAATCCCAAGGTTATTTCACTAGGGACTAATTTCTTTTGATAAATGGATAAAAAATTTGACACTTGATCTAAATAGAAAAGGAAAAATGTAGTAGGCCCATCTCAACTCATGTGGTTAACTCTTCCCCTTTCTGCACCCTTAACTTGAGATGCTAGCAGAATTAGACACCTGAATAAAGAGATTGAACAACAGAAACCTTGTATTCAATTATTCTGCTGTAGAAAATCTGTATGTGGCTGGTATTGGCCATCTCAATAATGACCTCCTTCAGCCCAGAAATTAGGAGATCTGGCCGACAAACTGATCTGGTCTTCATTCCAGCTGCAGCTAGATACTGGATCTGATGCTCTGATAATGAACTGTGATGAGATTCATAGCCGTTAGTTTAATCTTCATTATATCCCACAGCCATTCTTCAAGCAGTTATTTCCCGTCTCTCTTCCTTTCCTTTGTCTCCGGGGTAGGGGAAGGGCTATATGTATTTGATGACTAATTGGAAATTGGTTGAGGACTTTTTTACTGGTGAATAAATTCGATTGACCCATTGTTCTTGGAAAATCTGCAGATTAAGGGAAGAAAGGCTTAGACGCATTGCAAGATACAAAACCAGGCTTGCGCTTCTCCTCCCTCCAATGGTAGAGCAGCAATTCAGAAACGATCCAGCTTCTGGAAACTAAACTATTCAAGATTCACCTACTGGTCCTTAGGCTTTCTCATCTGCACCCTGCTGGTGCGCTCATATTTCTTCTTCATATATATCCTCAAGGACTTTGAGGAGTGCTCAGGTTCGATGTTGTTGACGTTGAGGCCAAAATTGTGTAATATGGTGCAATTAGCGCCTGTAGAACAGGCGGGCTTTGTAGTGTAATTTAGTGTTGTTGCTTGTTAGCTAGTAATTATTTTATCTGCTATATCATTCAACAGTATCACCTGTGTCGCTATTAGAATAGGAGGTAATGATATAGCTAGGTTAGGAAATAAATCATCAATATTTCTGAATTATAAATTTAGTAGTTCTGGTAATGTTGGCTGTGTATTTTAACTGAGACTTTTTGGCATCATTTCTTTGGTTTAGCTTGCCCTCCACTGCATATATTTTTTAAAAAAAACAATCTTCTATGTGTTATTATGCTAAGTTGGAGGTGGCTCATCTATCCATCAACAATCTTTTGTATTGTTGAGAAATAACAAAAACTCGATAGAAATAGTCTAGATATATACAATTAAACCTCGTTATAGAATGAAATATTATTATAGCGAGATTTGACGATACAATTTGATTCAGACATAAACGGAGTTGTATACTTTTCACTGCTTTCTATTAGTTAGGTACTTTTAGAATTTATTTTTTTGGAGAAATAATGAATCCTCTTCCCCTTTTATGTGGTCCAGCTAATTCTGGCGTGGTGACTATTTTCTCTTTTTTTAACGTAACTATACTATACTATTTGGAGAAATAATGAATCCTCTATTTTTTTTAATTTATTTTTTTAAGAATAAGTGCCACAATAAGAAGTTGACTTATCCATGATTTGAGTTATTTCATTCTCATTTGATTCAATTTCAAAAAGTAAAGAAAGAAAAAATAATGTGAAATTGCTATCATGACTGGAAAATACAAAGCCACCACTTTGATGACTATTGCTAAAAAGAAAAATATGTAATACTACTAAAAGATAAAGACTGCCATATTCAACAAATTCCTTCATCAACAAGGCATGTTTTTTTTTGTCATTTTGAAATGTGAAATCTCCTAAAAGTCTTGTGAATCCAACTTCTACTTTTTCCCCTTCTCAATAATTATGAGTCACTAATTATAAATTTTTTTCTTCAACAACCAAAACACAAAGAACCCCACAAGTATGGAGCGATCACGTTCAGGTGAATTCAGTAATTTTTTAAACTGACGATCTATGAATATGTTAGAAAATATTAAATTCAGATTATGCTTCTAATAATAGGAGGAAGGAGGAAGAAGCTCCTTTTCAACTTAATCGTAGCTTAAATTTATTTCATATTGGATGGAAGGTATTAGCTAAAATCGATAGAAATGAAAGAAATTATCTAACTCATAGTCTTTAGTTTTAATTCTACGAAAATAATCCTGAGATATCCCGATTTTAAATCAAATTACCCCTAAATTCTCTCTAAGAGGTACAAAAAATCAATGACAACAATATGTTTACCTAGTAAGCATTTTAATTTGACTTTTAATGAGGTCGTAATAGGGCAACAAATTTTAATTCAAAGATGGTGGTAGAAATGATATCACAAAATCTTACCCAACATACGCATAACAATTTATATAAAAAAAAATATATCGAATTTTTTGTTGAAATTTTCAATATTTCGTACTCTCAAATTATATACACTAATAAATATAATAATATATTTTCTTATTGTTCTTACTTTACTAGGTTATATTCCTTATTTCTCAATGTTACTAATTCCTTTTAATTTATTATGAACGATTATATACAATTATTTTTTTTAGGTAATCTAATACTCCCTCCGTTTCGAAAAGAATGACCTCCTTTCCTTTTTAGAATGTTTCAAAAAAAATGACCTCTTTCTTTTTTTGGTAACAACTTTCCATGTGGCAGGTTTAACGCCACAAGATCAAAGGGCAGTTTTGTACATTTGACATAACTTTAATTTAAGACCACAAGATTCAAAAGTCTTCTTTATACTCTTAAACTCCGTACCAAGTCAAACTAGGTCATTCTTTGTGAAACGGAGGGAGTAATATATTTTTTTATATCGTCGGTGTAAAAAGAAGAATAATGTTTGTAATCATAGTATAATGATCTCAATCTAACCACTCCCACAAAATCTTTGACATTGTTGGCAACCAAATTTTGTTTAAAAAGTATTTGATTGTTGGGTGGCTGCAGACAAACAAAGTTCTTACCTTAAATCATTAATTTCTCATGTAATTCAACGGATTATTATAATTATTTTAGGTTTAAATTATGTCTCATTGGTCAAATAAATTTTCAACGTCTAGGAAATTTATATTCTTCTCAAATCATTACCAATTTTGTTGCGTGTAGAAAGTGTCACCACCCCATTAATTAATTAATTAATATGTGTGTGTTTAGAGAAAGAAAAAATAGAAAATGTTATTAATAATTCATTTTAAAAAAATAAAATTGTATGATTTGGATGGTTAGAATAATTCCTTCATAGCAAGAAATTTTTTAATTTAATTTGTGTCCATATTTACTTAAAATACCTATCATATTTATTTGAAAAAATATCAATGTTTACCAATTTTATATCAATTTGTACAACATAATAATTAATACAACACAGGCATACTCAATATGGCAACTCATGCAGGCCCAGATAACTTGATATGTCTCACTCTTTTGTAGATATATTTTTTTTAAAAAAAAAGTGGGGAAAAAATTGTAAATAATGAAATGTCGTGGAGAATTTTCTTTGTGTTTTTTTTAGTAATTAGAATGTTTGGTAGTATGACTATTATTTAAGTTTATTAGGTACAGCTCAACTAATTTTGATATATAGTAAGGGTGTATTTTGTATGATGATTTAAAATCGAAAATAAATTACTAAAGAATATAAAAAACGACACACCAAGCTCATCTTCACCCTCGACCCCATAGACCCCATCCCCAACTCTATATCTCATATTTCATTTTGTATAATATTTATCTAGATTATATATAAGTATTTTCAAAATATTTACTTACATAGCGTACAGAAAAAAAAAATATTTTTGGTGTAAAGATTTTCAATCGTATCAAACACACCCTAGCAATAAGATAATATCAAATCTAGCAAATCATACTTGTCAAATCAATTTGATTTAATCATTTCTAGACTTAGACGAAAATCTTAAGAATTAAGAATACTAGTTAGTCACGAGGCAACTAATTATGACCTTTTTAAAAAAATTAGAAAATTATTGAAGCGCTGATTTACTAGATACAAAGAATATAGGATAACCTCAAATCATAATTTTTAGAAAGTCAAATATAATGTATTTGATCATTTTTAAATATATTTTATAACTTAATTGGACTAGCGATAAATATTAATGAGTACTCCTGCAATTCTTTTTAGGGCAAAATATACCATCTTTGGATCAATTTGTTATGACCAAAAATGTTATTCCGAAAATAAAAATAAAAAGTTAATTTCTGTTGTTTGGTCCATAAGAAAAAAAGAGGAAAATGAAGATATTATTAATATTATCTTTAATGGAGTACTATGAAAAAGGTTCACCAAACATTATCCAACCAAATGGTAATATTATAAAACAATAATAATAAATATTTAGTTACTAAATACTTGAGAACTAAGAAAACTAATTTCACTAGGTGCTAAAATAAAGTAAAACCTTTTCTTTTTGGAACATGTCACTGCATAAAAAAAATATTATTAACGATAATTAATTCTTAGTTATCATTAAATATATTTTTGTAGCGAGAATAAATATTTTTCGTATATGTCTCTAAAGCTTTTAGCAATATTAGTTCTAATGACACTTAACTATTATCGATAAAAATTTTAACATTCTATTAATATCTATATTTATTATTGCTAAAAATTATTTTTATTGTAGAATATTGAACTGATCTAATTAATAATATGCAATGTGTGTATATGTCATAAAAACAAGACTTGTTTTTTTTTCAATTGATGCTACCTAAGGTTTATCCAAAACTCAAGGCTGCAATTGCTTTCATGAATTTTCTACCAAAAAGGTGATGATAAGATGATATAAAGTTTATCATCAATATATAAAAATTAACTTTGTATATATTATGCTACTTTAAGTATTGCTTTTGCTAATATATTTATTTCCATTTTTCTCCGATGATGTGGGCAAACATTTGTCGTATGTAAAGATTGAAATATTATTATTTCTTTCTTAATCATTTTCCTTTTACTAAGTCTTTGAAACACAACCCCTTCTTGATTAAAATTATATTATTTTCCACCTAAGTTTCGAATATTTCGAGTTTCCTAACAAATTCACGTTTTAAGTATCCTTAGCGAGACTATTATGATTATATATATGAAAAAGTAAAATTTGTAATCGTTGTTCTTCAAATATTTAAAATAAATTAGATAAATTCGAAACGATAAAAGAAAATCGATCATTTCATCTCTTTTTCTGAAATGCTCAAAAAAAAATAGTTGTTGAAAAGGTCAATATTTTTTAAAAAATTGAAGTATCTTTAGATTGATTGACAAGGTAAATTGGAGACATCTAAAAACTCAAATGGAGTCTTACTAGGAAATCTCTTGCACCAAATTGGAAGAAAAAAAAAAAGAAAAGAAATTAGGTAAAGAGAAGGATAAGTATGACCAAGTTTTAATGGACCCAAATTAAAATCTTTTGAATATTAGTAAAAAAAGTTAGTAATGGAAAAAGAAGTCATCTGCAGAAAGATTTTTCTTGATTTGATTAATAATAATCCTTGTCATTATTATTGTCTCCTTTTATAAGCTTGGTATAAGAAAAGGACTACTCAATAAAGCAACAAAAAATAATTTATTTAAAAAAAAAAAAAAAAATGTGTAAGTATATCTATTGGTTTGAATATGGTTAGGCAGAGTGAGATAGACAAAACAAAGGTAACACAAATCATTGGATGACATATATAATAATAGGAGTTGAACTTTCTATTTAGGTGATTAGGTCATGTCATTGTACCTTTTTGGCCACATATTATTACTTATTATTTATAATTATGTGTTAATTAAAGGATTAATTTGTGGGGTTAGAAAAGAGGGCCATGGTCGGTCAAATATTATACATTATAAATTATGAAACTTGATTTTGTCATCTCCCACATATTTATTTTTTATTTTTTAATGTGTGTGTGTTTAAATTCTAATGTTAAAAATATTTATGCCATTAAGTTTTTTAAATAATATAGTATAATGACACTGATGTTTTGATGTATTTGATTATCATTGAATTATGTGTATTATTTGTCTCCATTAAGTTGTTCTCTCAAATGCCACCTATTGTATCATTAGACAGTATTGTTAGATTAAATATAATATTTAATAATTATTTTAAGTAACAATTAAATATTAAATTTTGTGTAATACTTAATTTTGTTGTGATAACATTTTTTTATTCAAAATAATTAAGTTATTATTTGATAATCTTATTCTTATCATCTATCCTTCTTCTTTTTTTTTTACATGTTTCTACTTTGCAACCTATTTTTCTGAATTTATTTTACTAAATTATGATAATTCACGTGAAAAGTTACTTTTCTTTAGTTAAAATACCCAAATTTACTCAACCATTTTAGGTAAATTCTACATTTAAGGATTATAATAGGTTACCCATTCTAGTTATTTTATCGACCCACCACCAGCTAAAACAAAATTGCATTGGGTATGCATTGCATGTTAATTATCTATAATTAAATGTCAATTATAATCGATTTTTTTTGCTTGGTATTAAATAAGGCTTACTATTATATATATATATATCATTTTCTATAACGTCTAATAATGTTTTTAAAGGGAATAATTGTTGTTTTTCGCACTCCACTAAATTAAAAAATAGCTGTTTGTTCCTCTAAATTTTGTTTGTTTAATATGTATTTGACCGAATAGAAGAAAATTGTTTTTTTAAAATCTTTATATAGATATATCCTTCAAATAATTCATAAGTTATTACGATGAATTTTTATATAATCTAGTCAAATATAATATTTATTAAATTAATATAGCATTAAATAAAATAATTATGTAATAACTAATAACCATCCAAACAGAGTATAATTGGCTAGTATAATTATCCTTTTCATTTCTAATTAGGAGGCCCACATATATAGCAAGACGTATATGCCTCAAATTTATTCGCATTTTTGGCAAGAAAATTAAATAACGCATTTAATTAAATATTAAGTTAATTATCTAGAAGAAGATTATAAATCAATTCTCACATAATACATTTCTCAAACTATTTTTAAAAAAAGTACTCACATGTTTGAACACATCCATTAAGTCTGTGAAAAAATTGGTGTATTATGAAGGGGGGTGGGGACCAAAAACAGAGAATTGTATTTGTTGGAAATCAAATATAATTAGTCAGACATTATAATGAGAAACATTGAAACTTTTTATATTAAAGTGGTTAAAATGGTAAATATTCTGAATTTGCACTTAGTTTAAACTTAAATTATTTGAACCAGAATTGGATGTGTATTAACATATGAATTAAAATTAGTTGAGGCGATGAATTTTGAAAAAATGGAATGCAATAAATAGAAATGCAGAGTGAATAAAAGTGGGGTAGTGTTAAATATGGAAAAAGGAAAATGAAAGGGATGATTCTATATTTACAGATGCAACATAATTATGAGGTTGAGCATACATAATGATAAGCAAGAGAACAATAAGGATATATGAGTAAAAGACAACTTCATTCATTCTTCTTTGTTTCTTCCATAATTCTTACCACCAACTCTAGCATATCTGATAGTAGAATTTGAAATTCTAATATAAAATTAATATTTATTTTTAAAATTGTTAATGTATTATTATATTTTATAAGTGGTAAGTTCTGTATAATACGTTTTGGTTTTACGATCAATCTATTGTTGAGCGTTATTGTCAAGGGCTCTGATCTGACCACAATCAATCAGGATATTGTTCTTTGTTTTGTATAATTTAAATCTGAAAAAAAAAAACTCATTATTTAATAATAGACGTATCATATGACTAATCAACAATAACCAGCAATTTCAACTTCATGTAAGCGAGTTACGGCTTTCATGTAATCCTTTTTTTTTTTCATATCAAACTAATATTACTGCTTTGTTTATCCCCTAAATTGAGGCAGGACCACTATTTTCGTTTGTATATTGATTATTTTTTAAATAAAGAGAACCAATCATGTTTGATGAGTGGTGATACGTCAATCAATAATCATTAAGGATCTCAGTGAAATATATTTAAACAAAAAAAAAACTCAAATTTCAATTCACATCTTCACTCTAAATAGAGTAAGTTTTCTTTTTTTTTCTTTAATTATATGTTACGCGATATAAATTTCATTTTTTTTTTATAATAAAAAAAAGGTCACGTGACGACGGTGTAGGTGGAAATGATTCATAATTGATATAATGTGTATTGTACTTGGGTGGTGTGTACTCATAATTGGGTGGTCATAAAGGGTACCTAACTTTAGCAGACACTTTGATAAATATTGCCATCTTTGTCCCCCCTATTTTTTTCCTACCCCCACGCGGCCCTTAATATAATAAATAATAATAATAATAATAATAATATTTCCTATTCAAATCAATGTGTTGTTTGAATGGAAAAAAATCATTAAAAAGGGCAACAAATAACAACAGACATATGATAGTCCCCCATGCCAAAATACTCCCAAAGCATGCCTTGAACCAAGGGACAAATATATGCCTCTCATCATCAACTTATCGAAAAAATAAAATCAAACTGTACATTCTTTATTTCTAAACGATGTGCACAATATAAATTTCGCTCGTACGAATAATTTGATCACCGAAGGATTAATTCAACTTGCGCTCTCATCTATTGAACATTAGAAATAAAAACATTCAATGGAACTCAAACAATTCCAATAACATAAATTTAGTGAATAGATAAAAACAATCAAATAAAGACCAAAAAAGGATTTTGTTGTATTTTTTTTCATAATAAAAATAAAAAGGAAATTCTTATAAACCTAGTACAACTACAAACCTTTTTCTCATACTTTTTCCTTTTTTCTTTTTTCACATGTAAATGAACCAAAATATTCTCAATATGTTGAGAGAAAAAAAAAACCATCAATAATAATCCCAACAGACACCAAACAAATAAAATAAAAAAACCCACCCTACCAAAATCTCTGAGGCAGAAAAAACCAAACCAATGATTAGTATATTTACATCAGAGAAAATTAAAATGCACATTTATGAAGCTGCTGATTGGTGGGAATGATTTGGATTATTATTAGTAGTAGTAAATGGGAAAAATCTTGGTCTAGAGTTAAGAAATGGAATTGCTTTAGGAATGGAGTCACTTGTAGTGGTGGTGGCAGTGGTGGTGGTGATTCCGGGGGCAGTGGTAGGAGGAGCCGTGGCCGCGGAGGTGGTGGTTGTGGTGGAAGCCACCCTTTCACAAGAAGGACACATAGTTAATGTGGTGGCTGGAAGTTGCATGTAAAATGGATTAGAAGTCTTTAAAGCTCTCAACTCTTGAAGTTCTTTGTGTAGCCTTCTGTTTTCATCAGTTAATGTCTCACAACATCTTTTTAAGTATTCACAATCCACTTCTGTTTGTTTCAATTTTGTCCTGCAAGAAAAATAAAATAATTATTATTTCAATTAACAAAAGATTAAAAAAAAATCAAGAAAATGAAATGACTATAATTTTAATTTATTTTTTTTTTGCATTTATTGTGGTCGCATACATAAAAAGACAAGTGCTTGCTTCACATTATCCAAGAATATTGAAAGGAGTTTCTGCAAAATTGAAAGTACTCAAGTGGGGAAAATAGACCACACCAGACCCATTTATTAAATTCTCATCTGTCACAAACAAATGTTTTCTTTGTTGCCTTTAATTTTTTTTAAAAATTAAATATCTTTTTGAATGATTTTCGGAAAGAAAAAAAAAATTAATCATACTAACTGCGTATATAGTTAATAATAATTAAAAAAAAAAAAAAAAACTACCTTGCTCTTCTATTTTGAAACCAGACTTCAACTTGTCTTGGCCTTAGACTTAGCTGTTTAGCAAGTGCCAGCTTTTGCTTCTGTAACCATACAATAACAACAAACAAAAAAACGAGAAAAATATAATTTAATTTTTTTTTAAATGACAAAAATTATATTTATTTTATTTATACTTACAGGATTTAGAGTGTGGTGTTCTTTGAAGCTTTCTTCAAGATAAGCTGATTGTTCTTTTGACAATCTAAGTTTTTTACGAGTATTAGCACCATTTTCATCGTCATCACTTGCTCTCGACGATGCTCTTTCCGGTTCGCCGCCGTCGTTCCCGCCGCCGGATTCCGAGTTCCGTTTATTTCCGACGCCAACAATATTAACACAGCTTTTGAAAAGCCCAAAATCCACCCGAAACGACGACGCTACACTGTTTGGAGATGAAACTTCATCCATACCCGCCGCCGGTAGCAGGTTCACATCGAAACCTCTCGCCGCCGGCAAACCACCGTTTCCCGACGAACCATTTTCAGAACTCCCTATAAAAAATAGATTTATTTTAATACTATAAAAAATTTAGAAAAAATTCTTTGGAAAATGGAAGTCATTAGTAGATGGAGACTGACTTTTATTGACTAAAAACTCAAAAAATTTAAAACTGAATCATTAAAATATCACAATTTTTTTTAATTTTAAAAAAATACATGTATTAATATGTTGCATGTGTATATGTTAATTTGTATACTAGTACAATAGATCGAAGATTGATTTGTTAAATGCGAATAGAAATTTAAAATTTATAGATATGTTATTACTTACCATTATCAGATGACCAATGATGTGATTGAGGCAAATTAGTAGTAGGAATAGGAAGAGGAACAAGAGGGAGGAGATCAAGCTGAACAGGTAGAGTATTATTAGTGCCTTCTTCAGAAGTATTATTTTCTTCATCTTCAATATCTTGTTCTACTCTTTCACTTGATGTGTGAATTCCTAAAGCCATGCAAAACCCTAAATTTTTTTTCTTCTCATGATCATTACAAGTAGAAATCACATTTTTCTTAGACAAGAAAAATGATTTTGGAGAAGAACTTGTGTTAGCATCTCCTAAGCTTAATCCAAGCTCCATACTATCATGTGACTTGAAAAAAACAATTTTTTTTTTATTTTTTTGGAGTTGAAATAAGGAAGAGGAGAAGAGAGTATTTGTAAAGAAAAAAAAAAGGGAAAAGGGGATTTTGGATTGAAAGGAGAAGAAAGAGTCTTTATAGAGATTCTATCCAATTTGTGAAAATTGATAATTAAATGCTAGAGAGTAGAGAGAGAAAGAGAGATGATGTTTAAGAGTTGTTGGGTGGGGTCATAATTTTGAACAAAAAGAGTAGACCCTTATTAACTCTTTTCTTTTTTTCAAGATTAATTTAGTTTTTAGAGTATTATATTTTCTACTTTTTGATATTTTGATACTTTTGTCTTAATGGGTAAATATATGATAATGTCTAGTCAAAAAGAGATATATACTAGATGTACCAATAATTAAAACCAGCATTATGTTGGTTTGTTTCTCATGTTTTATTCTTTTATTCCTCAAACAATAAAATATACTTCTTATTCATAAATTTATATTTTCGATTAAAAGTAAATAATATTTTATTTAAATTGATATCATTTTATTCAAGTTTAATGTGAAAGGAATTAATTCAAAAATTATAATTAATAAATAATATAACCTGCCCCTAGGATTGTAAGAGAATTAGAATACTTTTTTATTATTAATTAAAGATTCCAAATTGAAAATAAAAGAAACTTAATAAGATTTGTTTTAGCTTAAATAATCTAAAGCAATGCATATGAACTTATTGCAAAATATATTAATAACAAATTAGAACCAAAAGAATTAAATAAAAAAAATATACAAAAAACTCTTGTCAAGCATGTGTTCAAACTTTTTTTTTTCTTTCCTTTTTCCAGTTAAATAGGAAAAATAAAATTAAGGAATGGTGCATAATTTTTGAAGTGTCAGATACACGACATACCTTAGCCATGCTGGTTATCAAAGCTTATGTTATTTACGAATCTAACAAATAAATCTTTATGATTATCGTAATCAATTGTAGGTATTAATCCAGAGTTTATGACAAGTATGATCAGGAAATTTATTTGGACTCCCTTTATCAAAAAATTTACTTTTACTTATATTAGATTAAAATTGTGTTGATATATATTATAACTCAAAATCAACCTCTTAATATATTTAATTTGTATTTTGAACTCATTTAATAAAAATTGTACTTCGATTATCACAATATATTATTCCACATTGTCATTAGAGGTTCATCCGAATTTCCTTCGATAGAAAATTATATTATTTTTGTATGGTTAAAATAACTTTTTAAGTATATATAATAGATGTCGAATTCTATTCAGTTATTTCGTGTGTTTATTTTTTTAGTTTTTAAATCTATAATGATAATTCTGACTCCGTCATTGTGTGTATGGGAAGATGAAGTTGTTGGTGAAGTTGGTCTTTAACATTATTATTATTAATGGACCATATTGTTGTTTATTTGCATTGACTTGTTAAAGAGTATGTTTGAACCGACAATCTCAGGTTGACAACACACGTGAAAGCCCTCTATTCATGTTAATAATAATAACTATTTTGTTTAAAATTTATATTTTCTGGCTTTTTAAAAAAAATTATTATTATTGGGTGGGGAGAGGACCTTTGATGAAAGATTTAGAGGGACCGGAATGCAACTCTATTTTATGGACATTGCGCGTGTTTAGGCTTTTTATTAGGTGGGGAATTAGGCTACACACCTGTGCTATATTTTTTATTTTCTTAATTATATGTGTGGATTATTTGAAATGAAATTTTAGTTAATTTGAAATTTGACTATTAGTTATGGTCTATTTATAAAGACTGAAATTTATAATTTCATTTCCACCGTAATATTTTATTTAAGAGAATTGTCAGTCAATATGAATTTACTTAAGGGCCCGTTTGGCAATAGATTTTCCAAATAATATTTGGAAAAAAACTTGACAAATAATGTTTGTTCATATACTTTGTCATTATTTGGTAAATATTTTTGGCAAATATCCCAAATCCCAAATACTAGTTTTTTCTAGTATTTGGTCAAATCTCATTATTTGGATCTTTTAAAAATTGAAATTTTATCCCAAACTTTTATCTTTTACAAAAACACCCTCTATAGTTGTTGCTTACGTTGTATTACATAATTTTTTACGTTAAATCCAAAGTAGTGATGAAATATTTTGTGAATTTAAAATGATAATATGGTTATTGATGAAAATGATGAACAATCGGCTCAAGATAACAAAGTCATGTGTTGTCTACTTCACGATATATGAAATGATGTTTGTTGTACTAACTCCAAATTACAACATCGCTCTAGTGTGATGGACACTATTTGTTATTGTTGTAACAAAGATCCAATTGACTTGTATAATACAAATTTATGGTTAATTTTAATATTTTTAAAACTTATAGGTATTAATCATATTTTTTTTAAAGTGAAATATATTTTCCAAATACTATGGCCAAACACATGGTGAAATTTCAGCCAATTTTTCACCCAAATAATATTTGTCAAGAATATTTAGAAATTTATGACCAAACACTAGCTTAATTTATTTGAATTTAGCTCGTATCATCACAATGTTAGACTAATAAAAAATAAACATATTTTAAAATAATCAGTTTGACTAGATTGAATTATCAGTTATACATATAAATATGTTTTAATTGATTCATAGTTTGATCCAACTCAATATTGCTCAAGCCTCACAAACTGGCCAATTTATTTAGAACAAGCTATGAAACTTATAAATTAAAATTTTATGGAGGAAAGTCATTATTTCATTTATAATATCTCTCAAACTTGGAATTTTAACGATAATTGTTTTATTTCAAGTTGATGTAGAAATTATAAACATTAAAAAAAAAAACTCATTTACAAATGTTATTTTACTTTTAAGAGTAATATGTACGTTCAAAGTACTACTATTTGATGCTACTGTATGCTCTCTCTCTTTAATTATTTATCTATTTTTTTGTAGTTATTCCTAATTACTTATCAATTTTCACAAATCAAGAAAGAATAAAAAATAATTACGTATTATACATCAATTACTTACTTTAAAAAAGTAAATTTTTTGAATATCTTAAATTTTCATTCATCCACTTTATAATTAATAGGAGTAAAATGATAAAATCATTATATAAATAATTATTTCTTTAATAAATATATCAATTAAAAAGTGGACAAATAATTAGATACAGAAGGGCGAACTTCCGGGACTTCAAGTTTTATGAGCTTAGCAATGAGTCAAAATATCCTTAAAAAAATAATCAAAAGAAGATATTGTGGTCAACAGGTCAATACAAATGAAATAATATAATTAAAGAAGAAAGGACCCTGGAATTTTTTTTCTCAAATATGTGAATGAAAGAATAAAAAGAGAAGAATTATTCTATAGAAATTTTTAAATGAATATGTCATTATTATTAATGATTGAAAAAATATATATATATAATTAATGAAGAGAGGGAAAAAGAAGGTTTGATTATAGGAGTAGTAGTTGGGGCTCCCCTCATAATGGAACATTGGAATGTTTAGAGACAAACTCTTTGAATACTCACCTAACTATCATGCCCAAATACAAAAGTCCGTGTAATCACCCCCCCCCCCAACCCACCCCCAAACCCCTTCTCAAGATAATATCTTTAAAAAAATTATCAAAATAATAATTAATACGATATCCAAAAACTATTTCAAATAATTTAATACGTAATTACCAATGGTGATATGACTATCAATAGTAAATAATGGTGATATTCAATAATTGTTAAAAAATGACAAAAGTCCCACAGCGATGGTTAATGAGATGGGTGGACTCCTAATAAGGCTTGGGCAATCCTCCCTTTGAGCTAGCTTTTGGGTGTGAATTAGGCCTAAGACCTAATTTCTACAATAATTATGGTAGGAAAAATTATTTGTTAATAACGATTGACGATATATGATAGTAAAAAATAACTAAATATTATTGATAGTAATTTAGCATTTTAATAGATAATAATATTGAATGATAGTGATGTTAATAATAATTATAATTGATGATGATAATTACAATTTGCGATTGAAAATTTTAGAGGTGATTGTTGATATAATGTTGAAATATGATGGTCAATTGAGAAAGTGGATGTAGACCAAAAGTTTTAGTTTTGACTCGACTGATTCTTGGTCTTAGTAGATTAATTTGACCATTTAAGTTTAAAAAATTTAATGACCATCCACTATATACTTAATTATAAAAGGAAATCCTTTTTTATCAGAAAAATTGGTATAGTAATTTTTACGTATGTTATTTTTTCTTTATCCTTTTAATTTTAATATAATTTAATTTTTTTAAAAATAATTCTAAAATAAAAAAATATTATAAATCTTTTAAATTTCTCATCAAATTTTGTGATCATCTAATATTATTCATTAAAAAATCACCTCAACAAAATGTCGATCTTTATCCGACATGTGAAATTATTTAATTACCATACTATGAAAACAACGATAGGATTACATGGCCAATAAGCAAATAACCTCTTCGATGGTTATTTAAAAAGTAATATAATGAACTTTACTATTTTAAATGTTATATCTCTCAATTTTGTCATTTAGAACCTCATCAATAAAGTGATTCATATATATCCTTCATTTAATTGGAGTGAAAAAATTAATCTTACATTTATATTTTTTTACTTTTAATTAATAAATTATTTAAGGATATATATGATATTTTAGCAAAGTTAAAGATACATTTTAGTTTCTTTTAAATATATTTTATTATTTTTACTTTTTTAATTAACATTATTTGAGTTTCTTATTCATGTTGTGTTTTCATTCTCTAGTGTAAATAAAAAAAATGGAACTATTATTTTTCCTATTGTATTGTAGTTTTAAAATATTTTTAGGCTATATTGAAATTTAGTATTTATATTTGAAATAAAAAAATTGGTGAATCTATAATAAATTTATAAGAAAATTAGTAAAACATAAATAAATATAACCATTAAAATAATGATTTTAAATTAGGTCATTGAAAAACAATTGGGGAATCTATAATTTAAAATTATTTTTTCACTTCCATTAGAGAAAAATAGTATATAAGTGATTTATTTGTATAACAATATGAGCATATATGAGTCAGTCAGTTTCAAAAAATATGAGCATACATGAGTCACTTTTATATAAAAAATGAAAGTATAACAACACTACATAACTAAGTTGAAGGATATATCATACACTTTTCTCTTAAATTAATATTGAACAAGTAAATAATACTCCCTTCGTTCCTTTTTATACGTCATATTTTTAGTTTTTACTTGTATTAAGAACTTAAGTAATTTTACCTTTGTATCCTTATTTAATGTTTTCTTAAGTTAACTTTTCAACAAATGATGAATATGTCAGATTTCAAAAATTAAAATGAATTTCGATGACTATTTAAATTTTTGAGTTTATTTTCAAATTAAGAATTTATAGAATAGTGAATCGAGAGAATAATTAATCTATGTATGAATGAAGTACTTCAATATATATTATTACTTGCAAATTTTCCTAGGTTGATCAAAATATAAATATTTTTAAAACTAATTAACTATTCTATAAAGAATATAATAAAACGTTATAAAATAACAATTCTTATAATTTAACTTTTTGTAAAAAAAAATGACATATAAAAAAAACGAAAAAGGCATAAACTAAGAAAAGAGTAATTGAGTAATTGATTAAACAATCAAAAGTGGTTAAGATTTTGAGTTAGATGAGGAAAGCGAAAGGTATTTATTTCATTTGTGATTACCGAAAGTGAAAAATGTCATGTAAGCATTTATGAATTGTGCTTCCCTTCCTTTAATGCCTCTAAATCATTGGACCCCTTTTTCACCATGAAAATATTCAAATTTCTTTAGTTTAACCCCCACACCCCCTATCCTTTTGTTGAAAATAATAAAGTCTCATATTCAAAATTTAAACTTAATCTAAAATATTAAAGGATACTTTTTTAATTAAATTTTGATACATAAAATTATGAAATACTTCCTCTGTCTCTAGTTACTTGATTTATTATTACTTAGTTTGTTAAAAGAATAAATAAATGATTAAAGACTGAAAAAATATTTATTATTCGACGAAATCGAGATGACTGCACATTTACCTAACAAAACCAACTTTAGAAAGAAATTAACATTGTCTTTGTAGACAATTGTTTCCATATACTTTCTTTCTATTCTTAATTATTTATCCACTTTTAAATTGTCATACATATTAAGAAAATAATTATTGAAAATAATTAGTTTATTATTTTATTTCTATTAAAGTGGATGAATTAAATTTTAAGATTTTCAAAAAATTTAACTTTTTTTAAAGTAATTAATTAAGAATATTAAAAAAATATTTTTTTTATTTATCAAAATGAATAAATAATTAAAAAATTAATCAACGTGAAGAAAAATTAAAATGAAGAGGAGAATAATATTTGGGAGTAGTAAGGAAACGTGAAACCCAAGATAGATTATAAATAATTTGGACAAGTGATGGATGAAAATAGTTTGACCAAAAAGGATAAAATCATGCAAGATATCACGGGAATACTTAGGCATAATTAGTGCCTTATGTTTACAACTTCTAATTATCTTATCTTGAATTCAACACCTTTTTCTCCTTCAAAATTGTCATCATTTTTACCCTAATCTCATGTTTATTAATGAACCACACCGCCCTTTCACTTCTTCTTTTGGAAAAGAGATAAACCCACAATTCATTACAAAATTAATTGCCATCAAAGACTTTTCGATATTTATTTTTTCCATGTAAATATGTCTTTTAAATTTTATTATTATTTTCACTTTAGAATATTGTGGAGTGGATGACGCTAGAAGCATTTCCTCAGAATTATGCAAAATATAATAACTTCGATAGATTAAAAAAAAAGAAGTTATATGCAATCACAATTTTGAAGTATATGCTACTTACTTAGATTTTTTAGTCAATGGTTATGACTTTCAAGAATTATCATTATAAAAGATAAAACAGAAAAAAAAAGTATTTAATTATGTTTATATTTCTAAAATTATGACTACTTTAGGTAATAGGAAGAACGTCAAGTAAAGTTATTCAAAAAAAAATTATTTAATTCCTCAATAATTACTTTCTATGATTCATTAAATTGTCGTGCTTATTAAGAATAATTAATTATTCAAAATAAATCATACAAAATCAACATAAAAGAAAATTTGAGTAATCAACCAAGGAAGGGATAAGAATTAAGAAGCGCAGTTTGATGTTAATTAAACTCAATATAATTTAACTTGGTAATCTGAAAGCAGTGTGTATGCAGAATTTTTTATAAGAGTATCACCTTTTGAATGAAAAACAAAAATATATATATAGAGATTTTTATTAAAAATATATATATACTTAAGTGAAAAAAGCAGGGTAAAAAAAACAAAAAAATTGTATATAAAATGAGATTATGCAGGTTTTAATCCACAACCTCAAGTTTAAAAATTTAGAGCCTTACCAACTGATCAAGTACACACATAGTTTGCTCAAGGAGTGTCACTTTGTGTTATATAGTCTTTTTGATCTGCTTTTCCCTTTCAATCGCACACATATTTAGTAATTTTTTTCAAGGAAGCAATGAAGCAATGTCACGTAATATTCCATATCTCTTCTTAAGTCCGTCTCTGTTTGGGATGAATAATAAATAAATGAAGTGTTGAGTTGAAAGTTCAATTTGAAATAACTTAAATCTTCATAATATGTAATAAAATGTACGTATATTTTAAGTTTCACTTGTAAATTCTATTGAATATTTTATTATTGCTATTAACGAATGATGCATAAAAGAAGATAAGGGCGTGTTTGGTCATATGATATGAAATCATGAGATGAAGTACATGTTTTGTTTGGACATGTAATTTGAATTTTTTATGTTGTATATATTTTTTCTCATAAACATAAAAATCTTATGACTTATAAAACAATTAAAATTATCCCAAATTTTTATATAATTTTATCAATAGGACAGGTTGATAACATTACATAATACATTATCACAAAAATATTTTTAAAATACAATATTTATTGATCGTACTATAATTTAATGAGAAAATAACATCAAACATAAGTTGTAGCGTGTTGCTCTATAATATAGTCCTTCCACGTAGTACAAACAATTCTCTCTCATAAAACTTGAATCTCTCGTTCATATGATTGAGAAGATGAACCAACAATGTAGTTTGATTCTTTGTGGCCAATTTAATTTGATTGATAAATAAAGTTGATAAGCATTACTGATTTAAGTAATAATAAATTATATGATATAAAGAGTAATAAAAATATAAGACATAAATGATTTAAAAGATAATGATATGAATAAGAAATTTTATATACTTATAAAATACATGATTAGTAGATATATGTGGGATTATTTCTGCAAAATATAAATTTGTAGGTTATTTTTTATTTAAAATATCTCAAATCATGATTTGAAATTTTTATATCATTATTTGTAAAGAATATGAAATTTTATCTCATAATTTAAAATCATGAAATAACATTACACATCTTTATATAAATTTTATTTCATTATTTTGTATTATAATTTTATATCACATATTCAAACGCGATATTAATACTTACTAATAGGCCCCAAAATAGAACAACGGGGGGCAGGCAGAGGTCAAATCAAATCCTGTTTTACTGTGTTTTTTATTAGTCCAACAACATTTTACTCTCTTAATTACTACTATACATTCTTCTTCAATCCATAGGTTTATATGGCTTTCTTCTTCATTTTCGAAAATAAGTTGTCTTTTCATCAGAAAAATATATGAACGTACAATATATTATATTTTACTTCCAAAATGATTACTCCAATGAGTTTTCATCATTTCTATTATTGGTATTATAATATATACTCCATTCCACTCTATTCAAACAAAGAGTTTTTTGTTCCTTATACAATTCACTTTATTACTTAACTCAATTTTAATAAGGAACAAAATTTAAGAAATATCATAAAATTTTACAAATATTTCAATTTTATTCTTAAAATAAATAAAGTTTTAAACAACAGAATACACATCTCTAGATTTTTTTATCAAATAAAAAGAATTTTTTTTACTAAAAAATTATGTCATCTAAATTAAATTGAAAAAGTCGTTTGACACGAATAATTTTATATTTTAAAAAGAAATTCAAAAAGGATGAACCTATCTCAATTTAATATTAATTTCATTCGTGACACGAAAATAATTTTATGATTATTCTAGTTAACATCTCCTAGGTTTCAATTTAAATTATAGTTATAGTTCATTTCACATCTATTAAAAAATAATAAATATTATACAGTTTATCAAGCTATCTTTATTTATTATTAAATGTTTTTTGAGAATGAAATATTATTAAAGAAATCTTTTTTTTAATATAAGGATATATTAAACATAATTACTAATTTCTGTTTCAATTGCTAAAAACATAGTAGTACTTATTTTATGAAATAATTTTTAAAAAATATATGACAAACAACATTTGTTTTGAGATAGAAAGAGATCGAAAATACAGAACTAAGTACCTTTTTAAATGCTCTGCAACAAGTATGACTTTGAAATATAAAGTGATACTCCGATGAGATCTACTACATTTAATTTTCTAAAAAAAAATTATTTGATATTTGATATTTAGATGAGAATTTAATTATTTTAAATTCGTATTTTGTACTGTGTAAGACTTATTCATTAGGTATAGATACTTTTTACCAAAGATTTTTATATATTCAGGTTCGAATAAGAGACTTTTGATTAAAGAGTTTTTATTTTTTGATTGAGAAGGAGTTGATAGTATCGAAATTTATGTTATCGAAAATAAATTGTAATCACAAATAAAATAGTGAAATGTACCTTTGTAAATTAATACAAGCATTATTAATACACTCTATTTAACACTATTCTTATACACTCTATCAAAGATAAGATTTATATGGAACATAAGATAAGATTTAAAGTAGAATAATCTTCAAAAAATCTAATTGAAATCGAATATATTTTATAATACGCGTCTTGTAAAATCTCAAAAATCTCAATGTCTATATATCTACTACATTTAATTTGCAACAACTTCCTCCTCATGAAAATCTTGTGACTTTTGTATATGAAGATGTCTTAAATAACTTGAAACACATCAAAATGCACACATTAAACTATCACATGAACTACTAGGTTCAAGTCGGGAAATTTCACAGCCGGTTATTTAATTTTTGTATTTATCACGTAAAAAATAATTTTTACTTTTTGCGTTATATATTTTTGACTAGCAAATTATTTGAACTCAATAATTTCTTAAAAATAAATAAATATTATATTCTAGATCTGGTTTTACTCTACAGTATAAACCTTCAAAAACTTGAACGTCAATAAATAAGTAATGAGCTGATTATTATTTTTTCCTTAAAAAAAGGAGAGATTGTCGGTTTGAAAATAAATAAATAAAATGATTGCAACTAGACAAATTGATGCTATCTGAATGGGTCATTACACTGCCATATAGATAATGATTTTTTTCTTCATCATAATGCATATAAATTCAACATAGAATTCTGCCATCATTTGTTGCTGTTCCACTCGATAACAAATTTACAATGCAGTAGAAAATATCTGACTTGGAATTTTTAAATACTACTCTCCTCGTTTTAAAGAGATTGACTTTATTTTTTTTTAGTCTGTTTCAAAAAGAATGACCCCTTTCCTTTTTGGTAACACTTTAACTTTAACTTTCCACGTGGCATGTTTAAGACCACAATATTAAAGGGCATTTTGGTATATTTGACATAAATTTAATTTAGAACCACAAGATTTAAAAGTTTTATTTGTTTATTAAACTCCGTTCCAAGTCAAACTAGGCCAATCTTTTTAAAATGAAGGGAGTATTAAGTAGGTAATTTGAGAGTTGGTAATCAAACTTCGCATCGAAATTGTAGTCAATTGATTTACAAAATTAATTTTGTTACTTTAATTATTTCTATTTTTTCATGTGAATGTACGACATAATAGAAAATCGAGAAGAGAGAAAACATCATACTAAATGTGTATATGGGGATTTGAGTTGTTTATGTTTAATTTTTTACTTTCTCTTTAAATTTGTACCAATAATGAGGAATGGACCTGTTGATACTTGTCCTTCATTAATTAAATAATTTAATATCCTATAAATCATAAATATCAAATGATACTAATATCTCGTATCAAATTCAAACTCAAATATCTTAATTTTAAAATTTATTTTCGAATACTACGAAAAATATATATTCCATTTAGTTAGATAATTTTCTTTTCAATATTTTTTGAAGTTCTTTTTATAGATATGATTTCATATAAATTTAAGGAACTTTGTCATCAACATATATTCATCATGTTGAAAGATATATATATATATATATATATATATATATATATATATATATATATATATATATATATATATCATGTGCCATGATACCTCACTGTTGCAGATACATTTGCCATTCTTCAATCACCGATCAATAAGAGAATTATTAAATAAGAATATATATTTATTAAAATGATATTTTAATATCATAAAAGTAAAAAAGTATGAAAATAAAAAAAATGAGATCAAAATATCATTTCAATAAATACATATTCCTATTTAATAATACTTACTGATTGATGATCGAAGAATGGTAAATATATCTGCTACGGTGAGATATCATGTCACATGATATCCATGAAATGTCAATGACACGTGAAATTGAACAAGTTTAGTAGAGGAGACACATATTTAAGCCAATTAACTGCTGAGTTATTCTTATTCAAAATAATATTTGTTTCACATATTAAAGTCTCAAGTTTGACTTTTCCCCAAGAATAAATTTTATCTGAACTGTTGTTGGGCACAATGATGGAAACTTCTATGTTTCCATTGGTAATTTTTTTATTAATTATTTATATATTAATTAGTATAAATGTTTTAATAAAATATATACCATATACTTAAAGGAAAAATCCTTTTGGCCAGAAAAGTTTGGCCAGAATTTGGCCAGAATGATAAAAAAATATGTTCACACTATAACTTAGTTTACTTTTAGACATTTTTGCCCTTTAACTTAATTATTAAATATATTATTCAATTATGTTTTCAAGACATTGAAAATGATTAGTGAGATTAATTATTGATCATTTCTTAGTTAAACATGGGAAAAGAACAAAAGAATTCACTAAAAAAAACATAATTCAATTTTCCTCCTTTTTACTTATTCTTTTTAGTTTGTTTTTTTCATTTCTTATATCCTTAATGATAAGAAAATTTTTAAAAAGTATAAAACAGAACTAAGGTTAAATTATCTATTTTAATTTATAATTTTTAATCGCGAAAAGATAATTTATATCTAAATTAAAATATTAAAAATTTATATAAAAAAATAAAAATATGAAATTAGCCGAGTTGGCTAAAGAGTTACTCTTATTTATTCAAAGGAGTTATTGTTATACACCGATTTCTTAGAAAAAAATTAATGATAAAAATATATTTTATCCAATTATACTCAAAATTATGTGAGCGAAATAAGAAAAAAACTAAAATTACCATCATGTTTCCTCTATTATGTGATTATCTTCATATTTTCGATAACATATGAATCATGTCATACGCAAAAAAGACTCATTAAAATTAATTTTTATTTATTATTTCAGTACTAGAGACATATACAAATTTTTTTTTATAAAAGCTTTGATGATGCTTCATTAAAAAAATTTAATAACATAAAAAGGATATAGAGAGTTTTTTATGATTTCAAAATTAACTTTTATAAAAAAAAATTGAAAGAAAAACATCTTTATAGTTCTCCGATGACAATGACAATACAAATTTAACATAAACTAGATTTAAGTTTCATCACATATATATTTTTCTTTATTAGTATTGTTTGTTATTTTATTAAAATTTTTTGCTATTAAATGATCTGCTAAAATATTAAGTATACATAGTTGTAGTCACAATATTATTTTTTTCTTTCAAATTAATATTTGTTTTGAACGGATTAATAATTTTTAAAATTAAGTAATTTTATTGCATTTATTATATAAATAAATTAAATTACCTATTTAAATAATTATTTAACTTAAATTTTAAATACTTTTTTTTTATATATATAATGTAAAATAATTCAATAATAACAATCAGAAATCAAAATACTTTAGAATGATAGACATCAACACATTAAAGAAATACTAAAAATCATATGGTTTATAAGTGTCGATCCTATTTAACAACAACCCAAAATAACTACACATTAATGTTGAAAATTACATATTTAAAGCTTATGTTTGGTTATTATGTTTTAAAAAATTAAACTACATATTTACAACAACATGTTTAAAAATTAAACTACATACTTAAAAAATTTAAATTACATATTTGATTACTATGTTTTAAGAAAATTAAATTATGGATTTTATAATGTGCCGATGTCTATCAACTCGAAAGTATTTTGAGATTTGATTGTCGTTATTGAAATATCAAAAATCTAGATAAACGAAAATAATTTTTAAAACATATATATCCTAGTTATGTTATAATCTACTTATACATGTTAAACATATTGTAAATTAATATATATATATAAATACATCTATTTTAAAGTATTATAATTGATAAGTAGGTATTGACTGATCTTTTATTCATTTGTTTTAAAATATCCACTTAATTAATACTATTGAAATAACTGGATTATTTATTCATTGTTAAAATTAGTGAAATAATTTCACCATTTTCTATATATGTTAATTCTTGTGCGGAATGATTATAATATAAAAAAAATAATGTGTTATTTATGACATAGTTTTGAATGTCTTATCATCAAACATTTTTAAAAATATCGAAATTTCAACATAATTTTTCTCCCAAAAAATGTCCATTATATAGATTTATCTATTTAGTTGATTATATTTATAGAAGAATTTAATTTTTTTTTTAATCTATGCTTAATTATTATATTTTACAATTTTTTTATTACAAAATAATTAAGTATAATCTTTAGTAGATAAGATAGTCATTTGTAGTTATTATTAATGAGAAATTTAATTATCTTTTTCAATAAAGAGGTTTATTTTAAGCGAAAAAATAATTTTTCAAAGTTGATACCTTAGGATCATAATTGAGTTTGGGGGAGGGGTATATGTAGAACATAATTTGCTATATAATGGAAAAAAATTTAAGTATAAAAATAAAATTACAAAAAAGTTTTTTTAATTAAAGTGTACATTTTTTTTATTAATTAAACAATACTTATTTTTAAAGATAAACTACACACACAAAAAAAAACTTTTTTCATTTTCATTGAAAGCCAAATAGTTAGTATTTAGTAGTTCAAGGTGTTTGAAAATTAGAAAAAAGTTAATTTTGTTTGGAGGGAAAAGTATTGAGGAAATAAATGTAAAACTAAAATAAGGTTATTTTAGTCTTTTTACAATTCGCCAAATTTTTCTGGCCATTTAGCATTATCCATACTTAAATATACTTCCTCGTTTCTAATTACTTGTCCACATTCCTTTTTTAGTTGTTCTTAATTGATTGTTCATTTTGACAAATTAAGAAAAGAATTTCGTTTATCTATATCATATCCTCAATTAATCACATTGAAAAAGATAGAATCTTTTGAAAATCTTATATTTTTAATTCATCAATTTTATAATTAATAGAGGTAAAATAATAACTCACTTTGTCTATTATTATTTTTAATAGGTATCAATTTAAAAATAAATAAATAATTAAAAATAATTAGCGTATAAAGTTTGAAATTTCTAAATGAACAGATAAAAATGAACTAAAAGGAGCATTAGTTTTGCTTAGAAGAAGAGGTAAAGTTAAAGCAATTTTACCCCATTTCAATCAGAACGCAATTACTTTTTTCAACATCTTTTGGAGAATTATATGATTTTGTTTGGCATTTATTGAGAATAATAAATGGTTCATTCTTTTGAGTTGATGAAACTGTAATGATCAGGTGTGTTAGGTTAAATAATTAAATGCAAAATTTGCCAATCACTGATAATCATCTTTGTTTGCATGTGTGCCACGTAAATACCTTTTTGGAAGGAGTAATTATTATTTTAAATTTTTACTTCTAATATTATTTTATTTAATCTCAAAATCATTTTTTCAAGACCTGAAATTATACATTTAAGTAATGCAAATTTTGAATTAAAAACTCATTTTAATCATTTTTATACAGGAAATATTTATTTTAGGATGAAAAAAAGAAAAAAAAGAAAAACTTACATTTTTTAGAAGTTTAGGGTTAAAAATGAGATTAGTTGAAACATGAAGGTCTCTTAATTATGAGATCACATCACCTTTTCCCTACTAGTGAAACGTGTATGGTTTTTCAATAATTGCAAATGATACCAAAAGTATAACATTGTTCATTTTTTTGATACAATTAATAAATTGCACGACATGCATGTATACATATTTAATAAATAAATATGCAGTTATTACTTTAATTTTTTTTTAAGCAGCTGTATTATTTACTCTTCAACGTTTTTTTTTTTAATGAATTTGTTGGAGCGGATATCCAATTCATTAATTTTTTTTTATCGTGATTGTATAGCACTCTTTTTTCCTCTTTTATTCTTTTGCAATATTATTTCCTTTAAATGTTGAACAATCATCTGTCTTCCCATAATTAAGAATTAAAGCAGAAAAAAAAATCAGGTTTTTGGTATAATAGTGAAACTGTTTCATCTTTATCATAAGTTTTTAAATTTGAATATTGTATATGGAGAAACTCTTGTTAGAAGTGTCACCTCTAGTATAAACCCGATAGTATCCTATTCAAATTTAATCGAACCTCCAATATAAACTCTAAATACCAATTGGGAAAGCGAAAAATGAATGAATTCTTTCTTTATCTATTTATTTTTCTAACATGTAAAAGAGAAATATTGTTAGACTCTTACTTGATAGAAACACTTAGTTGAAGAAAAAGGCTATATCTTCGAGTTAACATGTCAAGAGAGTATTGCTCGATTGATAAGTATTTTTTACTTTTAATTTTAAGATGTCCAACCTTTTTCTAGGAGTAACAAGGTATGAGCTCGCTTAGTAGTTGGGTCGAATACTACAACAATAACACACTTCGATCAATATAAAAACTCCACCTAGCAAAGGAGTAAAGAAGATAAAAAGTATAAACAAATCTTGAAAAACTACATACATAAAGGAGTATTAATTATTTAATTTTTATTTATATAAATATATAAATTTTGAACCTCCTAATCATATAATGATAATGATTGAAAGTTAATAAAATTCTAAATACTCACTATATAATGATTATATCTTTATTTTACAAGAATAATATAATAAAATTACTTCAATCAATTTAATTTAATAATTTGTTGACAAAAATTGCCTAGAATTTAAAGAAGGGGTAGTAGGAAGTTAATAAAATGAACCTATTATTGGTAACATTATTATATTTCATTGGGCCAATAACATTCTGTCACTAAAAAAACTGTTTAATGATTTGTATCAGAGTCCCCTCCTACCACAAGATCCTAATAGCTTCTCTGCTACAAATCTTGAAGGAGATTAATTAGAGCCCAGAAAATCCAAATTGACATTTCTATCCCTATTATTAGACAGTACAGGGCATTATTAGTAGGTTAATAGCAAGGGTTAAAAGGGAATTGCAAGTGTTGTATTGTCAGGGCATGCGTGATTTGACTTTGCATGAAAGAAGATTTGAGAGAGAGAGAGAGAGATGACGTTTAGTTTGACTTGTGAAAGGAAAAAGCAAATAAAAGGTTACTGCGTTTGGGTGCATCTATATACATATTTTGTTTTTTGAAAATATCCATGAAGATACGAACATCTTTTTTTACTTTATTATTATTTTTTTGTTTTTTCCAATGAACTTTTTTTCTTTTCTTTTTTTTTCGTACTTTCCAATCCCTTTTCATTTTTTTGGCGTTTGTTCAGAAAAAATATGTATTACACGTAGGATTCATTTCAACTTATTTGCTTTTTTTAAAAAAAAAAATAGTTTTTTTTTAGAGTAGCATGTTTAATATAGAATACTGTTATCCTATATTAAAAAAAAGACTCTATCTTTACACTTTGTTGTAGTTTTAGTGGTTAGCAAAAGCAAAATTTTATTTAAGTCTTTAATTTTAAATAAATGATATGTGCACTTTTTTAATTTTAAAATAAATTAAATATACTGAATTTAATCGAAATCATAACCAACATTTTTCCTTTTGCCCTTGGCTAGGAGAATTCCCTTATACATATGCGTAGACCGCAACAACTAAAAGGATAAAATTTAGATATTTTTACACTCCATTTCACTTGGCCAAAATTTATTTCCAAAATGAACCCATATTTCATAGCTTACCCTATTTAGCTCATTATATTATATGTAATATAAAAAAACACTTCTGGAGAAAAATAATAATAATTCCTTTATTGTTTTTTGTATGCTTTATAAAATTTTCAGTGATTCATGTTTATCACCACAAATTTAAATATTATTGGGTGAATTAAAATAAAAAAATTTAAAATTTCATTGTTTGATTTAAAGAAAATGTGAAAACTCATTTCTTGAGATCTTTGACAAATTGATGATTGTATTTGTTTTATATGTCATTTTAAAATTGTGATTAAAATTTGAAGTTAATTATTTGATGATGATTGGATTATTGTTTATGAATTTTTGTGGTTGAAATTTATATAAGACGAAACTCAACTTTCATATAAGTATAGATTTTTCTTGACGAAAATACAAAAATGTGTATAAATACTACTTATATACGGTTAGACAGAGTTGATATTTTATATACGGGGAGTATATAGTAGTGTATAAAGTTATATATACTGTATGGATAGGTATTATAAACAAAAGAAAAATTGATTTGCGAGTATAAACGAATAATATGGCTAAATGAATTAAATATATTATTTTTTTCTCAACTTATTTATCTAATTTTTTTAGCCTGTTTAAAAATGAATGTCAATCTTTCTCTTTTTGATGTTTTTTAATTATTATCAAATTTTATGATAAATTAAAATAAAATAAAGGGAAGAGGCTGTCATTGAACTTTTAGAATATTCTCATTTATGTCATCAGTTAAAAGTTTGGCTCATTTATGATATTACCGTTAAAGAAAATGCTCATTTATGCCATCATTTTTTAATGGTGGTTTTGCAAAATTATTTTTGACACTTGACCAATTATAACTCGGCCACGTCATCAATTTTTTAATAAAAAAAATTCAATTTTTATTCAGAATTTTAATTATTTATTAAATAAATTGATAACATAGCCAATTATAATTCGAGCACGTCATCAATTTATTTAATTAAAAAAATCAAGAAAATTAATTTCTTTTCAAAATTATGATTTATTTTATTAACAAAATTGATGACGTGGCCAAATTATAATTGGTCACATGTCAAAAATGATTTTGCAAAACCATTGTTAAAAAATAATAGCAGGAATGAGCATTTCTTTAACGGTAAATGAGCCAAACTTTTAATTAATGATATAAATAAACCTTTTTTGAAAGTTCGATAACATATTTAAGTCTTTTTCTAAAATAAATACAAAAATTTAACTAACAGGAAGTGTTATGTTGGGGTGTATATTTTTTAAATAAAAATTCCTAAAGTTTATTCTTGAACTTTACTAAGTTTAGCCTTTTAACGTTTTTTTTTTTGGTTAAGAGATATTTTTAACGAAGAATAAATTTTAGGACCATATTATATTATTTTGGATGAAAAGAACAAGAAGTTAGGATAGTTACTAAGAAAATGAGGTGGATCACGTGAAGTTCATTAATAAAGTCAAGAATAACACGTGATCATTAGAGTAGAACAAGCAAAAGGTGGGGAAACCCCACGTGAACTCAATCGAATATGCAAAATCCAAACATTATTAAATCTCTAGATTGTATAAATGTCTGTGGGCCCAATACTTATACAAATTTTGAAAATTTTTAAAACGATATTCGATATTCATATTATAAATTAAAATATTTTTATATAGTTTATAGAGCTCAAACTTGAAATGTTTGATAAAAGTATAAAAATATTTATCAATCTATCATAAGTTTTTTTGAAAATGAATTGTTGATTTTTTTTAAATGTCGTTTGTTTTTTATTAAAATGATATTTATTGATCATTTATTTGCTTTAAAAATTCATTGACGTGATGAACAAAATATAAATAGACTTTTTTTTTGAAAAAAATGCTCTTCTTGTATACGGTATATAATACATTAAATATGTTAATACAAACGTCTCGTGTGATATTCTATGTGATAATTTGTGTTTTATAAAATAGGATATGTATATATTTTATTTAATTTTAAATAAATTTAAGGGTTATTTATGTACATTTTATAATATAAATATGAGAAGCTAAATTAGAAAGTATATTTGTATATTTGAAAGTGTATATATATTGGTAATAATACAGGGAAAAAGCAAAAGTTGTGAGGAGAGAACTTTAATAGTAATATTTGATGCAGAGAAGTATGAAGGAGACAGCTCTCCAACATTTGCAATCATTAGAATATTCGGACTACCAACTTGTGGACTACTAATTTAAAATTCTTTTAATTCTTTTATATTTATTATAATATATACATAAAAATTACTTCATTCTGATGTCAAATTAACTTATTTTCAACAATAAACATAAACATATAACATGTTCAATAATTATGAGAAAAAGAGTTTTGGTCTTTTTTTTTTTATGATGAAAAAATATATTTAAAGAATCTTGTAAATTGATGGTCATTCTTGGTACAATTTGAAATTCAATACAAGTTAATTAGAGGTTTGACCTTTCCTTCGAGATAGAGTCTTCATCCTAACATGATGATTACATACATAGAAATGTACATTCATTAATAATTGTTTGTTTGAGGTTGCAATTATCAAAGCTTGATAATTTCATTCCATCGTGTTCGGATTTTTCAAAAATATTATTTTTTCTATCTTTAATTAGTTGTTCATTTTTAACAGACACACCTATTAAGAAAATAATAATTCTCATAGTAAATTTTACACTTTACGCCTATTAATTATAAAGTAGATGAATTAAAAAACATAAAATTTTCAAAAAGTTTTACTTTTTTAAAGTAATTAATTGAGAGTATAATATGTAAATTTTTTTAAATCATTATCAAAATAAACAAATAATTAGGGACAACTAAAAATATAAATATGAACAAATAATTAAAAACAAAGAAAGTATTGTGTGCGTAATAAATATTTTAAAAGATAATATATCTTTAAAAAATCCAATATAATACGATGATATTTTTTTAAAATTCAAGCAACTTATATTTCAGGGAAGATTAGCTGAATAGTGGAATTATAACCCCAGAGATTAGAAAAGGAAAAGTCATCAAATAGAAAGTCAGGTCAGCAGTCGTAAGGCACGCGTGACTCCCGGTCAATCCTCGTTATTGCTTTGTCTCTTTTTAGCGGAATTCATCAACGCATAATCATCATACATACTAATAAAAATTACGACGGAATGAATAATGATAAAGCTTGTTCACTCTTAAAATTCAAAATATCTTTTAGTATTTAATATGAACTATACTTGAACACTGATAGAATTAATCATAAATTTAATATTTTATTTTTAAAAAGTTGTTGGACTAGTTAAACTTCAAATGATGAGTCTACTTAAAGTATGAAAACATTTTTGATAAGTTTGATGTATTCTCTTAACATGACAAAGACAATTATTTATTTAAAAAAATTTATAATTGAGATATCTGATTAAAGACAAATAAATTCGGTCGTTGCGTAGAGTGGAGTAGAGATGGTAGTCCCGTGTGAGAAATGTGGTGGGGTCAATAATCACGTGGATATCTTTATACAATCATCAAAAGAAATAAAAAAGCCATTTTTACCTCTTTGTCAGTCCCCTCCCCCTCTTCCTCATCATCACTATCATTATATATAATTATATGGTCCTCACAACATTTCCCCCCTTTTTATTGTCCCTACATTTACTACATAGAAAGAATATTTCCATCTCAAATCAATTTTCTCTTTTTGAGAGGGTTTTATGGAGCAACATTATGTTATTAGCTACTACTAGTTTATCTAATATAACCTATGTTTTACTAAATACAGGTGTATAAGACACCTAATGGATTGTGTAAAGAATTAGAAGTCATATATAATCCACCTACAATATCCAAACATATCACTTTTTCTTTCCATTCAATATCTTCATTAGAGCTCGATTAAATTCGAATTTACTCAGAAAGTTCCATATTAGGGGTAAAGTATTTTCTAATAAAGGTAACATCATAACTAAAAACTCAAAAACACTGGTTAAGAATGAATGAATACTTACTCCTACAACATAATCCTTATTGGGGAACATGATATACATTGATGCATTATCCATTACTTTTGAGATTATTAACTTTAATAGATGGTATAAAAGAATTTTTACATTATCAAATCAGTTTAGAGATCATAAAAATCATAATAAATACAGTAGATATGAGTCTATAACTTTAAGGATATATAACGGATTCTATATTTAAAAATATCTACAGTTAAATTCAAAAAAGTAAAAATATTTTATGCGACTCGATTCATCGAAAACTCGTAATGCATATGTGTACATATGAACATGTACAACAGAGAATAATAAAAAGTTGAGGTTACTTGTATAGTGGATGATGATGACATGAATATACATGTAAAGGGGAAAACAAGTTGACGATTACAATGTCTCTTTTTGAAACAAACAAAACCAACAATTACAACTTCTCCACAAAGATATCCAATATAATGTTGCTTATTGGTGGGCAAATTTTATCCAAAAATATTACATGTCAACTCTTTGATGGCAACAACCCATTATAAAAAAATAAAAAAGATTTCTAAGTTATCGATCGAATAAAATCGATGGGGCCGATAAAGTTATATTAGAAAAAAATTTGACAATTATTGTTTGGATAAAAAGATTAGATGTAGAGAGATGGCCCAAATGATCCTTTTATTTTTTAAAAGTTTTGATTATTATTGATTGAGAAATACTATAGGTGTTAATTACTTAATGAAATGATTAGTTCCAAAAATTACGTATAGCTTGCCAAACATTACTTTTGTAGTATAATATCTTACGCTCCATGAAATTGTATTTAAGATACATTGTTTTTCTCACTCGTCTCTCTCCCTATTTTCCTCTCTTTTCTTCTATTTCCTCTCTTTTTCACAATTTAACATATCAGTGTATCTGATAACAAATTTTACGAATGTATCCAATAAAATATGGAAACATGTATATGATACCTAAGCTTGTATCAAATTCGATGACTCTATCTATGTGTTTAATATCATTTTGATGAGAGCATGTGTCTGATTATATACGCATAAGCTTATTTCGATTTCTCTCAAATTTTCCACCTATCCAAGAAATCCTACCTCAGACACACATCATAATTATAAGTTTTTTCACAAGAACGTTGATGAGAAGGGAGAGAAAGAAGGGGAAAGAGGCGAGCGAATAAGAGAGTGACCAACAAGGTGAATAAAAATGTCATAGACTTTGTAATTTTTTTAAAATTTTAACCAAATTGAGTAAATATTCTAGTTAGGTTGTTTAATTATGTAAATTTTTCCTTATTAATTCCTTTTCATCTATTGCATTTATTTTGTTTCTTCAGCGTTAATTAGTAATCAGTACTTTGTAATTATTTAACGTAAAGTTAGTTAATAATCCAAATGTAGTTTCGTTTTTGAGTGTGCTCCGTAGGAAGAAAAATAAGTCAATTATTTATTTATTTTCTTGTGTTTGTTAAGTAAAAAACAATTCTTTATAGACGTATTTGTATATAATCAATAATAATCTAGACAAATATTATTAGTGTTGGAATGGTGAGCAGGAGTGAAATAAAGCGTGTTGAAGGGTGAAAGAGGATTTTTTTAAAAGAATTTGTTTTCCTAGAAAAAATGTTTTCAATTTTTTGGACCAACCAAACAGACAAAATTTGAAAACTTAAAAGGCTCAGTTGATTGATTACGTAAACTTTTACCTTGTTGATAAGAATTTGATTCCTATCCTCGTGATGCCCTACCCGCAATTCTTAAAAAAATATCTTCTTCTATGCCGAACACACCCTTTATTCATTTTCTTCTTATTCTGTAAGAGGATACAGTAGCATCGATCAGGTGTTTGTGTTTTGGGAATATGTGATGAAGTCCTAGTTAATATTGTCCTCGAATATTTTCGATGTAACGGTCAAACAACAAAAGCTACATATTATTCCCAGGAATTCATGGAAAAATATTCAAAACGAACATTTTCATAAAGAAATCGATACACCATTTAAGGAGTAATTTTGTGCATCTACTCTTATAATATTCTAAAACATGACTTGCCATTCTTCCTTTTTTTTTTTTTTAAAACCATCCTGACTAAAATTTGAATTCGTGTTGAGAAATTCGAGGAAGCATCCATCATTCTTCCATCCGCCTCAATATAAACTACTGAAACATTGACACAGCCCCAGGCCTGGTATCGAAGACAAGGATTCAATGCTCGTAAGAGTAGATATGTGACATGTCAAATAAGATTAGAAGTGACAAAAGATAAGCACTTAATCGACCCATTAATGCAAAATATTCAAATTCTTGAGAAAGTATATTTTCAAAACATGTTCACATTATTTCAAAGAAATGGTACTTCTCAAAGAAAAGTTTTTTTTCATCCTTTCACTAACAAATTTTTTTAAGAATTACAAATATCCAAACATGTTTTCCTTTTGCATAAATTTCTTCAAACACACAACTCCTATTATATCTCATTTGGTTTGCCTAGAAAATGAATATATCTAATTGAAATGCACTATTGACAGTTTAATCGGAAACCTCCTCTCTACCTCGACGAAATAGTGGTAAGGTCTGGGTACATTCTATCCTTCCAGACCTCACCTGTAGGAGGATTTCACTAGGTATGTTGTTATTGACAGTTCAATTGAAACCTTAATACAGAAAGGAAACTAGACGAGATCCATGGACAGAAAGTTGAAAGCAAGCAGTTATTCCTAGCTTATAGTGTTGAAAGCAGAGATCCTATACTTTTCATCTTAAACATCTTTCACAACAGTTGCATCTAGTCAAACTAGAAAATCCCAGAGAGTTCTTGTCACAATATGTGCCGAAAAATTCACAACCTTTGACTGCTTTTTAATACTAATTTGTATTGCCAGCAATGGTGAAGCTAACTTAAGGCTTCTCCTTGTGTATTTTCTATTACAAGAGAACTGATTGTCTTATTTTCCTATTCCAAAGAATCCTCTTTGAGCTTACTCCTTTGCTAAACCCAATTGATTTTTCCTCTTATGATACAGATATACAGACTGCTCCTACGACCTATTTCTTGATTGAAGATCATTCATCAACTACTCATTATGAATGAGGCTAATCTTCCAATTGTCCTTTGATTATGTACTCAATCCACTTGCAGTCTTCATCTTATTAATAACTTATTAGATTATCCTTATTGAAAAGAATAACTTACTAAATTTCACCGTTTATGAACTTTAAAACACTTCCGCCGTGACAAAGTTTTCCACTGTCCCAATACCTAAAACTGTGGCAGAAGCAAATGTTAATCCTAGTTGTCGAGTTAAGTTTAAGATGGCTGTTTGACATGTCAGGCAAAGAAATAGTTCCTTTATCACATGGCAATATTACAATCAGATATTCTTGGGTGTTAACAGTTAAAACGGAACCAAATGATATTATCTATAGCTTTAAAGGTTGACAGATTGCTAATAAGGGAGGGTATACTCAAAATATACAACTCTGATTGCAGAAGTTCTTTTTTCTCAGGTGGCCAAAATGCATCTTGTTTGCCTCCTGGTCCTCGTGAGACTCATGTTTCATCGGTCTCAAAATCAGTAGGACAAGTTCCTTCATACAGTGGACTTTCAGATGAAGCCTCTTGGAGCAACTACTAGGTTTTGTTGGTCAAAAGGATTCTGATTTGGTGTCTCGGCTATGGCAAACCTAAACAATCTCTAAGGACATGATTTTGTCATTTTTGTTTCCTTGTCCAACAATTTGACATGCTCGAGGGGCAGATCATTCCATGATTTACAAGCATTCTTCTCATGCTAACATATTGTCTTAATATTTTATTTTTTCAATAACCTATTGTCTTAGATCTCTATATTGATGATATCAACCTAATATGAGATAATCATGAAGACATTCCTTACCTAAAAAGCATCTCACAATACATATCCAAACTAAAGACCTGAATACACTATTGTACTTCGCAGGTATTAAGGTGGCACAATCTGAGTATGATACAGTCACTTTGCAAAAAGGACTAGGCATTGGAAATACTGGAAAATACTAGTACGGTGGATTGTAAACACACATATAACCTATAGACTCGAATCATGTTCATTGATAAAGGGAGCCTCTAAAACACCCCGGTCAGTAATAACTACTTGTTGACGAATTCATTTGTCCTATAATCACACAACTTGATATCTCTTTTTCTATTTGCTAATCAACTCTTCTAACTCTCTGTGAGACTGAGAGTCATTTGAAATGTGATGATTAACTTTATTAGATATATCAAAGAATCTCAGGAACAAAATATATTGCATCAAGACAGGAAAAATGCATATAGGTTATTTGGAGCAAACAGGACGAATCTCCTTCTAAGAGATGATCAACTTCAGGCTATGTATTTTAATTGGAATTGATCTAATATCTTTTGAAAGAAAGAAATAAGATGTGATGATCAAATGATAAGCAGAAGAAATTATGAATGAAGAAGCAAGGAATCAAGTGGCTCTAGCAGGTTATAGTTTAAAGAGCTTCTGCACAAGATGAAATGTAATAGAGATGAATATATGAAACTGATTTGTGATAATCAAACAGGTTTACTTATTACTTCCAATTCTACATTTCAAGAAAGAGTGAAACACTAACAAAAATGTAGCCAACTTCTTAGACAAAAATTGAGTCGGATGTGTATCTACTAATTCTACCCACTGAAATGACCAACTAGTAGTCTAGTAGGTAGCCTTGTATAATCTTCCTGATGTCCCATAATTGATTATATAAGTAGGACAATATAGATATTTTCACTTCAACTTAGTCAAAAAGATTTGCAACAAACGCGTTGATATGTGAGGATTTGTAAGCATTGTATCAGTTTTATGAAATCATGGTTTAGTTTAGTAGATATTATTATGAATGACCTTGAAAGATTTTGTTCAATATTTATTTTTTCCTCATTTAGACCCAATGTGAACAATATATAAATTCCAAAATGCACAAGATTACTTCTAAACAAAGTAGAAAACTAATATTACAATTTATCAAATTGGAATTTCCATTGTACAATCAACAGTGTTTATCAAATGTGTAGAGAACAAGCAGATAGAATTCATACTTCATACTGGTTCTTAACAAAAGTACCTAATACATGAAGCAAGAGTTGATTATTTGTTGAGGAAGCCTCCTACCAAGCAAATTCACTGTGCTAGTGAATTCCAAAACTAGAAGAAGCTAAATATGTTGTAGAAATACACTTCCAACAAGAGTCAAAGGCAATGCTGATACTTTGTTGATATTTGGGAGTTTGTTTCTACCCAAACCGTGTTAGAGTTAGCACAAAACACGACGGAATGAAAATGACAAGCATTGGCAAGGCGATAATTGGGTAGAGAGAATAACTGGGAAACTATACCTTATTCATTCAAAGGCCATCAATTCAATCTTCTTCTTCTAGATTCACGGAGATCTACATCAGAAAGCCTTGACAAAATGTTTCTTCTCCTGGAAGCCAAGGAAGATCGTATGGCAGGCAGATCACCAGTATCAGTTGTAAGGTTTTCCAACTGAACAGCAGCAACAGAAACTTCATTTGCTTGAGAAGATGACGGGACAGATGCAGTGGAACCTGTCCTTGCAACTGCATCCAGAGATCGATAATTTGACTGTATGAGAGCAGCATCTCTTCTGAAAGAATCACCGTCACCTGTTGCTCCATGAACAGCTGGTATAACAACAACATTACTTCGTTGGAGAAGCCGATCACTGAATGATGCTGCAAGGCCTTCAAACATCCGTTGTGCATTATCCAACTCTGATGAAAGGGACGCAGCACCTTCTGACAGCACCCTAGAAAAAAGACGGGAACGTAGTCTCCTACTGCTTAAGGTATCAGCAGTTTGCAACACATGAGAGTTGCTACCAAAACTCAAATTAACTCCACCACTGTCCTGTTGCTGCAGGTGGTGCCCCAATCCAATACTAGTCCTAATTCTTCTTAGTGCCTCAGCAACCGGGATGTGAGATAAACCCTGAGTTGCACGCTGCTGTCTAACACTCTCTACTCGACGTGCCTTTGGCCGTGGTGGTATTTTCAGACCAGACTCCAGTTCTGTAATGCTTTCACCATCTCCATTACCATAAATTGGAGTAACATTTGCATCTGCAACCTCTCCCTTGCAGACAGGACATTCCTTTGTAGTTGAATCAACATAAGGTAACTGATAAAAGCATGGCCAGCAAAATAAGTGTCCACAACAGGTCAAGATAGGTTCTTTCGCCATATCCAAGCATATATTACAGTCGAAAAAACTCCCACTATCATCATCTACCTTATTAACCACTAAATCCATCTCTAATGCCTTTGCTACCAAATGGGAACTATCCCTTTTGCATCCTTTTCCCCTCTCAACTGTCCTTTCCACCATATCCGAATTGCTCACCCTATTCTGACCTTGCATCTCACTATCCACATTGACTACTGGGTCAACCGAAACATTACCAGTATCAATAGTACTCCGAGCCTGACGCCACCTATGGCGCTGCAAAGCTCTAGCGGTAACAGCCTCAAGCTGCCTAATTCTCTCCTCTATCCTACTATGAGCAGATTCTAAATCACTCAACAAAGACCCTAATCCTAAAGCTGAACCAGAAGATGGGTCCAAAGGTTCTTGGTTCAAATCCAGATCCATCACAACATCATCCATCAAATTATCAGACATCCAGTTTAATCCAACTAATACCACTTAATTCCCAAGATACCCTTTATCCAGAACAACAAAGCAGACCCCTTTACTAGTCTAGATTTTGCCTAAACAAAAAAAAAAACAAAAAAAAGTCAAGCACTAAATCATAAAACAGGGCTCAAAGGGACCCCCCAAAAAAAGAAAGCAAGATAAATAAAAAAAACCAATTCAAGAATTGATTAAAAACCTGCAAGAAAGATGAAATTCAAGCATCTGAATGAAGAAAATCCATGGTTTTCTTGATACATCGGTCATCCAGTGATTCTTGTGGTATAAAGGAGATACCTTTAAGAGTGTAAAGAGAGAAAAAGAAATGGCATTTTATCATCAGAGTATCCGAGGAAGAAGAAAGAAAAAAATGGAGAAAGCGCCGGCCAGCGCCTTACAAAGAAGAAAATGAAAGGTCATGGGTTTCGCGCACCTTTGGGTTAGTGGAAATAAAGCATCCTTATAATAATTAACCGCAAAAAATTGTCCTAAAATAACAAGCCGCGTTAAGAGAAGCATTAGTAATAATCTTACTTAATTTATTTCCTTTTAAAAATATTGCACCGGGTTAGAGTTAATCAAAATATGTTAAGGTTTATTATTCCTCGATATTTTTTACTTTCTCAAATTTTTACTTTAACATACCTATTAAGATAATTCGTATAATAAATTTATTATTTTGTTCTTGTTAATTGATATAGTCTTAACATATTTACTCACTATTTCCTTTTTTTTTATTCGTAATTGATTGACTTGATACACCAATTAAGAGAATAATTATCGACGTAAAAGTATTGAATCTTTAAAAATAATATGGAGAACAATATTTAATGCTAAGGATTAAAAATGGAAAAGAAAGTAATTGTGTTTTCTTGTTAGATAAAATAGACAAATAAAAATGAAAATTTACTTTAAGAATAAGTAACAAATAAAAGTGAAGGGAGAATATATTTTTAAAGATATCAGTTCAATGTTAATAAATTGATTGTATAATAGGAAAAAATGTTATTCTTTCTTGATTTGTCAAAAATAATAAATAAAAAAAAGAAATTAAATTAAAAAATATTTAACAAGTAAATAAAGAGGGAGGGGTATGGCAATTTACCGTCTACCTACTTAAGGCCCTAGTGTAGCGCTAGGAAGAAATTTGGATAAAATAATGAATTGTAACCTAAGTTGGTTGTTTCAAAATTACTTTCTTTAACGTTAATATTTTGCTACTTTCATAAATTTTTAATTGTTATAATTTTCCTTTTTAGAGTCAAACGATAATAATTTTATTTAATATTTATGATTTATTTTTAATCAAATTGATATGCAAAAGAATTGGAACTTATAATATTTTTCGTATAATCTTTAAATATGTTAGAAATATCGAATTAATATAATTTAGTTTAACTTTAAAATTAATCAATTAATTTTTGAAAAATGTAACATAACAATTAAAAGTAGATATATAGAGTATCTTAATTAAAACAAAAGGATTAAAATTAGCAAATTTACCGGAAAATGTCTTGAGGGGCTTTATCAACAAAACATTCTAAACCTTGGACAGACGTGCCGTGCAACCTCACAATTTAAGAGCTTTAATTATGGAAAATTTTCACATATAGCCACTTAAAAATAATTAATTACTCTCCATAGCTATAGTTTGATAATACAATTTGTAGTTACATGTTATATTGAGGAGAGAGGCGAGCCAGACTGGGAGAGAGAGGAGAGAGGAGAGAGAGGGGGGGGGAAGAGTGGGAAAAAGGTGAATTGTATATGTCTATTGGTTAATTAATTGTATATTATACATATGTAATTGTATATATGGCAAGATAGGTTGGGAGAGGGAGGAGAGAGGCGAGCGAGACTGGGAGAGAGAGGAGAGAGGCGAGAGAGATTGAGAGAGGGAGGAGAGAGGCAAGCGAGAGAGGGCAGAGAGTGGGAGAGAGGTGAGTTGTATATGTATATAATTGTATAACTGTATATTATACATATACATTTGTATAAATGGCAAGCGAGATTGGGAGAGGGAGGAGAGAGGCGAGCGAGAGAGGGAAGAGAGTGGGAGAGAGGTGAATTGTATATGTATATAGGCTAAAAAATTATATATTATACATATTTATTTGTATATCCTAGTAAATTATACCTATACAAACATGACTAATTATATAAATTCGAAGTCAACCCACGTAATTAATGTATAATGTTAGTCGCGAGTGATAATTATAGCAAACTATAGCTATGATAAATAATTAAATAGTATAAATTTGCTTATCTATGTAATTTTCCTTTAATTATTCATTTTATGGACAAAAAGGAAAATAATAATAGTATAAAAAAAAATATATAACAATCTGATTAATTTGAGGAGGGGAGACAAAGTGGGTGGATCAAGGCTCCAAGTGTTGATTTGGGCGAACAATAGTAAATGTGTTCACCAGTCTTTGTGCACGGGTTGATTGAATGTAATTCAAATTAATCCATAAAATATATTATATATGTTAACTTGAGCGCGTTACACATTAATGCGACACATGAATAAGGCCATATATATCCTAACCACAATGTCAATCTTTGCAAGCAGAAAATTACTTTGAGACTGGTCATTGGATTTCAAGTTTGGATGGCTGATTAAAATACACACTAGTTCCTTATTATTATTATTATTTTCTAATTTGTGTTATTTGGAGTTTGAAACATTTCTTATAATTAATGTGTGTTCTTTTTCACCAAGAGAATGTGTTTGAATGAGTCAAATTAATTAGAAAGTCAAACAATTGTGATAGAATATGAGCTCAATTAGAACTATGATTAGCACGAATAATCGTGAAACTAAAAGCAATTGCTTGAATAATAACGGGATCTTCATGATTTGTTTCTCACATTAAATTTGGACTTTATGTAATATTGACCAACTTGTAAGCATGGACTATATTCTTTACTCTATTTACTATTAATATATCATTATAATTAGGGACGTTTAGTATAACTAAATAAGAAATAAGTTATTAATGTATTATTTTTTTTTTATATAATTTATACTATGTTTGGGAATAAAGGTTCAACATGGTCAACTAAGCTAAATCATCATTGCTTATGACATTTTCAACATCTTCTAACCCACAATTATTTGACATTTCTCTAATTACTTTTTTTCTCCTCTTATCATTCATTTCTCTTTTATTTTTCCAATGGAGGTGTGGGATAGGTACTTGATATAGGAAATACAGGATCATTTGGTTGAGAGACATGTTAGGATGGTATCAATAATGTGGAGATTGCAATTTAAGGGATGAAGTATACAAGAATTGAAATGTAGGAATACATATAAGAATTGTAGAGTTAATACCTCTAGTCACTCAACTATGCACTGTTCTCTCATAAAGTCACTCAATTATGCACTGCTTTCTCAGAAAGTCACTAAACTTTGAGTTTTAACTTTTAACTCAAAAGTCACTCAATTATCTCCTCTTTCCTCAAAAAGTCACTCAATCTATTTAATTATTTTTTAATTAAAATTTGCTGAAATTAATTTATATAACAAATCAAAATTTTAAAAGATAAAAAATATCATTTAAACCATTTAGTGATCCATTCACCTAACCCGACCCATTAAAAAATATTAAGTGGATCATATTATTTTTTTGATGGATCGGATTTGGTGGATGGACTACTAAATGATTTAAATGATATTTTTTATTTTTTAAATTTTGGTTTGTTATATAAATAATTAATATCAAAAAATTTTAATAAAAAAATAATTTAATAGATTGAGGGACTTTCTGAGGGAATATGAGATAGTTGAGTGACTTGCTGAGAGAGAAGTGCATAGTTGAGTGACTTTTGAGTTAAAATTGAAAGTTGAGTGACTTTCTGAAAGAAAAGTGTATAGTTGAGTGAATTTTATCTTTTTGGTACAACGTATATAATTTCTAAAAGAATTTCCTTTAACACATGAGAGTTATTTCGATCATTTAGTCATTTCAATAACCAATTTATGTATTATTATTAATCCTTGTATTCTTATTCCACACTTTTTCTCGCATGAAATATCCAGAAATTCTTGCACGCTATTAAATCAAAATGAAGTAGAAATTTCGAAGAACTGAGTTGATACGTAAAAATTGAGTAGAAGTCGACTCGATTCATTAATTTTCTTAAAATTACTTTTACGCCAAACCGACAAATATCCTTTAATTTTTTTAGCTCAATTTTGCACTTTGATACACAATATATTTTGTGTGAAAAGTAATTAAATAAAATGGACGAGCTAAATCGATTTAGGTAAAAAATAATTAGGTTCCATCAAATCTTTTTTTTTTCCTCCATTGTGTCAACAAAAAAAAAAGTAAATGAACTGAATATAAACTTAATAGGGAATCTCAATGATGAAATACAAGCACTGGAGCAACAAAGAATGGGATCCAAAAATTCTTAGCACGGAAATATGTATTACAAGTGAAAATGAGAAGTCGTTTGTTCCATTGAATGGTTTATCTATAAGCCAAAAAACTTATGGAGAAGGGTAGAAAAACTATTTTTGAACAGTACTAAAATAATGTCACGTGCCTAATATTTGATTCTGAACTCGATACAAATACTTGGAGACCGATGCAAGCTACCGGCTAATGGTGAGCTAAACTCGGGGGAGAGTTGGTAAAAGGTGCCCGGAAAAGTACTTACACAAACCAGGATTTTCACATCTTCCATTATTCAAATCAACAATAAAATTTAAAATTCGCAACAACTATAAAACAGAATTACATCGTAGATGCACAAAACGAAATAATTAACCAATAAAAAGTAAGATTCTTTTTGACTGTTTGTAATTCTGAAATAATTTTCAGAATTTAAGATTTCCAAACAATGAATTCAAACCCAAACCAGCAAAACCAGCTCCAGTATTAAATAGACCAGCACCCATTGTATTTTGGTATAAATTTGGGATTTGTCCTTGTCCCGCACCAGCACCAGCACCAGCACCAGCACCAGCACCAGCAGAGCCTCCATAACTCATAAGTGTTTGGTTAAATTGATTGTTTATTGCTTGGTTATTCAGAGAACTAGCAGCTATCATATGGCTTAGTTGTTGATTCTGCCTATAAGTAGAACCTGAGATCAATTCCGCCATCATTTATCCTGATCTTCTCTTTGCTTTCGCAGAATTTCAGGGAATGACATTTCGTTGTTCTGACTTGCCCCAAATTGCGGTGCAGCAGCAGTAGTTCCGTTATTATTCCCTGGATTTGTACGGCCTAGCAGTTGGTTTAGTCGTTGAGTCTCATGATTAACACCGCCCATGATCATTTCTGCCATCAATTTATCCTCATCTTCTCTTTGCTTTCGCAGAGTTTCCAGAGACGATATTTCGTTTTTAATATCCTGATTCATACGATCTACCCCTGTAAGACATAAATTTACACGTTATTCTCAGACTTTTGAAATTTGAACTATGTCATATAAATTGGGACGAGGGAAGTAAAAATAAAAATTTATTACCTGCACAATGATGCTGATATTGCTGAGGGGCAGATCTAGAAATAGTACTTGTTGTTGGGTTCTGATGGAAATGATTTTGCAACTTTGTACAATTCAAGTGAGCATTTAAACCACAAGTATGGCATCTATAGAGCCATTGATTGGTTCCAATATTCTTGCAAATATCACAACGGAATGATTTACTAGGGTAAGGAGATGAAAATTGAATTTCAAGTTGGTGACGATGAGACCGATGAGCGACATATTGTGGAAGAACTGCACATAGTATATGAAGATCAATACCACAACTGTTGCAATGGTAAGAAAATCCATCCCCTGTTTCTCCACACGCATCACACCGAAAATTCCCTTCGGGGTAAATCGGCTTTGGAAGCAGAGATAAAGCATGTTGTTTGTCAAATGGATGATTGATTTGCTGTGGCATTTGGGAACATTCAACATGGAGGAAAAAATTGCAAGATTTGCAGGTGTAGACAGATCCATTAGCTTCAATTTTGCAGCCTGAACATAGCTGTGATGGAGCAAAATTTTGATGAGTAATTAGCTCTAAAGTGTGAGGATGACTAAAATGAGTTATTGTTATTGGATTGTTGAGGTTCTAACTTCGTCTTCCCCATCTCTACCACTCTTTTCTAGTTTGGTGCACTTCAATATTTAAATAGACTGATTTTGATAAACTGTATTGTTAGTATATATAACTTAATTTCTTAAAATAAATTGTAAGACTCAATGATGTGTTTACGATTTGATGGGAAATATGAATTTTCAATATAAATTGTTTGGTGGTATGGTAACAAAGTCAAAGTCCATTTTAGTGATTTAACGCGGCGGTTGAGGAAGAAAAAAAGAGTAGAAATCCTACTACGTGAATTCATGAAGGAACGTGCTTTATAGACTTTTAGAAATTAAAAATAGGGTTGACCGAATATAATTATTGATAAAGTTTTTAAAAGATTACTAAAATAATCTAGGATGTCTATTCAATTTCCATGAAGCATGAAGAGTTCAATAAATTAGCTAATATATATAGTATATATATAGTATATATTAATAATATTATTCTTATTCTTATTCTTATTCTTATTATTGTTATTATATGAAACACTTTGGTGTATAAAATAATTGGGAAATTTGATAAAATAAAGCAATTAGTTGAAATGGACAAGATGTAAAGAGTATTTTCATCTTGGGACATTGAAAGTTGCACCCACAAAGGTTTTTATGTAATCAATGTCATTGTATTATCTCAAATTCCACAAATTCGGCATAGGATATAGACCTAAGACGGATAAAAGATTAGTCATATTTAAGGTGTGTGTTATTTAAAAGATAAGAAAAAAAATAATAAGATACACAAAAATTCTTACAATGACAGAGTTCGAAATAAACCCACACTTGAACGATGTTATGTAATTATAAGATAATAATCTAATTATTGTCATATAAGTATGTCTGGCTATCTACAAATATGAGCAAAAAAACATTCATCAACAATTAGAAGTCCATTTGATGATTAATTTAAGTGGTTGAGTATATAACTATAAGCTAGTTCTTCTTTTCGGGGTGTTTTAACTTGTATGGATAATTGGACATGTTAAGCTTGCCTTAACGAGATTCATGCTTGACATAAATAATACGAATCTGATTAATCTAGACGTGAAAGAAATATTTTAGTAATTTACTTCAAAAAAAAAAGTCTTCAAAAGAATTCAAAATGAATGTCATTATATCCTGCTTGTCTTCACAATGATAAAATGATACACGCGACAGCTTGTCAACTACGGATCATATCTTTTGAGTGTTCACATTGTTGACCTTTCAAAAAAAAAAATAGAAAATGGTTAAGGGTAATTTGGTCATGTGGTGGGAGGACTTAGAAAAAAATAGATAGAATATTTTGATAATAGTATTGTTAGGAAAGTATTATCAAACATGTTTCAAGATAGTTAAAAGTCTTCTTCGACAAATAGGTAAATCAAAAAAAAAAAATGATTATATTATTTTTTGGGATTCAATTAAGTCGTAGAATAAATTTATTTTAAAAATATTTAAAATTTTCACGAATAAATGAAAGTATAATCATGATATTGTCTTTATTTGAAGATAATTGAAATATTTTATATGAGCAAATGAATTAATACTGATTACAAAAGTCACAAAAAAAAAACTAAACTAAATTCGAAAATGGATTTAAGGATGTCTAAGAAAGAATCCCAAATAAATTTCTCCCCTTCATGTTCAAGATTATCAACCATTTGGGTAATCCAAAAGCCTTAGTTTTATATACTTTTGAGACTTTCAAAATATTTAATTTGCTCGAAATGATATACTTCCGAGACTTACAAAGTATATAGTTTATTGGGGATGACCGTTTCAATTTTTGAAACACATTTCCTCTAGGAATATAAGTTCCATGTAAATGAGGAAAATGACTTTTTTAATGGAAGTAGGAAAAACAAGTTGAATTCATTTCAAGTTTATTATCTGGTCCCCATCCATCCAATCCATCCAACCCCTCCCCCCGACCACTCCTGAACCTCCACTTTTCATATCCCATTTTGCCTCCATAATGTTTTACTAGTTAACACTATAATTTAGTTTGTATGTGTCATATTAACTTATTTGTCAAAGAAAATATTTTTTAGAAAAATATATTTTAGAAAAATTATTTCCTTTGTAGTCAACTTTCACATAGGATAGCCATGGCACATGGGAGGAAAAAAGTTAAATATCATATAAATGCGAGTTTGAAATTTAATTATAAATGTGCATTATAGATTAATTGGAAACTAAGACGCCAAATATGATAATGACAGGATTAAAGCGAATAATATCTTAATAATATCATCTCAACCAGAGATGGAGCTGAAGGGGTTCATTCGAATTCCTTTTGACGGAATATTATATTATTTTTACATGGTTAAAATAAGTTTATAAGTATATATAGTAGATGTCGAACCCCCTTCAACTATCTATTTATATAGATTTTGAACCCCTTATCGAAAATCATGAATCCGCCTCTGATCTCAACTATATACCAATTATATCATGATAAATTATCGAATATTCATAAATATTAGATCAAAATAGATAATATCGTAATGATTTGACCTCAATTCTATCAATTATTTAAGTTGTGATTGCTCTTCTTACGGTCATATTCACCATTATCATTACTTATTTAGATAAAGATAGCTACCTTTTCGACCGGTATCCATTAATATCTAGATCATTTTCAAGCTATGTTCTAAACCTCTTTAGTTAATTAGTATTATACCCAAAACAATGTTTCTCTTATATTATTATATCGTTGCAAAATCCAAAAAAGTAGATTATCTTTTGGATCTAACTTTGTTGATCTCTTGAACCTGAAATTATCTTGGTACAAAAATTAATAAATATCAAACTAAAAAGAAATAGTCAAAAATTCAAAATACTTTTCTATACTTCCCTATCTAAAAGAATACAAACTGAATTAAAACCAAGCTTGTCGTTTCTAATATGAGGAATTATACCTTTGTCGATATATTTTTTCATCATATTAATTTGTAAAAATTGAAATTTATAATACCTTTTGTATAATTTTTAAATATTAAAATTTTTCATTTAAAAATATCAAATTAATAAAATATAATTTAACTTTACAAATTAATCAAATTGACATTTGAAAAATATACAACATGACAATTTAAAATAGATAGAAAAAGCACTAACTTAATTAAAATATTTCCGAGTATAAGTTATGATTTTAAGAATAATTAAAGGTTATTTATCTCAAACTTTAAGAACCTTTCCACTAGACATAAATAAGCTTGACTAAGTCAAACAAAATTGTCACTTTCATAGAAGTGCACTAGGAGTTGGGTCTTAACTATGCCAGTTCTTTGTGAAAAGGTAAGGAGGAAACCAAGAATCTAATTGAAAATGTATTATTTCTGGTCCCTTGATTGTTAATTTTTTTTCAATTTTAACCCCTATAATATCTTAATGAACACATTTAACCTTCAATTAATAGAATTATATGAACTCTCCTCCAACAAGTTTTCAAAGCTCCAACCTCAAAATAACAGATGAAAGTACTAGCATTACTATCTTATAATAACATAAAAGACATTAATCAGAGTCGTGATTGAACGAATAACATTCTTCTACTCTAAATTAGAAGTACGATCTGGGTCAAGCTCTTTCTTCGTATAAAAAAGGTGTAAAATTATATAAATAATATAGTTTTAATATGAAATTGCAATTTATATCCCTAATAAGTGTCTAATTACATTGATTCCTTAAAAGTTAAAAAAAGAATACAATAATTGAAGCTCTTCGATACATTAATATGTAGCTCGCATGCATTAAACATTGCCTCGAATATATTAATATGTAGATCAGATACATTAAAAACTAATTTGGATACACAATATGTAGCTCGAATACATTAAATATTGGTCGAATATATTAAAAAATAAGAGATTTTGGAAATTTTTAAAAGTAATAGGGGATAATGAAAATAATTAAAACAAAATGTGTGTATTTCTGTAATTTATCCTAAAAAATCATATTGAAGTTTTTACGCAACAAAAATCTCGATTAGTTGAAAGACACTGCATTAATTTATTTTCCATTTAAAAGATTTATTAATTTAACAAAAACATGTTATAGTGTAAGGACTAAAAGCGCACAAATACATTAATTAAAGGTTCCACAAATGTATTCTTAGTATCACAAGGACTAAACTTGTCAATATGTTGATAACTAAGGGACAAAAAATGCAATTCTCCGGTATATTAAATACACAACATGAACGTTTGACTTTACAAATTACAATCAGATCACACGATGGAAATTCCTCCAACGGAAGAATTCAGCCATTTCACCCATCGACACCCATTAATAAAAATCTCCGATATGCTCGATGAAGAAGATCAAGTCATTTGCTCCGGCTGCGAGCACGATCTCTCTAGCGGACCCGCCTACACGTGCACAAAATTAAACTGCAATTTTATCCTCCACGACTCTTGTTTCGATTTGCCTAGGCAAATTAAACACAAGTCTCATCCGAAACATACTTTAAGTCTCCTATTTTTTCCTCCGTACAACGACGGGGAATTCACGTGCGATGCATGTGGGAATTCGGGGCACGCATTTACGTTTCATTGCGTTAAATGTAAGTTTGATCTTCATGTAGAGTGTGCTTCGTTGCCCGAAATCGAAGAGAGGGAAGATCATCAACATCCTCTAACGTTGTGTTATAATAGTAGTAACTTGTTTATAGGGAAGGAGGTTGAAGTTGATGTGATGTGTTATGTTTGTAAAAATGGAGTTGGGAAGAGTTGTTGGTTTTATTGTTGTTTGGCTTGTAAATGTGGTGCACATTTGGATTGTGTGTCTACTCAAGAAATTCAAGTTTTAGATATTTAAGTTTGAGATTTTTTTTTTTTTTTCTCTTAAGAGAAACAATAAAATGTTTCTTGTGGAAATCCAATATTGTGTTTGATGTTAATTAATCTGCCGTTTCAACTATGTTTTACTATGTATGCCAAGTCGTCATTTAATTTGTTTGGTTCTACATATTAACCATTATTTTTGGTTCTATATATTCATTGAACTTTTCTTGTTTTTTTTTTCTTGTTGGATTTATAACGATAAATTATGTGCTATTTATTGACAATTATGGTTCTATATATTTGAACTTTTCTTGCTTTTTCTTGGTTGGATTTATAGCGATAAATTATGTATAATGTAAAATTAAAGAACAAAAAAATAATATAAATATGAAGACAAGAAGAATATAAGACAAGAGGAATAATATAAGATCACAATCTTTTTTTCAAGTATTCACCAAATTTTCAAAGTGTCTACAATAGGAATCCTTATGCCTCTATTTATAGTGTAACATAGAGGCATACAAAAGGTTACTCATAAACATGACATTAAACATGAATATAAAAAAGGAGGTTATGGAAGTGAAAGGTTACAAGAATAATTATCATAAAGTTGGAGGTTATCTTCGTAATGGAGGAAAGTAATGTAGTAACTTCTTGGTGTAGTGGATTATCTTCATAATGAAGGTAAGTAATGTAGTAACCATTTTGTGTAGTGGACATCCATAATATATTACTTTATAACAATGTGATATTTATTGACAATTAAGATGTACCTCACCCAACAGTCGGGTTGGAAATTATTATTTAAAAGGACATAAAGTGTGTTTTGATAAATAGTTGAAAATATTTTAAGTAGGAAAATTCACATGTTTGATAATTTAAAAATGAAATAAAAAAAAATTAAAATCTATAATTAAGTGTTTTTTTAATCATTAACTCTTCAATTTTCAATGAAAATGAAAGTAACAAGGCAATTGTTTTGGGGGTTCAAACTTTAACAGACCGTTAATTGATACAATATCTTTCAAAAAGATATAGAAGATAATGATATATGCATTAATCTTCTATGGTCTTTTTATTTTTATTTTTATGATAAGTGAATATTTTACTAACCAAGTGAATAGGTACAACTAAAAAAAAAGAAATCAACGACTTAAAACCTCCTAATTTGGACATATTATCAATACTAGCATTACACCACATATTGCTTAAAAGTATTTTTATCTTCCTATCAACATTAACCTTCAATTTTGGATTAGAAATATTTTGCATAGACAAGAATGTTGATACCAAATCAAATAATTATGCTTAATCAATAACTAGTGTGAAAGAAAGTGCAATCCAATAAAATATACAAACAATTAATTTTTTTCAAAAAAAAAAAGAAAAAACCAAATGACATAATAAACCATGATATTTATTTAATGTTTATAACTATAGTGTAAGATATTTATTATATTAAATATAATTTAATATTAAATAAAAAATTCAATCTTACATGTTATTATACTCCTTCCTGCGCTTTTTATGGTAACTATTCCTTATGATTTTTTTCTTTTATTTCCTTGGGTAACTATTTTTTTTTTTCCAAATCTTCTTCTATATCAAGATATATTGCATGATTTTTTCTTCTTAATTGTATGTATCAATTATTTTCTTTTCACTTCAAATTAATATGTAATTCTAAATTAACATCATTCCGGGATTATTTTTTAGTTCCGGTAGTTGTTATTGTCTCATGAGGATTTGCAAAATTTGGTCAAGATTAAGGGTCAAAATATGTTACGAAAAAGGAATGTATTGAATATTTTTTTTGATAAATGGAAAATTTTAATTATTAATACACGTAGTTGCTATTATTTTTTTCATATTGGGATACATTTAGTTATTAATACATGTATTTTTTGAAATATTTGTATACATTTTGATACATAGTCTTTGTTTGACTTCTTTGAATGTCCAATTGTAATGCTATTTAAAATAGGAAAACTTTGACATATAAGCACTTAAAAATAATTAATTACTCTTCATAGCTATAATTTGATAGTTACAATTTGTAGTTACATGTTAATATGTATTAAATGTCAGATTGAAATAATAGTATTTCAATTTTATTTATTTATTGAGAGAGATGAGAATACCAACATCATAATTGTTAAATGAGTAATTTTAGATGTTTGTTTAATAATGGGAAGTATGCAAATTCAAATTGCCGTGACTCAAGGAATTACCATTTTAAAAAGGGAAAATTGTATATAATAACAAACTAATAAATTAAATTAATTGCTATAACTATCCTTTGATTTAATTGTGTTCCGTAGCAAACTGTTTGCCAGTCACCTTTCTCCCTCAAACTCTCGTTCGCCACTCTCCTCTCTCACTCCATCTCTCGCTCTCTTCCTCTCACTTTTATACAAACACAAGTGTATAAAATTTGTTTCTGTTTGTATAAAGCAAAGAAAATTGTATAAATACATATATTTTTGTTCCCCTCTCTCCCCTCTTCCAGATCTCGCTCGCCATTTCCCTAATCTCGCTCGCCACCCTCGTCTCTCTCGCTTATACAAACAAAAGCGAAATGTATAAATTGCGTTTCTATTTGTATAAAGCGAGAGAAAATTGCATATACACGTGCAAATACATATATTTTCGTCATATACACTTATAATTATATAATAAAAATACTCCCCTGCCCAGTTTCTTTTGACTTTCTCTCTTTCTCGCTTTATACAAATTCAAATTGTATATAATTTCTCTCTTTCTCGTTTTATACAATTCAATTCAATTGTATATTCCCTGCCCATGTCTCTTTTGCCTTTCTCTCTTTCTCATTTTATACAAATTCAAATTGTATATAATCGTTCTATACACTTATAATTATACAATTCGTTTTATACACTTCGTTTTTATACAATTCTCTGCCCAAGTCTCTTTCTCTTTCTCGTTTTATACACTTTGTTTTTATACAATTCGCTTCAATTGTATATGTATAGCGAATTATACATTTATATGTTTGCTATGGAGTGCAATTATGCAAACTTTGCTATAGCATACAAATATGAATTTTATATTTGCTATATGTGAAAGTTGCCCATTTATAAACAGATTTTTTCCCTTTTTAATGTCCTAAATTTGGAACTGTGTAATCTCCTAGTATACAAAAAATAAAATAAAATTGAATACATAGAATATCGAATAGAATTACCATAATACATATAGCTATATGCAATTATTATGATAACTATAGCTAAAGAAATATGATAACTCCTAAATTATAGTCATTTATGTAAGTTTCTTAAAAAAAAATAACCATCTAATTCAAATTTAGTGGTCTATAAATTAAATCATTAGGTAGTAGATCATAGTAAAGTTAACAAGAAAGATCAATTGTCTTCACTGGTACTAGTGAAATTGAAGAAATACATAATTTTTCTTACGAAAAAATACTCTAACTGTCTAACAATAGTTGTCAACTATTTTTTCTGTCTCTAATTATTTGTTAATTTTTTAATTGACATATCTATTAAGAAAATAATTATTAACAGAGTAAGTTTACCATTTTACGTCTATTAATTATGAATTGATGGATTAAAAACTTAAGGTTTCAAAAGTTCTACATTTTTAAAAGTAATTAATTGAGAATATAATAGGTAAAAAATTATCATTTCTTGATATGTCAAAATAAACAAGTAATTAGGGACAACTAAAAAAAAAGGAAAAATTGACAATTAATCAGGGATAAAGAGAGTATTGACTTGCAAAACCCCTTAATAAACTATAAATAGAAGGGTAATTTTATCATATCATCATTTAAATATAATAAATATAATATGTTAAAGAATATAATATTAAAATTAAATAATTATAATTAATAATAAGAGTAAATTAGGAACTGTTGATATCTCAAAATAATATAGTGATTAACTATAACTGTAGGACGGAGGGAGTAAGAGATAAAAATAATTCCTTACTACTCCTGTCGTCCGAAATTGTTTGTCATGCGAAAGTCAATTTGACTAATTTTAAAAGGTAAATTGGATTACATTAATTCGATATTTCAAACAAAAAATTAGATATTCTAAAACTATATGAAAAATACTATAAATTATATTTTTTTACATATTAATATGATGAAAAAATACATTTTAAAATGCTAGTCAAAGTTTTTATAGTTTCACTCTAAAAATAGAAATCATGACAAATAATACCCGACGGAGGGAGTACCCAGAGATTATATATAGTATTTCAGAGGTTAATCTATCGAGGAAAGCTATTCAAAAAACATTAATAACTTGAATTAGTTTGGACACTTCGGGTGTGTTTGGTACGGAGGAAAATGTTTTCCTAGAAAATGTTTTCCTGGAAAACAAGTAGATTTTGGACTTATTTTCTAATGTTTGGTTGGTGCGTAGAAAATATTTTGCGGAAATGATTTTTAGTGTTTGATTTTTTGTTTTTTGGTAGGGGGTGGGGGCTGGCTGGTGGTGGGTGGGTGGTGGGTGTCAGGGATCGGGTGAAAAAATAAAATTTTGAAATTGAACTTTTTTTTAAAAAAGTTACTATTTTTCCAAAAAAAAATGTAATTTGAAATTGGAGGAGAGTTTTGGAAAATGTTTTTCTTAAATTTTTAAGGGAAGTCATTTTCCTTAATTTTGAGGAAAATGAGTTGATTTGGAAAATATTTTCCAAAACTTTTGTCCGAACCAAACATGAGAAAATTGAAAAACATTTTCCAAAAAATATTTTCCTTCATATCAAACACACTCTTCATGTATCAAAAGTTAATTTTATTTAAAGCGACAAATGACAAAATTATGAAATTAATTAGAAAAAAATCATTCAACTAAAAATATATTTGCAATAAATCATCAAACTTATTTTTCAACCCAAAATAACTTAACATTAGTGAAGGTAAAGTTGACTGAATATAACCCACATTAACCTTTTACTTGATTTCCTAAAATAACTTAACATTCAAGGTGAAGTTAGACTGAATATGGTTACCCGCATTAATCTTTACTTAATTTCCTAACCTATCATCATTCTTATCCTTGTCGGAACAAAATTCTTTATTACTCGAACCTAAAACTTTTTTATTAAAATCGACACACATTATCACTATGTCATATGTATAACTTTTGTCAAGAATGTCCAACTATATATATATATCTTAAAGGTAGAATTTAACATATATATATATAATATAGTTTTTCGATAAAGAATGTCTATTTTAACTCCGCCTGGGTCGAAGTTTTTAAAGTTTCAAATGTATTATACATAATTATTAAGAAAAAAAAAGGTTGCCACCAAATAAAGAGCTATTTTGGTGTGAAAAACTGTTGTGGCAACCATTGAATCGCCACATAACCTATTTATGGTGACTAGGTCGCCACCATTTCTTGTCTTTTCCCTTTTTTCCTTTAGAAAGAGGAGAGTGATTAAAGCCCCAATTTGCCTTAAACTTGTCGTCGTCACCATCCACTCTCAGATTTCGAAGGTTGCTTCCAATTTTCTGGGCTTACTTTGAAGTGTAAAAGGTAGATTTTCATTCATCTTGTTTTGTCTCATAGGAAAATGTAAAATTTTAATTTGAATTGGGCTTGATGAGCAAAAATAATCCTGTGAGTTCTGAGATTTTAGTGTCAAGATTTGCTGATTGTTGGTTGCTGCCGAAACCCTAACCCTCATTTGTCCTCATTGATCAATAAATTTCAATCGCTACTGATTCTTGCATGTTTTTTTTTGCAAGCACCCTTTTCGTTGTAACGATTCCGAATATTGCTTTAGAATTGTTTAAACCTTAAACATGAGGGAAGGGGCAGCGGTATCAGTTGCGATTACTACTTAATATTGTTTGAGCAAAGTGTTCTTCTTTGAATATTTACTAAATAGGAATTATTATGTATGTTTGATATCAGTACTTTTAGCTAAACTCTCTCCAGTCACCCCACACTTTGTTACATTTTAGTTAAAAGGAAAAAAGTGATCTTTTAGTTAAACACCGGAAATATTTTAAACTGATGAAGTAAAAAAATCAAAAAGGAAGTTTTGGGACATTCTAAATGATTGAAGGATGGTATAGTGAACTCTACCCCCTTAAATCAAATTGGGATGAGTTCTGTTTACTGTTTGTTCCCAGAGTTGACCGACAATATGAAGGGGAAGAATGCTACTCTATGATCGGTAGGCACAAGTCAATAATCAAATGACGGCAATTCAGACATTTATGTCATGGATAATCTCACTGATCTTCTATTCCCAATAAAAAATTACTTGTTGCCTTATGAATAATGTTGAAACATAATATTGATTTCTGAAAATCGTCTTCATCTAAGTGTTTAATGTTCCATCCGACTGGCTACCTTCTGCTTTTTTGACTTTTAAGTAAGGCATCACATTCAAGCTGGTAATGAACTTGAATCTGAAAGCACCACTCTTGAACAGTTATTTTTTCAAAAGGACTAATTAGTTTGTACTAGCCATATTTTTTCAAGTTCACATCACTTACTACAACCTTGCTGTTGTGCTTGAAAACCTTAGTGATCTCTCCAATCTAATCTTTGTCTGGATGTAACTTTTACTGTATCTCCCACATTCACATGCATTTTGTATTGCACAGAAAGGTGTTTGACTTACACTTATTCCACACCATTGCTTATGAAGCAGATAAATGAAAATGAAGAGTAATTTCCTTGTCATGGAATATATATATACATATATATATATATATATATATATATATATATATATATATATATATATATATATATATATATATATATATATATATATATATATATATATATATATATATATATATAATATTATTTTTTTTGGTAAAAATGTTCAATTTTGATCAAGTTTCTAATAAATTCAAGGAATTAAATTGTTCAGAATCAAATGAAATGACCTTACTAGACTTGTCATGGAATATGGTATTTTAAATACGAGGATACTATGTTTTCCCTGATGTAGTAGTTTCCTATTAAGTTTAGCATATTTTAGTCCGCAGATCACCAGGAGATAACATTTGCTGGCAGTTGTTCCTGAACTGCTATTGAGTTAGTCTATGCACCTTTTGGTAAATCTTCTATCCGAGTCATACAAGCTCATACCTGACAGCACTAAAAAACCCAGAAATGGCTCTAAGAAACCAACCTTGGCTACGAAGCAACCTGGCCTTTGTTCACTTGCAAATGATAAACAATAGTCTTGCTGTAGTTGGACTGTGCGTGATAAAATAAGTCATATGAAGGAGGATTACCTAATAACAGCAAGTCATATTCTAAATAAGATTTTCAGAAATTGATATTATGTCATTTTGTGTACTCTTTTGAATAACGTGTCTCGATCGACTGTCTCCTTTACAGACACATTGGAAATTTTATTAATGGTCAGCCAAATAATTGACACATGGGCCTGAGTGAAATATCTTTCTCAGACTCTCAAAATGTTGATGAACCTGTATTAGGTCCTTTGATAATGCACCAATATTTGAGGATCCGACGCACACCTGTTTACATTTTTGAAGAGTCTGAGCAACATATCAGTGAAAAGTTTTCCTCATCTCTTGGGAGGACTTTGGCCCAAGTGCATACACTTATCTGTTCTCAATAGCCAGAAATATATTGGGTCAATGAATTTTCTGATGGACTCAACTTGTTTGTCAATGTTTTTACCTTACTGTTCCTGCTTTCTGGTAATTGGGTTCTTAGTATAGGGCACATCAAGCTTCCTTTGAATACACATTTCATTATTTTTATCTTTTTAAGCTTTCAATACTATATACTCCCTCTGTTCGCTTTTACTTGTTACATTCGGACCTGACACATTCATTAAGAAAAAACAATTGACATGACTATTTTACCTCACTACCCTTGATGTTTAGCATTAGGTCTTGAAAAATAATTTGGTGAGTAATTAAGTAATGCTAAGGGTAAAACATGGAAAAATATAAGAGTCTTTTCTTGATATGTTAAAAGTTACAACTAAAAGTGAAAATCTATTTTGAATAATGGACAAGTAAAAATGAACGGAGGGAGTAAATTTTTTGAATCTTTATATACTATTTATGTGATGTTGCAGGAATGGCAAGATTTGCACGAGGTAGAGGTAGAGGTCGGCGAGGTGGAAGGGGCCGTGGGCATGGTAGTGTTGAAGGAGTACGTGATAATTTTGCAGTGGTGTCATCCGTAAATATTAACCCATCACATAGACCTACACTTGATCAATCATCTCAGCCACAAGCACAACTAATAGGGATTCCCGAAGCAATTCAGTGTACTTCTCCAGGCTTTCGGACCCCTGGAACAAGTCAAAAACAATTGTCGGGGTCACAATTATCAAGGAATATGGAAGGAAGTGTACATCCCTCTTCAGTGAATTTAAATAGTGGTGAAGGTTAGTTTTTGTTGCATTTGACTTATAAGTGGTCTGTTTCCCTCTTCTCTGTTGTACTTTGGAAAATTATTATGCAATTTTTACTTGCATTGTTCATTTAGTTTTTTCAATGACATTTTAGTATTCTGTTGTTGCTCGTTCAATGCCTTTGGTCAATTTCGTAGCGTCTATTATGTACTATATTGTTGTACAGTTATGTTTTGACAAGATGATTCTGTCATGAGATTCTTCATGGATGTATAACATACTAATTTTTTTTTGATAACTGAGAAATCCACTGGCTCACGGTTCAAAACTCGGTGAGTAGTGGCTCTGATGCTTCTCCATTTAAACATAGTAATTTACAAAGATTATTACCCCTCTAACTCAGTGGTGTAGCCAGAAATTTATGAAGGGTGTCCAAACTTTAGACAGTAAATATTATAAAAGAATTAATTCTATAGGGATTCAATCTTGCTTGCATACTTCTGCACCCAATTGGCATTGAGCTACTGCTCACTTCACATGAAAGTTGCAAGGAATCGAACCTGGGCGCCGCCGTGTAAGTTTCGTGCATAACCTTGCCACTGCGCTTTGGGTCTCCATTGGTTCCGAGGGTGTTCAAAATACTATATATATCAATATAAAGTATGACTTGACCCATATATAGTGTAGTTTTCCAACGAAGTGTGTCCAGCTGGACACCCTGACACCACCGTAGCTCCGCTCCTGCTCTAACCTTATTTACTTATGCTCTGCCTACGTAAGTGTCCCATAGACTTCAGATGACTTCAGATCTAGCTTCTGATGTGTGAGTTTTCTTCATCGTCCATCATCTTGCATAGCCTAAATTGACATGGCTGACTTTTGCTCCATTATAAGACAACATTTGAATATCTATAATGACAATGCAATACCCACATATATAGATGCAATGAAATCTGGGTAGGATGGGTGAGGCTATGACCAGATAACATTGGGATTGTGCCAAACTACTACATCCAATATTTATTTTTCAGAGATATTGACTATGCTGCTGGGAAAAATCGCGGACCTAGCTACCAAAGCTTATGTGCAGTAGTACTGGAAGTTACAGAAAGATTGATATGTTAGTTATCAGTTGGGTAGTAACAGAAGCCTAGCTTATTAAACAACTGAAGGACCTCCTCGAAATTATTGCAGAAGTTAAGGTCTCTTAATCATTGCTAAATAGCCATCTGGTAAGATTTGTTCCTGTAAGAAATACAAGAGAATTTTTTATTGAATTGGTGTGTCTACAGTATGATACGGAGCCCTATTTATAGACACTACATTACAATCCTTATTTAAGGATTCTATTTACTAATCCTATTCTTATTCTAACACTCCCCCTCAAGCTTATGCATACAAGTCATATGTACCAAGCTTGTTACTGATGTAACTAATATAAGGACCGGCGAGAGACTTGGTGAAGATATCTCCAAGCTGATCACTCAGACAGCTGCTTAGGTCACTGGAAAACTGCACAGTGATGGCTGTTTTCGCTGGAATGATGCACAATGGTACTTCTCTTAATATAAGAGAAAAATATTATTGAATTGTGTCTACATTATTATACTAAGCGCTATTTGTAGACACTACATTGCAATCTTTATTCAAGTAGGACTGTATTCCTATTCCTATTTCAACAGTTCCTTCTCCGGTTATCCATCTATATCTTTAAACTTAGCATTCATATAGTGACAAAGAAGTGAGCAATATCTTCCCTGAAATCTGTGCTTCTTGATGCTGTTATCTACTCTTGTGGTGTGCTGGCATAACACTTAATTTCTTGTAATAATCAAGTTTCTTCTTGGTATTTACTTTCGACAGGATGAGCTATACATCATATCTATAGCAGGGACAATTATGAAAAGAGGAAATATGTATTTGAGTCATCATTTTGTCGAAATTGTTGATACATTACTGTTAAACTAAAGGATATCTGGATATATCACTATACCTTACATGAGAACTGCCATATCTTGAAAATATAGCTTCAGATCCTCCTATATATCTTTCCGGCCATATCTCTGTTGGATTGCTCTGGAACTGTTATGAAAGGTGTTGCTAATATGTTTTTCCCTTTTCAGCTGGTAGCCCTATTATCCTTTTAGCTTATGACCAGTGTGCATCTGAAATGATTCAAGCAAAAATAAGTATCATTTCATTTAGCTTAGACATAAAGAATTTCAATTTTTAATTTTACGGCTGGTTTCCATTTCTCTTTTGTATTCTATATCGTATCTCTTGCTGTTAAGTTTTCTAATTATCCTATATTTCTCGCTTCACAGTTTCTTGCAGCAAATCTAAGAAAGGCAGGGGAAAATATAGATCCATAAACGTAGAAATGAAAACCAAATATGGTAGCAAAATCACAGTTCATATTCCGGATGACATTGATAGAGCTGTCGGTCCTGGGGCTAGAGATATTGTCAATTATTGTGGCTTGACCATGAGGAACACTATCTCGTTTAGAGATGGTGATTGGGCTACAATTTTTGCAAAAGATGGAGAAACAATGTGGCTGAAAGTGAAGGTAATACATTATTGTCAATATTTGACATTTAGATGTCTTGCATTATTTATGTTGCTAGGAATTAGGATAATATTTATAACTTTCTCTGTGTTAGTTTATTAATAAGATCATTTCAACTTCTCAAAAAATAAATAAATTACTACCTCCATTTCAATTTATGTGATGGTATTTGACTGGACGTGAAGTTTAAGAATGAAATATTTTTTTTGAAACTTGTTTAAAGCAAGCCATAAGTATTTTATGTCTCTAAATCATCTCATCAAGGGTAGAATGAGAAGTTTAATGTCAAATTATTACTAATATGGAAAACTAACTTTCTGGGACTAATAAAAAATGAAATAATGTCACATGAATTGGTACAGGGGGAGTATAACTTTACATACATGTTTTCAGGAGAAATTTGAAGTAGGTGGTGGTAGGGGAGAGAATGTGTTGCAGGGTTTTGTGGCCAGCACTATGAAAAGGCTTTTTAGAACGTGGAAGACTCGGTTGCATGCTGAATACTTGCGTTATAATACTGATGAGGAGAGACTGTCCCATCCGCCAAAAGATGTTGTGCCTGAGGATTGGGAATTTCTTATACAATATTTTGGAAGCCAGTCATTCAAGGTAACTTGATAAGAGGATGTTTGACAAATTATCATTTGAATATGTCTTAATCTGTTAGACTTTATTGCAGGCTAAAAGCGAGAGAAATAAAATAAACAGGAAAAAGCAAACAACAAAGCATTTATGTGGTTCAAAGTCTTTTGCAGAAGTAGAGGAATCCACGGTGGAAATTCATTTATTCCAACCATCATATACTTCCGTTATTTATTTATGTCATTTTATATGCTCACATTTGTTTTTCTCATATGAAATATATATTGTAGAGAGATCCTCTTACCGGAGAAAAGGCACCACCAGATCGTGTCTGGGAGCTCCAACATACGCGTAAGAATGATAAAGGAGAACTGTTGTGGTCAGATCAACAATCACAACAAATTCACGTAATTTTTCATAATCAGTAGTTTTTTGTTAAATATATTTATTTGGAAAAGGTTCACAAAAATGTCCTTAAACTATGCAAAGTTGAACAGAAATGTCCTCATTTAATAGTTTGGTCCAAAAATGCTTTTATTGTTACTTTTGTGTCAAAAAAACCCTTTTTCTAAGATACATATTGTTTCTTTTCTTTTAAATGACATTTTGGAAAATGACATAAGTAACAATAGGACATTTTTGGATCAACGTATTGACGTTAGAGGCATTCTTGGACTAACCTATCAGTGGATGACATTTTTGTTCAATTTTGCATAATTTAAGGACATTCCTGACCTTTTTTCACTTTCTTTTTGGTAACAACTGTGAAATATTATTACCAGCACTCATCAACATAACTACAAAATATAGAGCACCCAACTCCTGGACCACAGACTGGTGCCAGGAAATCAAGCCTCAAGCTAAGGCGAAAAATAGCAGACAATTGAGTCTATACATGAAATCTCTACAATTATGTGCTCTCTTTGATGCACTAAACAACTCTAATCTAATTTTCATGTCTGTCTTAATCCGTGTTACCACTTCAGCCTGCTGTATATAGATTCCTCTAAATTGTATCCAATTCCTAGCTTTCCAAGTATTGTAGTACATGGCCCCCCATATTGCTGCCAGTATCTGCTTCTTGAACCCATTGCACCTCTTTCTTTTTATTGTTAGTAATACTCGTCTCATCTCCCCTGCAATCAGTGTAATCCCTGTCCATGTTTCTAGTCCTTGTTCCACATCCTTTATCCATCCACACTGCTAGAACAAGTGTTTGTTTGTTTCCTGAGCCTGTTTGTCACATAAACAACACTACGTATTATCTACTGGTATATTCAGTCTTTGCATTCTCTCCTTTGTAAGGAGTCTGTCCTGCACAGCTAGCCAAACAATAAACCTTTTTTCATATTTATTATTATATATATGTTAGTATATATGGTTTTGCATAACTGCAGGGCCAGATCCAGGAACTTGTGGTTCAACAGCAATATGAACAAAACATGAATCCAATGACTGGAGATGAGATTTTAGCTACTGTACTTGGCGAGAGAACAGGCTATGTCCGTGGAAAAGGGTATGGAAAGACGCCTCTAAAAAAGAGCCGCATGCAACATGAGTACTTGGGATCTAGCCTGTTTTCTGCAATAGAAGGTGTGCGCCAAGAGATGCAAGCTGACATGGATCGTAAGTTGCAAGAGGAACGTGAACAGATGCGAGCTGAAATGGACAAAATGTTTCAAGCACAGATGGAAGAGGAGCGCAGACAAATGCGACTAGAAATAGACAAAAGGATCCAAGATCAGATGGTGGCTAATTTAATGGTTGGAATGCAACAGGTATTCTTCCTTTTTTGCTGTGCTGCTTGATCTCTTTAATTTTGTGGGATTGAGACATTGAGTTTCATCACTGTGATTTATTGACCTCCAATGCCTTTTTTAATTCACATTCTTCTCTTCATGGCATTGCTGTGTGCACACAAGTAACTGTTACTTATTAAATAGCGAACTGATGGTGTGAAGACAATATTACAAAAGGGTAGCATCTGCATCCAATTGGCGACTTACTCATGCTATGCTGCCTTGAAAAAACAGATAAGAGACTTGTATTTTTGTCAATCTATGGACTGCCATCTCTACCTTCCCAAAGGTAGGGTTAAGGCCGTGTACACACTGCCCTCTCTAGATCTTGTAGGATTACATTGGATATGTTGTTGTGGACTGCCATATGTCATGAAAAAGATCCGATTGTTTTTATGGGTTGTAAGGTATGGTTAGTAACGGAATACACACATCCATGACTCATGGTTTGGGAACACCATTCTTGGTCTTTGCCCATGTTGCCATTATGTGAAATATAATAACTAATGGGAACTCTTTGCTTAGAAACACCATTAATCTTGGTGTATCCCAGGTTGCCAGTATTGTTCTGGGTTGAAACTCTTGGTTTGGAAACATCATTCATCTTGGTGTATCCCAGGTTGCCGGTATTGTTCTAGGTTGAAATTTCTAATCTTACAGTGAGTAGTTGCTAAATTTAGTTTGCTATATGCTACACTTGTTATAACTGTATATTGTTTTATATGTTGACAGATTAGCCCTTTGTTTGTTTCTTTTCTCTTCTCTAATTTTCTTTTCTATATTGAACAAGGAACACAAATTGTGATGATAACATCAATGCAAGCTTAGCTAAAGATATGACACAGTAAAGGAAAAAGATCCACATAGGTGTTATCTGTTAGTTGGGAATAGAACTTGAGCCTCATTTGTTTGCATTTTATGGAGTTCAGAACTTTAAATGCGTTTGTTTATATTAAGATTTAAGCACTTATTTGGTCTGAATAGGTCTCAATCACCAAGATTTTGAATGAAGTTTTTATATCATTACGATGTATTTTTTGTGGATAACTTTCACCATTACTTTGTCTACTACCATCCGCTACCACCATTAACAGCTCTGCCATTAAAACCACCACGACGTCGCCAACCACCAACTACCTCTTCCATCACAACCATCACTGACAACCACCACCGCTGCCACCAACTATTGTCAGCCACTACCATACCTACCACTTCCATCATTAAATTAATCCACTGTCATCATCACTGCCACTGGTCATTTCAGTCGTCGCCAATATCAGTAACTACCATCACTGCGAGCAATCTCTATTACCAACTACATCCACCATCACAACTAGCACCATCACCAATTACCACCAGCACTATTGGCAAAAACCACACATTCTTAAGCCAACACCACCACCGCCAACTACTAACATCATAGAACCACCTTTGCCATCACAACCACCAACACCACTGCCACCAACCACCAACTAGCTCTGCTATCACAACTACCTAATAACAACCACTAATTTTCGGTCTCTACCAAACATACCACCTCATCATTATAATTATATCCATTTTCTCAGCCACCGCTATCAACTACTACCCCTACCGTGGTCACTTCCTACTATAAACCATCACAACTAGAACCACTACCGACTACCACCCGGTCATCAGCCACAACCACCAACACTGCAAACTACTAACATCAACCAATTTCACCACCACCATCGATGTCGACTACTATTTGTCAGTCACTATCACATCTACCAACTACATCATTGTAGCATTCATAGTCATCACCATCATCGTCACCGTCACCTCCACTTCCGCCACCATTATGAACCACTATCACCACTTTAGGTAATTCCTACTACCAACCACCTCCACAATCACAACTAGCATCGGTGCCAGCTACCACTGACACACCACCACTACCACTGCCACCGCCATTGTTAACTACTAACATCAACAAGTTCCACCATCACAACTACCACTACCACTAGAACACCAATCCCCTCCACCATCACAACTATCACCACCACCATTACTAGCCACTATCACAACCATCACTACCCAAAAAAAAACCCATCACTACCACATGCCACTACAAACCATCTCCACCGTTACTGGCAAGCATAAATGTTTTTTATCAAACAATAATTTTGTTGATTATACATTTATTCTAAAATTGTATTATTTTTATATTTGAATTGTATATTTATTATGTTTACAAACAAATAAATTATGCTCATTCATATTTTGAGTATTAATCATTTAGATCCTTCGGGGTGGCCCACTGGTTTGTGCTTGGGACTTCCATGTTGGAGGTCTCAAGTTCGAAACCCCTTGCCAGCGGAATTTAGGGGTTTGCCTGTGTCGAGCTTGTCGCACCGGGCTTACCTAGTGTGGGTTACCTCTCCTATGTGGTTTGCGAGCTATTGCATAGGAGCGGGGGTTTTACCCTGTGCGCACCTAAAGGGTAGCGGCGGCGAGTTTTCCTTGTCATCAAAATAAAAAGTATTAATCATTGAGTGTTCAGATCTAGAGACAATATCTTAATCATACATGTATAAATTTTCTGTAAAAATTTAGATTTAAACGTCTTATTTTAATGAAAACAAATAAGCTTTAGTCTTGTTAGAGGACTTCTGTTATTATTACATTTATTTCTAATATTTAACTTATTTTGCACTTTTATTTTTGTTCGGTGTCATTATGACAGGAGAGGAGCTTAAATGGAATAATGAGTATTCATGTAACTGACTCTAACTTGTTTAGGATTGAGACATAGTTGAACAATGAACACAATTGTCAATTTCTCGTGGAGGGAAGATCATTGATTTCTTCAGGTTTACTTATTTTTATCACTTAGGACTCTAACCATGATTGACCTTATTGGAATGCTGGCTACCTGGGATCATGTTGCCAGTGTACATATGCCTAGGCTTCCAAATGTCGATGTTTTAGTGGAAGCGCATCGATCTCTTTTGTTGCTTGTTGACATAGGATTTTAGAAGCTAAGCTGAATGAAGGAGTTTCTTAACTCAAATTCCATCTCTCTTCTTTGTATCTACTGCGAATATTCAATAAAATTCACCTTATCAAATGTTTTGTGAAACTCATCAGTAATTCTGTGGAACTAATTAACTAGCCATATTTGCATCAAGTTCTGGTTTAGCAGTTTACTGAATTTGTAGAGTTCAAGTTTATATTTGTGATTATCACAATGATTGTTTGCTCTTCTCTTTAATAACAGGGTCAAGGTTCTTCAACTGCCCGAATTTGTAGAGTTCAAGTTTATATTATTATCAAAGTGATTGTTTGCTCTTCTCTTTAATAACAGGGTCAAGGTTCTTCAACTGCTCGAGTTAGCAAAGGCAAAAAGCAAAAAAGCCCTGAAGTCAGTTGGATTGTCAAGCGTAAGCGTAAGTAATCCTTCCAGGTTTAATGAACAAATGTGCAATTTATGGGAAGAGATTTTTACACTCTGTTATTCAGGTGTTAATATATTTATCATTTAGTCTGTTTGTGCCTTCCTTACCTGGTATAACCGACTTTTGTATAATTTGTAAAATTTAGAATGTCTCAGTTAAATTTTTTTAGCGCATATCTTCAAAGTCGAATTTAAAAATTTTGAGTCCTATTGCTTGTTATTTGACAAATTCATTTTTTTGTTGTGTTTGGAGTTCAAAAAGTGGTTGGAGTACTGTTTTGTAAGATTTGGGTGATAAAAAGCCTAGTAGAAAGGTAACCCACCATTGTTAAACAAGTTTGAAGGAATGGAATGAGTTTGAATTTCATTTTTTTTTGTGAGAAATTTAGAGTCTTTAGACTCTTTGGCAGTAGTCTAAGGAGGTTGCTACAAAATTTTTAGTCATTTGAGGGAGAGGAGGACCGGTTTTGAACAAAATTTGTAATAAAAAATTGCAGAAGTTCGGCTCTATAGTTAGAGATGTGTTAATACATTTTCTACAGTGCTATACACATCAAAAAGTGTTATGTTGTTTATATGTGTGTAAATACTGTAGAATAATGTGTAAAAAAAATTGATGAAAAAGATATGCATGAATTTACTTGGGGTGTTTTTAGATTTTTGGCCTCATTTAAGAAAAGTTGGGTAGATATATACTTTCGTCTGCATTTCTCTTCTTCTCCCTGAAAATCTGAGATGTATTTGAAACAATTTTGAAGCAAATATGTGTTGCTGAAATTTTTGTGTAGTTTCTCGTAGTTTAAGTTAGGATGATCATTAGGATTTTTGGCTAAATATTGATGAATCACCAGAATATTTAGCCACAAATTTAAAAAAGATCATGGCGTCTCGATAGAGTTTGTGGCAAAAATCCTGACATTCATCTTTAACTTGCTTTAGGGTAAATTTTGTGGCAGAAATCATGGCTATCATCACGATTTGAGACAAATTCTAACGTTCAAAGTTAGATGAGTTTCATGGTTCGATTTGAGTTATTTATTTTAGAAAGAAATTAAACTAATTAAGTCGATTATTCAAATATTTGAATCTAATCGATTTTTTGTCTCTTAGCTTTTCAAATATAGCAGGTTGGGTCAATTAATTAAGCAACTTGCTATAGCAAAATGTGGCACAAATTGATCAAATCAAAGTCCCAAGTCTATGTTCATCTTAGACGTTTAGATCACTCATTTTTCTTATAAAATATATCAAATATATCTAAATCCGTAACACCACAAAGGCATAAGTCAACTCATTATCTTTAATTAAACAAAATAAGACAAGCCAACTCATTATCCCGTAAAATTCTCCACAGATGTAAATTCCTTGAACCTCAATATTTGACTTTCATTTCACTAACTTGCCAAAATTTCTGTATTTAATATGCAATTTTTTTTATCACTAATAAAGAAAACAAAATGAAGCATTTTAGCCACCCCCATGCTTTAACACTCTTTGAAGTTGAAGAATCAAATGAGATAATCTGCTCAGGCTGTGAGAACAAACTTTGTGGCACTACTAAGTACAAATGCACAAAATCCAATTGTGAATTCACCCTTCACAAATCATGCTTCGAGTTACCAAGAAAAATACAAACATAATTCCCATCGCGATCATCCTCTCACTTTGTACCCTACTTTACCCGAACGAGACTGCATGTATTTTGGTTGCAATGCTTGTGGTGAAGAACCAAAATCCTTTGTCTACGAATGCCTCAAATGCAACTTTAGTCTCCATGCTAAATGTGCTACATCTTGGCCTGAAACTGTGACTCGTGAGGATCATCAACATTCCCTTATACTACAGTATGAATGGCCATTTCCTATTGAAGATTGTGTGAATATCTTTTGCAAGGTTTGTGATGGACTTTGCAATAATAGTAATAATGGCTTTATTATTGTGCTGAGTGTAATTTAGGCACACACCTACAATGTGCAACGGTTAAAAAGGAAGACGGTTCGAGCTTTGATAAAGAAGAGGAAGAGATGACTAATGAGCAGAAATTGACAATGGCGACGATCAAAGCTCAAGGACAACAGGCAAGGCTTACATTTCAAACTCAAATGGCATATATGAACGCCCAAACTATAAGCAATATGTGGCGTAGCTCTCATCGTTATTATGATTGAAGGATATCTTTGGTCATGATGGATTCACTTTGCAAGGGAGAAGAATTGATTATTTTGGAGTTGTTCCTTTAATTTTGTGTATCAATTTATAACTATAGTGTCCGAACGATCTTACATGTATTGTTGTTGTTTTTATTTGTTTTCAGTACTTAATTTGTGTTTTGTATTTCAGTCTCTACATCGATAAAATAAATATCATGTTTGTTTCAATCGCTTGGTGAAATTTTTATCGTTCTGCTGAACCATAATTTACAAGGCAGTATACAAATAATGATGATGATCACAACTGTATTAATGTGAAAAATTAAGTATGAAGCGTTAACTCATTATTAGTTAAAAGGAACTCCCTTAGATATTATCGACCGGAAGTATATATTACTACTACTTTCTAGTTTCTATCAGCCTAGCTGTAATTACAGCTATGAAATTATAACTGGACTTTTTAATTATTTAGCTAAATGTAATGGAATTTCTGTTAAACTTTTTACGGATTAAAAAAAAGAGTTGGAAACACATTTGTGGTATAATTAACCGCTAGAAAATTTTGAAAAATTACCAAAATACACTACTTATTTTACCATATTTTTCAAAAATTTCATACCATTTGACAATTACAAAAATCCATACTCTCTCCTATTCTTGGATACATAACTTTACGCAATCTATTGATCGAATACATCAGGATATATCGGGACGACGGACGTTCAATGATATATTCGATACTAAGACTCGATGTATCAGTACGTTGAACGATGTATCAAAATCTCGAATGCGATATATTAGGACGTTTTGGGATGTATCCGAATTCCACAAAAATTAAGAATTTTTTTTGTAATTTGAAAGAACAAAATAAAATGTAATTAGCTCTTAGCACTATAACATTTGTGTAAAATTCCTAGCAAATTACCTTACTCAGTTTTTTTTTTTCTTTTCAGGCCCATGCATTCGAAAGAGAGCGTTTCACGCTTTTTTGCCACGTTATAGTCCATGAAGTCAAGACTATCACATTGCTAATTTAAGAAGTGTAATTAGGACCAAAAATATTTTCAGAAATGTGAATTGAATAAAGCGTGTAAAGTTCGAGGTATTCTTCCTACTTTGAGCATGATTTTTTCCACTTTAAATTCGCATAAAGTTGAATTTCGAAATTTTTAAGAATTTAAAAAAGTACAAAGAGATATTTTTATTCCAAATTACTCGTAGAAAACAACTTTAGTTTTCAAAATATTTTTTCATCTTGACAATACACAATTAAACATGACCAAATACAGGGGCGGAGCCAAGATTTTCGATAAGAGGGTTCAACATCTGAAAAAATGAACATACGAAATAGTCGAAAGGGGTTCGACATCTACTATATATACCTAAAAAATTATTTTAACCATATAAAAATAATATAATTTTCCACCGAAGGGGGTTCGGATGAACCCCCTAAACACACTGGAACCAAATATCCACCGGTATTCTTAGACCATATATGAAAGTTGCTGAAAAACGTCGCACATAGGGTCCATTAATTAAGCAGCTTGCTATGGCAAGTATGGCACAAGTTGATCCAATCAAAGTCCAAAGTCTATGTTCATCTTAGACTTTTTTTTTTTTTTTTTTTTTTTTTTTTATCATCACTCAATGCTCTTATAAAATATATCAAATATATCTAAATCCGTAACACCACAAAGTCATAAGTCAACTCATTATCCCATAACTTTTTTCCACAAATGTGAGTTCCTTGAACCTCAATATTTGACTTTCATGTCACCAACTTGTTAAGATTTCTGTATTTAACATGCAATTTCAGATTATACTCAAAACCTTAGCTTTTATTGTTTACTAACGAAATCCCAACGAAATGGGAAGAGGAAAACAGACATGTGAAGGTAAACAACACTTCAGTCATCCACACATCTTGAAACCAATTGTCGATCCAACTGAAACACTCACTTGCAATGTTTGTGAGCAACCAAACATTACTAGTGATCTCTATGGCTGCAATACCTGCCAATATTTCCTCCACGAAAACTGCCTCAACGCTCCTCGTTTTCTCCATCACTCATCTCATCCATCCCACCACTTGACCCTTCTCCCAGCTCCAACTTACTCGAATCGTTCTTTTACTTGCAAGATGGTTGTAGCTTTAGCTGTGCCTGTTGCGACTTTGATATCCATATGCAATGTGCCCTTTTGCCCCAAACTGTTGTCCTTCCCCAGCAACATCATCATGAACTTGAACTCATTTTTGAATCCCCTTATGATGACGAAAGCGCTGTGTTTGTTTGTGATGTCTGTCATGACAATGCAGATCTTAATAACTGGTTGTATTATTGTGCTGATTGTGATTTTGGCACACATCTAAAATGTGCCATTTCCAAATCTGTCAGACAACAAGAACCGAAACAGAGGAAAACAGAGAAGGAACCAATTAAGATACAAGAAATTAATCAAAAAGAGGAAAACAGAGGTGTGACAAGTAAAGCAAAAAATCTGAAGCATTTTAGCCACTCCCATCCTTAGGAACTCTGTAAAGTTCAACAATCAAATGAAATAATCTGCTCTGGTTGTGAGGATGAACTTTGTGACACTACTAATTACAAATGCACAAAATCCAATTGCGAATTCACCCTTCATAAATCATGCTTCGAGTTACCAAGAAAAATACAACACAATTCCCATCCTAATCGCCCTCTCACTTTGTACCCTACTTCACCCGAACGACGACTCTATTTTGGTTGCAATGCTTGTGGTGAAATACCAAACTCATTTGTCTACGAATGCCTCGAATGCAACTTTAGTCTCCATGCTAAATGTGCTACACCTTTAGCTGAAAATAAAACTCGTGAGGATCATCAACATTCCCTTAAACTCCAATATCAATGGCCATTTCCTAGTGAAGATTCTGTGGATATCTATTGCAATGTGTGCGATAGATATTGCAATGATAGCTTATGGCTTTATTACTGTGCCGAGTGTAAACTTGGCACACACTTGAAATGTGTGACAGTTAAAAAGGAAGAAGATTCGAGTCTTGAGACTGAAAAAGAACCTGTACACGAAGAGAATATGACTAATGCAGAGAGATTGATGATGGCATCGATCGAACTTCAAGAACATCAGGCAAGGATGAATTTTCGATCTAATATGGCCCATCAAAACGCACAATTTATGAACAATTTGTTTGGTAATCCTTATCGTTATTACTAAGGGTTTTCTTCTTCGGAAAATAAAATATAAACTACAAGTATTTTCTTATTATAGGTTCTTTCCATAGGAGATAGTGTCTCTAGTTACAAGCTGAGCTTTGTTGATTATTTTGGGAGTTGTTGTTTTTCCATTCTATTTGTATCTATATTTCAATTTTAATGTCAATCAATCAATAAAATAAGTCTCTTGTTTGTTTCAATCTATTGAAGCGAAACTTTTGCTATTAGCCTAGACATGCAAACCTGATTCTTTTTTAGGGTCCAAAAACGCTTAAACTTTGTATTATTATTTTTTTGAACTTAGGTTATAATAACCCAATAAAAAGATAAATTTTGAAACTAACTCAACGACTCCAAAAACAAGCTCGAAAGGTGAGGATGGTTCAAGACGATATAGTAAAACAAATTGCTTCCTGCCTACCTATGTGAGACAATTTGACATTATTTTATTTCCATCTTTTGTCCATCTAAAATGTAAAAGTACTTCTAAATTTGTAACTTCTGAAAATATTTTTGAGGACATTTTAGTCATTTTAATAAAAGAAGTGTTTATCAACAACTTTTTCACTACAAAATTAAATTAATGAGTTAGTTATTTCTTGTAAAATCTTTTGATGCTCCCATAACATAATTATTAATTAAATACAAATAAAAAATAATTAAAGGTTACCTTGTCCACAACAATTGAGGCAAGGACTAAATAAAAACAGCAATAGACCTATAACAAAATGATTGAATGTGCAATTTTGCTTGACTAAAAGATGAAACAAGACACTGGAGAGTTCATGTGAAAGCGATTTTCGACTTATAGACTACAAGTTTAGTTAAGTTAGTTGCAATAATTAAAATTACAAGGTCCAGAAAATGAATTAAAATTAATATAAGTTAAATGAACTATGAGTCAAAACTCAGCAGTATGACAATATGAATAATGGGAATATGAAGCTGAAACACCAAAAGATCAACTTTATCGTGACATCCATGAACATAATACACAGTTGACTTCCCAAGTTGGCAATTTGGCAAATTGGTTTATATCACAAATGACCACCTGTAAAACACGTCTTTTGTATCATTATTACTTGGTAGTTGTTCGAATCCTGATCGTCTTATTTAAAAGTTTAAGTTAGTTATATTACAATGATAAGCTTGAAGCCTTTGCTTATGAGTATAAAATGTCGTAGGATCTAGTTAAGATCTAGTATAATATAATTTAAGTTGATTTAAGAGAAAAGTTTGGTGAATATTGTTAGGATCGAAAATAAGTAGGTGTAAACGCGGAAGCTAGCAAAGCAAACCTCGAAAGACCACGAGTAAGAAGACAACGAGAAATATACCAAAAGACACAAATATTTAACGTGGTTCGGTCAATCGACCTACGTCAACAAAGGAGATGAGCAATCCACTATAAATATGAGAGTACAAAATACAGAGAGAAACAACCTCAACCAATTCACTCGGAATACATGGGAGGTTCACACAAGTGATAACGTATCAAGCTTGTGACCCATAAATTCTCCCCCCTTACCAAAACTCTCAAAGCCCTTAAGACTACATTGTGAATGCTAATTAAGTTAGAAGGAACGTGCCTCTATTTATAGAGTCCTAAACCTTTTCCTACAAGAAAAAGGATTAGTCAAACCTCTTCCTAAAAGGAAAACCTATTTATTGTAAGAAATCAGGGCAAATAAAATCCAACAAATATTTCTACTTCCCCCGTTTCGATTTGCTTGTATAGTTTTTGTTTTTGTTTGTTTAAAAAAAATGTCTTTTTCTTATTTTTGATAATTCTTTAATTCTAAATTTCTACATGACATGTTTAAAATAACAAAATTAAAGGATATTTCAGTATATTCGACAATATCTTTAATTAGTTTAAGATCTCAAGATTAAAATTCCTCTTTACTTTCTTAAGCTCTATGTCAAGTAAAAATCTGACAAACAAGTTTGAGAAATTAACATCCTCCATACAACACTTCAAATTAAGAAACAAATTAACGTAGCTTTGTCCTACTTACAAAGCAACAAGAACTGGTGTTAAAAATCTAGTAGGTCTGGTTTGGAACTTCTCTCAAAGAAAAAATAATAGCGGAGCCGCCACCTTAGGCGAAGGATGGTCAGGTGTATGTTGCGGAAGCCGAATATATAGAGAGTGATGGAATCACAACTGCTATATCTGAAGGTAGCTAATAAATAGTAAATAAGACAGCAATAAAAGAAACACCAGAAATTAACGAGGTTCGGCAAACTTTTTGTTTTCTTTTGCCTATTCCTCGGACATAACCAGCCAATATTTATTTCACTCCAAAAGAGTACAAGTGAAATACTACAAGAGAGAAAGAAGAACAAATGCCTTAGGAGATGAGAAGGCAAGTGAGAGGTGTGTTACAAATGAATTAGGAGCTACCTATTTATAGGAGTGAATTCTTCCTATTGATGTCATCCATGACATCACAATATATCAAAATGTCAAGATTTACCTTGTGAAACCAATTTATTGTTCACCTAAATTTCACCTACAAAAGGTGCTATCTTTGACTTTTCTACCAATGAAGAATTATCCTCCTAACTACCATATCTTCTCATTAATCCATTTTTGAATCTTGTCAAATTTAACAAATCTCCACCTTGGCAAGATTCTCCATTTTCAACTTTCTCTCTACAACAATTTTGATTGTGTCTTCAACCTCAATCTTCAATGTTCAACAATGTTGATCAAGTTCAAACAGTGTTGAAACTTGACCGCAGTCACCACTTTTGTCAACATATCGGCAGGATTATCTGTAGTATGAATTTTCTGCATTATGACTCCACCATCTTCTATGATGTCTCGTATGAAATGATATCGGACGTCAATGTGCTTCGTTCTTGCATGATAAACTTGGTTCTTTGCTAATTGAATAGCACTCTGACTATCACAAAATATTGTGATTCCTTCTTGTCCAATACCAAGCTCTCTAAGCAATCCTTGAAGCCAAATTGCTTCCTTCGCAGCCTCTGTAATTGCCATGTACTCTGCCTCAGTGGTAGACAAAGCAACTGTTGACTGCAAAGTAGACTTCCAACTAACTGGTGCATTTGCAATAGTGAAAACATAACCAGTAGTTGATCTTCGTTTGTCCAAATCACCTGCATAATCTGAGTCACAATATCCAACAAGATATTGACTATCTTTCTGCTCGAAAACCAAACCAACATCTACAGTATTATGAATATACCATAGAATCCATTTTACAGCCTTCCAATGATCCTTTCCAGGATTGTTCATGTACCTGCTTACAACTCCAACAGCGTGTGAAATATCTGGCCTTGTACAAATCATTGCATACATCAAGCTACCAATAGCATTCGCGTATGGTACTCTTGACATATATTCTCGTTCAGCTTCATTCTTAGGTGACATAGCATCACTAAGCTTAAAATGAGGAGCAAGCGGAGTGCTAACCAACTTCGTTTTTTCATTCATACCGAATCGGTTTAGTACTCTCTTCAAGTATTCTTTTTGAGATAAATAGAGTTTCTTTGAATGTCTATCTCTTTTTATCTCCATGCCAAAAATCTTCTTTGCCTCACCCAAATCCTTCATCTCAAACTCCTTTCTTAGTTGAATCTTTAGCTTTTCAATTTCCTCTTGACTTTTAGAAGCTATCAATATATCATCAACATATAGGAGAAGATATATAAAGGACTTATCTTCAAGCTTGCGCAAATATGCACAATGATCGTATTTGGTTCTTATGTACCTTTGCTGTAACATAAACTTGTCAAATCGTTTGTACCATTGTCTAGAAGATTGTTTCAATCCATACAACGATTTTCAAGTTTGCACACCATATTTTCTTTTCCATCAACTTTGAATCCTTCTGGCTGAGTCATATAGATTTCCTCTTCCAAGTCTCCATGTAAAAAAGCAGTTTTTACATCCAACTGAACTAGTTCCAAATTCTGCTTCTCCGCCTTTTTGTTTTTCTCTCTTTCTTTGTTCATAACTGTATAAGGCAGAACAAACTTCTTTGAGAGATACTTCATCATTCCCATGCAGTAGAGTCGTTTCAAGATGCTCGAACTCATCGGGAAGTGAACTTAACAACATTAAGGCCATATCTCCATCCGTAAAAGTCACGTCCATATTCCGCAAATCTGTCGCCAACTTATTAAAGCTGGTGATATGATCATTCATTGTGCTACCAGGAATATAAGTGAAGCGTAACAGTCTTCTTTTCATGTAAAGTTTATTTTGACTGTTTTTCTTCAAGAATTTCTCCTTCAATGAATTCCATAGTTTATTTGCAGATATTTCCTTCGTGTATGGATACTTTTGTTCTCTTGCAAGGTAAGATCGAATGGTATCGCAAGCAACACGGTTGATAATCTTCCAATCTTCTTCTCCTACACTGTCTGGTTTCTTTTCTTCAATGGCAATATCTAGCCCTTGTTGAAAAAGAACATCAAGGACCTCGCCTTGCCACATTCCGAAATGTCCTGACCCGTCAAAAATTTCAACTGCAAATTTCGCATTTGACACAATTCTTGTCATAAGCGAAGATGCCAATGATGACGTATTATTGACACTTGATGTGGACTCATCATTTTTCTTGTCTCCCATTTTACTACAAATACTATTTACTAGCTAACAATGCAAAGACCAAAGTAAATCTTTTTCTGATGTGGAAGTTCAGACTATGCTGCAACCACAGAGCATACTCAGATAATACCTTGGCTCTGATACCAATTGTTGCGGAAGCCGAATATATAGAGAGTGATGGAATCACAACTGCTATATCTGAAGGTAGCTAATAAATAGTAAATAAGACAATAATAAAAGGAACACCAGAAATTAACGAGGTTCGGCAAACTTTTTGTTTTCTTTTGCCTATTCCTCGGACACAACCAACCAATATTTATTTCACTCTAAAAGAGTACAAGTGAAATACTACAAGAGAGAAAGAAGAACAAATGCCTTAGGAGATGAGAAGTCAAGTGAGAGGTGTGTTACAAATGAATTAAGAGCTACCTATTTATAGGAGTGAATTCTTCCTATTGATGTCATCCAAGACATCACAATATGTCAAAATATCAAGATTTACCTTATGAAACCAATTTATTGTTCACCTAAATTTCACCTACAAAAGGTGCTATCTTTGACTTTTCTACCAATGAAGAATTATCCTCCTAACTATCATATCTTCTCATTAATCCATTTTTGAATCTTGTCAAATTTAACAGTGTACACCCTCATAACTTAATCGCAAGCTAAAGGTTATAAAGTGACAATATTCATATGTAAGTTACAAAGTGACCCGTTAATTATCTAATTGATTATGATATTATGGATAAGGAGTGTCATAAATGTTACTCTTGTAACAGTAAAAACTTAGAGGGCCAAATGAATATATATAGAAACTTATGGTTCACTTCAAATTTAGGTGAAACAGGATAAATAAAGACAAAAAAAGACCATTGATTTGTGAAGATGAGAGCATAAGGACTCAAAGAATCAACGTTTTTCATTACTTAGCACAAAATATTAGCATCATCATAAAGTCTTTGTCTATATTTTTATAAGATAAACTAAAAAATCTCAAGAGATCTTGAAATAGTTGAGTTATAACCAGTTGTGTATCTATGTTAAGATAAGCATTGATTGAATAAAAAGACTTTATAACTTAGTTTTTAATCTTTTTGTATCTTTTGATTTTTAGTTCATAGCACAAAGAAAGTCATATATTCTATCATACCAATTTATCATTTACAATGTTAGATTAAGTTTTTTGGATAAACGTGCGAAGCACGTTTCCAGAGCTAGTTATATGATAAATTGGAAAAAACATTACTAACACGGAAGGATGCTCTCCATTTTTATAGTAATTTCAGCTAGTCAATATCCTAAATATATTTTTGAATGGCAATTAGCCAAATTGTTGTGAAGGACGATTTAAAAACAAAAGTACAGTTGAAGAAAACACGTTAATTGCCAACTTATTAAGTAGTATCATAAATAGCTAAATTGATCCGCTTATCCGCTATCAATATATATATTATGCTTAAACTCATAATTAATAGCTATAAATATGATTACTATTTGCCACTGTGATCACTGAGCTTGTTTGATTTCTAATTTGGCACCCCTTTATTGATTACTAAAGAAGTTCCAAAGGAAAATGGAAAGAGGGAAACAGACATGTGAAGGTAAACAACACTTCAGTCATCCACACATCTTGAAACCAATTGTCGATCCAACTGAAACACTCACTTGCAATGTTTGTGAGCAACCAAACATTACTAGTGATTTCTATGGCTGCAATACCTGCCAATATTTCCTCCACGAAAACTGCCTCAACGCTCCGCGTTTTCTAGATCATCCTTCTCATTCATCCCACCACTTGACCCTTCTCCCAGTTCCAACTTACTCAAATCGTTCTTTTACTTGCAAGGCTTGTGGCTCTGCTGTCACTGGCTGTAGCTTTAGCTGTGCCTGTTGTGACTTTGATATCCATATGCAATGTGCCCTTTTGCCCCAAACTGTTATCCTTCCCCAGCAACATGCCAACATCATCATGAACTTGAGCTCATTTTTGAATCCCCTTATGATGACGAAAGCGATGTTTTTGTTTGTGATGTCTGTCACAACAATGCAGATCTTAATAACTGGTTGTATTATTGTTCTGATTGTGATTTTGGCACACATCTCGAATGTGCCAATTCCAAATCTGTCAGACAACAAGAACCGAAGAAACTGCAAGTCAACAAACCAAGAGGAAATCGAGTAATAATCAGGAAAACAGAGGAGGAACCAATCAAGATACAAGAAACCAATCAAAAAGAAGAGGACGAGGACGAGGAGGAAGAAGAAGATGGAGGTGTGACGAAAGAAGTAAAAAAAATGAAGCATTTTAGCCACTCCCATGCCTTTGGAACTCTCTAAAGTTCAAGAAACAGAGGAGATACTCTTGTTGGGTTATCCCACATCGAAAGTGGAAGGGGCTGGTGGTCAATTTATAAGTGTGAGGGAAAGCCTCAACCTTTGAGCTAACTTTTGGGTTGAGAAGGCTCAAGACCACCCAACATTGGTATCAGAGCCCAGGTTGTCAACAAGTCTTAGCCCACCGGGAGAAATTGGGTTGTCGCTCTCTCCAGCCCAAGGTCCGATGTGTGAAGGGGGAGATTGTTGGGTTATCCCACATCGAAAGTGGAAGGGGCTGGTGGTCAATTTATAAGTGTGAGGGAAAGCCTCAACCTTTGAGCTAGCTTTTGGGTTGAGAAGGCCCAAGACCACCCAACAACTCTGCTCAGGTTGTGAGGATAAACTTTGTGGCACTGCTTACAACTGCACAGAACGAAATTGCGAATTTACCCTCCACAAATCGTGCTTTGAGTTACCAAAAAAAACTACAACACGATTCCCATCCTAAGCACCCTCTCACTTTGTACCCTACTTTACCCGAACGAGACTCCATGTATTTTGGTTGCAATGCTTGTGGTGAAGAACCAAAATCCTTTGTCTACGAATGCCTCAAATGCAACTTTAGTCTCCATGCTAAATGTGCAACATCTGTAGCTGAAAATATAACTCGTGAGGATCATCAACACTCTCTTGCAATACAATATAAATGGCCTTATTCAATTGACAAATATGTGAAGATGTTTTGTGAGGTTTATTATGGACTTTGCAATGATAGCAAATGGCTTTATTATTGTGCCGAGTGTAAAATTGGCACACACCTGAAATGCGCTACAGTTAAAAAGGAAGATGGTTCAAACCTTGAGAACAAAGAAGAAGAGGAGGATTAAGCGAATATGAGTGATGAGCAGAAACTGTTGATGCTGACGATCAAAGCTCAAGGTCAACAAGCAAGGCTTAATTTTCAAACTCAAATGGCATATATGAACGCCCAATCTATGGCCAATATGTTCCGTCATCGTTACTATTAAAGGTTTCATTTCCTTCCTCAGAAAAAAAAATTAAAACTCTTTCCGTACTGAATCACTCTTTCTGTGTTATTTTGTTTGTAATGGTTGTGTTTCCAACACTTGTATGCATCTCAAGTATTCTACTACATATTATTTGGATTTGTTTTCAGTTAATATGTGTTTGTATTTCAGTTTTGGAATACATCAATAAAATAAATCCCTTGTTTGTTTCTATATACTTTGAAGTGAAATGTTAAGTGTAATAATTTTGCTGAACCACAAATATTTTACAAGGCACTATACAAACAAATACACAATAAAAGCAATAAACAAAATATACTAACATTTCCCATATATAAATAAAGCAACAAGGTTGATCATACATTCTATGTTTCTGCAGTGATAGTCACTGATTGAGAAATTACCAAAATGATATTTATAACATCTTCGGATATTAATTAACAAAAAGCTTTTCGATATCATTACATTGTTTTTAACATTTACAAATGATTACACTTCCATTTTTTGTATGCTATACTAAACTACCACTGTACATGTTATGGGTACGCCGTAGGGGTTGTTAGAGTTTATGTTAGAGTTGATCTCTATGTATTGTAGTTGTAATAGGATTGTAATTTGATTATTCAATATTATAAATATAAGTCAGGCGGGTGAGCAATCATACGCTTTTACTCAATAATTTATGTCTTTCATCTTGGTATCAAGAGCCACATACGATTCTTTCTCTCTTTTTTTCAATGGCCCCAGAAACGTCCTCTGCATCTTGTATTCAACAAACCTTGAATCAATCTTCCCTTAGTCTTCCCGTTCCTCCTCCAACAATTTCTAATATCAAAGGTTTTGTCCCTATTGAATTGACATATGTCAATTACCTTACTTGGAAGAAGGTTTTTATCACAGTTCTGAAAAGTTATAACTTATTGTCCGTTGTAGAGGGAAAAATATTGTGTCCACCGCCAAATCATGCAGAATATAAATTATGGATTCAGTGTGATACTATTGCATTGAGTTGGATTAATGCAACGCTTTCGACGGCAGTTCTTGATACACTTTTGAACTATTCTTGTGAGACATCTAAAGAAGCTTGGGACACTTTAGCCTCACTGTATTTGGATCAAGTTTCTTCCTCCTCCATTCATCTTAAATCGAAATTTCAAAATTTCAAGAAAGGTTCTCTTTCTATGGAGGATTATCTTCAACAACTTCACTCGATTGCCTGCTCTCTAAGGGCAATTGGCAAGCCTTTGACGGATGACGATTTAGTCACTCAAGCTTTGCAAGGTCTGCCTTCATCTTATCATACTTTTGTGTCTGGATTAAATGCCACGGGCTAGCTTCCTACTTTTATTGCGTTACGACCACTCCTCCTCACAGAAGAAGCCCACATTAGTTCATTTTCTTCAGAAGAATCAACTCCTAGTTCTGCCTTACTTGTGACAACTCATGGGCAAACTAATTCTACTGCATCATCCCCTCACAGACATCAACCTGCGTAAGGACACTTACATGGACGAGGTCGTGGCAGGAATAACAGAGGACAACATGGTAGGGGTCGGGGATCCAATAATTCTTCATGGTCAAATTTTTAAAATAATATTCGACATCCTTCACCCGCTAATTGTATTTTGGGACGACCACCATTTACTCCGGCGAAACAGTGTCAAATATGTTTTCACTATAACCACACTGCCTTGGAGTGTAGAAACAGGTTCAATCACTCTTTTGTAGCTAACAATATTCCTCAATCATTTGCTGCTATGAATTTGGAGGAGGTTCACCCAACAGTTTGGTATCTGGACTCTGGAGCATCGACGCATATGACAAATAATCCTTCTACGCTTACTTCTCAGGCTCCATACTCTGGTTCTTCTCAGGTCATGGTTGGTGATGGTAATCTTCTCTCCATTAAATCTACTGGTTCTTCTATTCTTCATACAACCTCTAAACCTCTTGTCCTAAAGAACGTTCTATATGTTCCTTCCCTTGCTAAAAATTTACTTTCTATTCAACGTTTATGTGCCGATAATAATTGCTTCATTCAATTTACTGATTCTGACTTTTTTGTTAAGGACAAGAAGAACAATACAATTCTGCTCCGTTGTAACAATACTGGATCTCTTTATCCCATTCGCATCGTTTCATCCAGATCCTCCAATGTTGGTCTCTCTGCTAGTGTCGTGCCTGCTTCTACTTGGCATCAACGTTTGGGACATCTTGGTCACCAATCTTTGCGTTCTTTAGTTGCTAGAAAACTGATTAGTAGTACTTCTTCCTTTTGCAATAATTCTTGTAATGTTTGTCACTTAGGCAAACAAACTAGAATGTCGTTCTCTTTATCTAATAGCAATGCAAATTCTCCATTTGTTTTAGTTCATTCGGATGTTTGGCATTCTCCTGTTGCCTCAAACTCTGGCTACCGTTATTATATTTTATTTCTTGATGATTATACTAAATTCTCTTGGATTTATTTGATGCGTGAAAAATCTGAATCCTTCGAAAAATTCAAAGAGTTTCATGCAATGGTTAAAAATGTTTTTCACACCTCTATTTCCTATTTTCAATCTGATGGGGGTGGAGAATATGTTAACCAAAAATTTAAATCATTTTTCCAGCAAAATGGCATCATCCATCGTCTCTCTTGTCCTCACACATCTGCGCAAAATGGTAGGGCTGAAAGAAAACATAGACATATTGCTAATGTTCTTCGTTGTCTTATTTTTAAAGCGTCTATGTCTTTTAAATATTGGGGTGATGCTTGTTTATATGCTGTCTTTCTTATTAATGTAACTCCTCTTCCAGTGTTACATTATAAATCTCCGTTTGAACTACTATATGGCCATATCCCTAATTACAGTTCCGTGTGTTTGGGTGTCTATGTTATCCCTTTGTGGCATTTAATAATTGCTCTAAGTTTCACCCTCGATCTAAACCATGTTTGTTTCTTGGTTCATCATATAAACATAAAGGATTTAAATGTTTGGATCCTTGCTCAAATAGAATTCTCATCTCTCGACATGTTCATTTTGTTGAGGACTCATTCCCGTTTAAAAGTATGTTTCCTACTCTTCCGCCAACTTCATCACCCAATTCTACCTCATTCCCAACTTCTTCACCCAATTCTACCTCTCCCGTTCATATCACTCATTTTGGAGGAACTTCAAACAGGAGTGATAGTCCGATTTTACCTACTCGCGATCACATTTCAATTAGGAGTACTCAAACTCCTTCTATTTCGCAACTTCCTCCTCCAAATAGGAGTGTCCAGACTCCTTTACAGCAGGGGAATACCTCTGCCAATTCTTTTCATTTAACTAGTAGCGTTACTCCCATCCAACTACCTGTAGTCTCCACTTTGGATTCCTCCTCTAATACTCCTCTTGACCGAGATATTCCATCTCCTGCCCCTTCCGTGCAGACTCTTTCTCCATCTAATAACCTCCAACTATCTCCCTCACAATCACCCATTGTTAATCCTCAACCTCACCCTATGGTCACTCGTTCTAAAACAGGATCGCTCAAGCCGCGCGTTCTCCCTTCTTTAACAGCTTCCACATGTTCTATTTTATCCGAACCTACTTCCTTTTCTCAAGCTTGTAAAGACTCTCGTTGGATGCAGGCAATGAGTTCTGAATTTGATGCTCTTGTCCATAATAAAACTTGGACCTTGGTGCCTCCTCCTCCAAATGCAAATATTGTTGGCAACAAATGGGTGTTTCGGATTAAGTTTTGTGCAAATGGTTCTGTGGAAAGATTTAAAGCTCGTTTAGTGGCTCAAGGTTTTTCACAGCAGCCCGGGGTGGACTATTTTGAGACTTTTGCGCCCGTCGTTAAGCCTAGCACAGTGCGTTTGGTCTTATCTTTGGCTCTTCAAAAAGATTGGTATATGCACCAACTTGATGTGTCGAATGCGTTCTTGCATGGTGAGTTATCCGAGACTGTTTATATGCGTCAACCTAAGGGCTTTGAACATCCAGATTATCCCAATTATGTGTGCAAGTTGCAGCGTGCTCTTTATGGTCTTAAACAATCTCCAAGGGCTTGGTTCCATCTTTGATTATTCAATATTATAAATATAAGTCAGGCGGGTGAGCAATCATACGCTTTTACTCAATAATTTCTGTCTTTCATCTGGGGTATGCTATATATGTGAGCCGCCCGCTACTTAGAAGTAGTTGGAGCATGGAATGTGGAAGACTATGTATTATTTCCCATCTTCTTCATGATGTATTTTTCTCAGTTTTGTTAGGTGATCTGGACATTTATTATTTCCGCTCAGAATATGCATTATGGAGATTCCAAGTTTGAATAGAAGACGTCAACCCTCCTCTATCAGGTCGTGATCAGGGTGACTATCGACCATGTCTCCCATACTCAGCAGCATCAAGGAATCACTTGAGTCAGTCTCGATGATGACTTTCTTCAAGTTGTAGTTATTCGTTAGGACAAGCCCCGTCATATATGAATCACATTCTGTTGTGAGGCGCGATGTTGTTACCACACCTAATCAGTAGTCACCCGATGAGTTCTCCTACCCACCTCCCCTTATCATCTCTTGCAATACCTTTAAACCCTGTTAACTCTGAATTCGATATGAAACTTTCAGCCGTGTTGATTTTAATGAATCCGAACCGGATAAATGACCAACTAATGTACCAGGAACATCTCTTTATGACTATTGATCGTCGAATACTATGAGCATTAGTAATCAGAAGAATTACTGCTAAAAAAAAAGAAAAAAGAAATGGAATACTACTTCCCAAAGCTCTATTCTTTCTTTGATATTTCCCTCAATGCACGCATTAACCTCACATTATTCATCTCAGTTTTTATCTACCTAGTTAATTCTAATATATATATGAAACGGAAAAGGGTCAAAAACACCGTTAAACTATTGGAAATAGCTCACATTTACCCTTAAATTATATTCTGGCTCAAAAGTACCATTCCCGTCAAAGTATTGGGTCATACTTAGACTTCATTTGTTTTCATTAAGATTAAGACGTCTGAATCTGGATATACATCTTAATATTAAGATGTGCATAAAGATCTAGATGTGTAAATCTGAATAAACATCTGAATATTAAGATGTTGTCTCTGAATCTGAACAATGAATTATTGGGACTATTTATTTTCAATATCTGAATGTGCATATGAAATTAAACACTATATCAACAAAAAAATTATAAGAACCTCATTTTAGTAATATAGTTTTTTTTAATATAAAAAAAATAATATTTTGAACATTTTTATCTTAACAAGGTAATATGATTTATCTTTTAAGAATTTAAGTTACATTATTAATATGACTACTCTTTGCACTCAATTTTTTTTTTAGAATCTAATATAATGCAATGTAAAATAGTTTGTATAGAGTAGTAATATGATGCTTATGAAAACATTTTATTTTATAATATATATTTGTTATTGTTATCGATCAAACAATTAATATTTTCTTATTTTTTGAATCGTGCTAATTAATATTATATCATGAAGTGCTTATCAATTCAAATGTATTGATTAATCTATGAAAGTAAAAGATAGATGGTGTATTAGAGAAATGAGGGGAAAACGGGAAAAACTATTAATGGGAAATGGGTGAAATTGTATGTTAAGAGAAATGAGTGGAAAATTAGTAATTAGGGATTTTATTAGTCTTTGCGGAAGTGGAGTTGTTTGGTGCTTATGTGGCATGCACGTGTCATTTCACATACTTCTGTTAATTAGAAGGATAAGTATGACCCAATACTTTGACGGAAAAGGTACTTTTGTGCCAGAATATAGTTTAAGACTAATTGTAAGCTATTTCCGATAGTTTAAGAGTATTTTTGAGTTTTTTTCGGTCTATGAAATTACAAAAAGCACTTAATTGCCACCCAAAATCAGGAGATTTGTTACCTAATCATTAAGTTAAGATCTAGTCACCTCTGCTTTTACTTATCCCTATCTAGTTTTTTTTTTTTTTTCAATAAATGCTCGCTGGTCTGGCAAGCTAGTTGCAATAATCAAAACTTCAAATTTCAGAATAAGATGAATTATTAGTCAATATTCAACGGTATGATAATGAATGATGGGAATGTGAACTTGCAAAGAGAAAAAGTCAATAGTGGGTTCTTTTGAAACATAATGCCGTTGACTTCTTAAGTTTCTTTTTTCGTCCTCGCTGGCTTTGAAAAATGCGACGATGCTCCCCATTTTAATTAGTTCGTAGCTGTGTGAATGTGCTAATTAAACCTTTTTTTTTATAATAACAATTGGCCAAATTGTAATATTGAAGTGATCAAGAAAAACGAATGTCAGTTACGCTATGTTTGGATCATTGTTATTCATTGTATTGTATTGTATCGTTACTACACCTACAATGTTTGTTTTGATTGTTAATTAAAATGTATTGTACTGTATTGTTAAATTTCGTTATTACGTAACAATGAAAATCCCTATTTTATGGAACAACCAATTTGGTGTGTTCCCATTGTTACTTAATTTCTTTTTCCAATTATATCTTTACATAATATTTTAAAATACAATTTTACCCTTTACCTTAATTATTTAAATCTAGTCAAATCTCCTACCCTAGAATAATTAAGGATATTTTTGTAAATTTATAAATTACAATACAGTACAATACGATCAAACTAAACAATTAAAATGTTATTAAACAATAACAAATTATATAGTCTATTCAAATATTGTATCTACCATACAATATAGTACAATACATTATGAAACAATGGGAAACAATGGTTAGTTGTTGCATGCATTGCCAACTTATTACTACTTATTAAATAGGGTAGCTATAAATACTAATACCAATTAGCTATAGTTTGGTCATTGAACTTGCTAGATCTCTATTATATTCATGTCCAGTTGTTGACAAGTGCATCAACAATTGAAAGTTACGAGAAAAAATGGGAAGGGAGAAACGGACTTGTCAAGGTAAACAACACTTCAGCCATCCCCACTCCTTGAAATTAATTATCAATCCACCTGAAACACTCACTTGCAATGCTTGTGAGCAACCAAATATTACTAATACTAATTTCTATGGTTGCAATACCTGTCAATATTTTCTCCATGAAAACTGCCTCAATGCTCCGCGTTTTCTCAATCATTCATCTCATCCTTCCCACCACTTGACCCTTCTCCCAACTCCAACTTACTCGGATCGTTCTTATACTTGCAAGGCTTGTGGCTCTGCTGGCAATGGTTGTAGCTTTAGCTGTGCTTGTTGTGAATTCGATGTCCACATGCACTGTGCCCTTTTGCCCCAAACTGTTGTCCTGCCCCAGCACCATCATCATGAACTTGAGCTCATATTCGAATCCCCTTTTTATGATGATGGAAGCACCGTTTTTGTCTGTGATATCTGTCGCGACAATGTAGATCTTAATAACTGGTTCTATTATTGTGCTGATTGTGATTTTGGTACACATCTCGATTGTGCCATTTCCCAATCTGTCAGCCAAGAACGTCCGAAACTGTTGGGCAACAAACCAAGAGAAAATCCAGTAGTAATCAGGAAAACAGAGGAGGTACCCGTCAAGAACGAAAAAGAAATCAATCAAGAAGAAGCGGAAGCGGAAGCCGAAGAAGAGGAGGAAGAAGAAGAAGCAGAGAAAGAGGAAGAGGAAGAGGAAGAGGAAGAGGAACGCAATTATCCAAGTTCGATTCTTATTGACAAACATCCACATGAGTTGGAGCTCTGCTTTGGTTCTCCTTACGAAGATAAGGATACCCTATTTGCTTGTGATATCTGTAATATCGTAATGGACTCGGATGAATCGTTATACTATTGTGCTGATTGTGATTTCGTGTCGCACTTGCACTGTGCATCTCCTGATGCTGATGTTCTTCCGTCATCACATCCACGTCGAAATCCAAATAAAAAACATCAAATTCCAAATGTAAATTCATCAGTGGAGATGATAAATTCAGTTAGTGATGCTCATGAGCGGCTTATAGCAGCTCAAATTGAATCTCAGATTGCAAGAAGAGGAAGACAGGCTATACTGGATTCGATAGACGGGCCATCACCAAGACGCTATTACTACTAAATGCAATCCACCTTTTCAATTCATGTTAATTTTCTGCAAATCAAATGCCTCTTGTATTTCTATTTTATTTACCCGCATTCATAAGGCCCAATATGAGGAGGGATAGCGCTATCTATCAAGAATATTTTCATATCCAAGGCTTGAATTTAAGACATTGAAGATCAACACCATCCACTACACCACATCCTGGCGACTCTTGCATTTTTATCGTTCATGTATTAATGGACATTTTTCTCCATCTTTACAGTTTCTATGTTATCTATTTACAGTTGGTTGATAATTGATATTGTTGATTAGAATTTACATTTATACTAACATAACAGAAGTTCATAAAATGCAGATAAAAAATAATGGAAGAATATCTTGTGCACAAATATTAAGACTAGAACTAAATTGCACTAGCCCTATAATACAAGGGTGAAACGTGCAATTTTGCTTAAATCTAAAGATGAAAACAGGAAAAGCTAAATGAATAAAGTAAATTAATTCGATGGGCAGTAAAAAAGGAAATTGGTTTTATGTTTTTTCATTAGTTTGTAATGTCGTACATTAGAAATAATGAATTCAAATGTCTGCTCCTTTGACAAGTTAGTTTTCAATGTAGCAGTAACCAAAACATCAACGTTCAAAATATTGATGCATATTTCAACACGTCTAAATTAAACTATTAGTCAGCAGATTATGATAATGAATGATCAAATGCTAACTAACTGATAAGAGCAAATTGAAAGGCATTCACAACCGTAACTTCCATGAACCTAAGAAAGTTGCATTCTATCATCAATAAGTAGCTATAAATACAATTATAGATATTAATGTAATTCACTTAATTTACTCGCACTATCTAACAAAAATATAAGTAAAATCAATGGGAAGAAAAAACCGTACCGATACGACATCGTTGACACAAGCAACGACGTCGTTTCAAGATAATCAAGTACATTTCAGCCACCCTCACATCTTGAAACTTGTTAATCCAACTGTACGTACTCTCCCTTGCAATGCTTGTGAGCAACAAAACAATAGTAATAAACCTTTCTACGGCTGCAATAGTTGCCTATATTTCTGTTGGGTTATCCCATATTGGAAGTGGAAGGGGCTGGTGGTCAATTTATAAGTGTGAGGGAAAGCCTCAACCTTTGAGCTAGCTTTTGGGTTGAGAAGGCCCAAGACCACCCAACATTTGTATCAAAGCCCAGGTTGTCAACAAGTCTCAGCCCACCGGGAGAAACTGGTTTGTCGCTCTCTCCAGCCCAAGGCCCGATGTGTGAAGGGGGAGATTGTTGGGTTATCCCACATCGGAAGTGGAAGGGGCTGGTGGTAAATTTATAAGTGTGAGAGAAAGCCTCAACCTTTGAGCTAGCTTTTGGGTTGAGAAGGCCCAAGACCACCCAACAATTTCCTCCATGAAAACTGCCTCAACGCTCCGCGATTTCTCGATCATTCATCTCATCCTTCACCCCTTTAACCCTTCTCCCAATTCCAACTTACCCGACTCGTTCCTTTCTTTGCAACGGTTGTGGATCTCCTGGCAACGGATTCAGCTTTAGCTGTGCCCGCTGCCAGTTTGATATCCACATGCAATGTGCCTCTTGTCCGAGTTCATTACTCATCGACAAAAAACCCACATCAATTGGAGCTGATATTCGGTTCTCCTTACCAAGATAAGGATATCGAATACGTTTGTGAAGTCTGCGATGCAGTAATGAACAAGGACAATTGGTTATACTATTGTGCTGATTGTGATTTCGGGGCGCACTTGCAGTGTGCTAGCCCTGAACGTGTTGTTTACGTAGGAAGCCGATCAATAATCCAAATGCAAATTCAGCACTGGAGATGATAAATTCAGTTAATGAGATTAGTGATAGTTTTTTTGAATATCAACTTGCTAGTCGAATGGCAACACGATTAGGAGAAGAAATGATGGACTCGGGCAGGCCAACACGAATATACATTTACTATTGACTATATATTAATGTCATCATCTTATGCGTGAAAATGCATAGCATACACTTTGATATTATTCATGTAATTTCTGCAAATTATATAAATGTTTGATAATTTGCATATTTCATATTATATACCCTTTCTTTGCAACGGTTGTGGATCTCCTGGCAACGGATTCAGCTTTAGCTGTGCCCGCTGCCAGTTTGATATCCACATGCAATGTGCCTCTTGTCCGAGTTCATTACTCATCGACAAACACCCACATCAATTGGAGCTGATATTCGGTTCTCCTTACCAAGATAAGGATATCGAATACGTTTGTGAAGTCTGCGATGCAGTAATGAACAAGGACAATTGGTTATACTATTGTGCTGATTGTGATTTCGGGGCGCACTTGCAGTGTGCTAGCCCTGAACGTGTTGTTTACGTAGGAAGCCGATCAATTAATCCAAATGCAAATTCAGCACTGGAGATGATAAATTCAGTTAATGAGATTAGTGATAGTTTTTTTGAATATCAACTTGCTAGTCGAATGGCAACACGATTAGGAGAAGAAATGATGGACTCGGGCAGGCCAACACGAATATACATTTACTATTGACTATATATTAATGTCATCATCTTATGCGTGAAAATGCATAGCATACACTTTGATATTATTCATGTAATTTCTGCAAATTATATAAATGTTTGATAATTTGCATATTTCATATTATATACGGTGGCGTACAGAGTATACATGATTTTTTTTTATATGCAGTGTCACTTTTTAAAATGAGAAAAATAAATAAAATAATGTAATACCGTATTAAAAAATTATATAAATTATAAAACACAACTCAAATTAAATATATTTTTATATCTTTTCTAAAAAATAAAATAAAAATATATTATAATTCTTTTTAATGACTTCTCTTTTTTATGAAATGTATTCAAAATAATTTCATTAATAATACTTAATATTTATGTATACAAAACATCAGAATCATTACGAACAAAGAAGGTTAAAGAAAAAACAAACAAAAATAGTTAGGCTATGAAGGCTTGACCACGCAACCTGGTCCGTGAAATTTCAGGACAAAAAAGCTAAGCTACACGCGTGTTTTGTTGGAGTGTCACTTATAATGTATATCCGCTTTCTTTGCTTTTGTTTCGTAATTGTACATACATATTCAGTAAATTTTCTCGATGAAGTAGTTGTTGGGTTATCCCACATCGGAAGTGGAAGGGGCTGATGGTCAATTTATAAGTGTGAGGGAAAGCCTCAACCTTTGAGCTAGCTTTTGGGTTGAGAAGGCCCAAGATCACCCAACATTGATATCAGAGCCCAGGTTGTCAACAAGTCTCAGCCCACCGGGAGAAACTGGTTTGTCGCTCTCTCCAGCCCAAGGCCCGATGTGTGAAGGGGGAGATTGTTGGGTTATCCCACATCGGAAGTGGAAGGGGCTGGTGGTCAATTTATAAGTGTGAGGGAAAGCCTCAACCTTTGAGCTAGCTTTTGGGTTGAGAAGGCCCAAGATCACCCAACAGTAGTGTCATGTGACCCCTCTTCCCCTTTCCTGAATCCGCCACTAAACATATATATGATCAAGATAATGATTCAGAATTCATTAAAGGGTATCCAACAAAAAGTGAAAAGATGTGCTTTCACTATAACAAAAAGTGAAAAGATGTGCTTTCACTATAACAAAAATATTTTTTAGCGGCATTAAATATTGACACTAATAAAGAATGCTAAAGTCTTTACCGACATTAGTTAAGTGTTATTAGAATCAATATCGCTAAACACTTTAGGGACATATACAAAGAGTGACAATTACCGCTAAAAATACATAATTAGCGGTAATTAAGAATTAAATGTCGCTAATGATCATTTTTGTTGTAGTGCTTGGAAATTGTTTTTTTTTGTTCATCTCAAAGAAGAAAATAAATTGTATGAAAAAGGGTTAAAATGCCTTAAATTAACAAAAATGCCCTCAGTTAACATATGGTCTAAAAAAATGTCCCTATTATTACTTAATTGGTAAAAAATGCTCTTATCTAAATAAATATATTAGTAGTATTTTTCTTTTAATCACATTTTATTTCTATTAAACTTTTGAAGAACCGCTTGTTTCTTTGATTTTAAAATAAAATCATTCACTGCAAAAAAAAAAAAAAATCTTACATAATCTTATTTTTTCCTTCTCAATTTCATTTTATCACATCTACCCTTTTTAACAAATAAGATACGTGAGATATATATCATAGTAACCCAACCCGTCATGCATTAATTTCATTTGGATAAAATAATTTTATTTTAATACAATAGAAAATATTTGTATTTCTTTGAAATAGAATAAACATTTGCTTTAAAGAAAAAAAATGTGTTTAAAAAGAATGAAATTTATTTTTATTTGAAAAAAAAACATTTTTTACTCTTTAAAGTAATAAAATAGGGTATTTATTAACCAAATTATTGATATGATCTTTTTAGATCAAACTATGGACTTAGTGACTTTTTGTTCAATTTCACATAATTCAAGCACACTTTTTTTTACCCTTTTTCTCTAAATTGTACATGAAATCTGATCACAACCACCTTGAGAAATTAATATGGTAACACCAGAAAGGCGACTGATTGAAGGATGAGAATCAAACAAATATATGATTGTTGGTTTGGCAAATTAATTAGTATTAAGACGCTGCAATAATCAGACTCCAAAGTCTGATACAGATCGGAACTAGTAGTCGACTAGCACTACGTACGAAAATGATTGATGAAATGCCACTTGCAAGTGCAAAAACTCTACCAAAACTGTGAAATTAGATATTAGGCCTAACTCAGACTATAAAAATTAGCTCAAAGGAGTTGGATTGTCCAAGTCTAATAAGGAATCCACCCATCTCATTAACCACCGATGTGAGACTTTTGTCATTCTTTAACACCCCACCTCATGTCATACCATGTGAAATTAGGTTTTCGCCCTAACTCACACCCCAAAAGCTAGCTCAAAGGGAGGAGGATTGCCCAAGCCTTATAAGGAGTCTACCATCTCATTAACCACCAATATGAGACTTTTGTCATTCTTTAACAAAAACTTCCATGAATCTCACACAATTAACTTGTGAATACAAAGATGCTCCGAGCCATTTTAGTCAAAGTCAAAGCATGAAGATGCTCAGCTCCATTTTAGTACGTATCGATAACAGCTATTCAGTCAATATGATCAAGATGTTTAAATATACTTGTGCATAACAATTTGGCCAAATTGTTAATGTCGGAGACGACTTAGTAAAAGAAAAAAAAAATTATGGAAGCAAAGTCGTCTAAAGGAAGCAACGTGGCCAAGTTATTGCATCGTATAGTTGAATTAAAATATCTATATATGTAAATCATCACTTGCACCTAGCTAACCTAACCTAACTCTCCATTATATATCCATTATACTGCACAACAGAATTACAAAGAAAAAAAAATGGGAAGACAAAACCGGGGTACAAATGCGGGACCTCAAGATAAACAACACTTCAGCCATCAACACGCCTTGAAACTAATTGTGAATCCAACTGAAACAATACTCAGTTGCAATGCTTGTGAGCAACCAAACAATACTAACAAGCCTTTCTACGGCTGCAACACCTGCCAATATTTCCTCCATGAAAACTGCTTCAATGCTCCGCGTTTTCTCAATCACTCGTCTCATCCTTCCCATCCCTTGACCCTTCTCCCAAGTGCGACTTACTCGAGTTGTTCCTTTACTTGCAAGGCTTGTGATTCTGTTGGCAATGGATTTTGCTTTAGCTGTGCTTGTTGTGAATTTGATATTCACTTGCAATGTGCATCTCTTCAGAGTTTGATACTTATTGATAAACACCCGCATCAATTGGAGCTCAACTTCGGTTCTCCTTATGAAGACAAGGATAGTGAATATGTTTGTGATATCTGCAGTGAAATAATGAACACGGAGAATTGGTTGTACTATTGCGGTGGGTGTGATTTCGCATCACACTTGCACTGTGCGATAAATAGTCCTGAAGTTGGTGTTTTCGCCAAACAGCAGCGTCCAGTTCCAAATCCAAATTTAAATTCAAATCCGAATTCAAATGCAACAGTAGATATGATAAATTCAGCAAATGAAGCTCATGAACAGATAATGGCAGCTCAACTTCGTGCTCAGATTGCGGCACGAGGAAGAGAGGCTTGTCCGGACTTGGTGACACCACGAAGACGATACGGTTACTATTAACTCTATCATTCTGATAAGGAAATTGTTAAGGCTCAAATTAGGTCTTATATTGAGACAATTCTGTTTTTTAATTGCAAAATAAATGTTCTTGTCTGTAATTTCTCTTCAAATTTAAATGTTCTGTACTATTTATTACTATTTCCAATTATATCATGTGAGTGCAAATTGTTGGACAAAATAATAATCACACCCAGGATAATGTCCAAACTAAATAGCAATAGGAAGAGAGTAACAACGATACCAAATATTAAAATGGGTAAATATGATACCCGAATAAGTAATACAATAATATTGATGAAAAACTTGGTAGTGTCAAAAGACTACTACTCAACACTCTTTTATTTCTTACAACTCACAATAATATTATTTGCACACTATTTTCTCACAAACTAAGAAGTAGTTTGTGGATTACTCTCTCTACTCTCTATTGCTTCTCTATTTTTGGTGTGTCTTCAAGTGTTCAGTTACTACTCTATTTATAGAGTTTTTTGAACACTTGTTTACATCATTAATGACATAATGTGATAGCCAATTTCAACAAAAAATTGGCTGCCTAACTCTACCAAACTAATACCAAACTTTGACTACCTACTTCCACAAATGTGGCTACCAACTTTCACATTGGTGGCTACCAATTTTCACATTTGTGGCTAGTAATTTCAACAAGTATGGCTGCAAAATTAATTGCTGCCAAGATTTATTTCCACAAATCTCTCCCTTAATTTTGATTTTTCTTCTTTACTCCAAGGCTTGATCTCAATCTCTGAAAATCTTCAAACTTGAGAGGCTTTGTAAAAATATCCGCAACTTGATCATGAGATTTCACATACTTGAGCTCTACCTCTTTCTTGGTAATGCATTCTCGGATAAAGTGATACCTTGTGTCGATGTGCTTGCTTCGATCATGATACACTGGATTCTTTGCTAGTGCTTGCGCAGATTTGTTATCAACACAAATCATTGTGGCTTTAATTTGTGACAAATTGAGTTCCTTTAATAAACGTCTCAACCAAATAGCATGACATGTACATGATGTCACTGTCATATATTCAGCTTCACAAGTGTTGTTCTTCTCTATTGACTGGATCTCTTCCTCCATGGCTTTTCTCCACCTTTTGTCAGTAACAGCTTCATCAAAATTCATTGGTTCACTATCAGCAAAAAGACAACACAAAAAATCAAAATTAGTAATTTCTTCTGTGTCATCATAGAGTTCTTGAATGTTCCTCGTCCTATGTGGTCTTTCACTTGAACTCTCTTGAGAAGATGGAGATGCAATATTTGCTGGTGAAGGAGGCGGGGTTGCATCCTGTGCCATGGTCTCTTGTTCTTCTTCATCTCCGAAGTATGGAAGAAAATCATATGTTTTTTCTTCTGGAGCCTCCCAATTCCATGATGCTTCTTCATCAAATTCAACATCACGACTCACCACCACCTTGTTATTGCTTGGATTGTACAATTTGTAGCCGTTTGAACTTGCGTCATAGCCAACAAACACATACTTGACACTCCGATCGTCAAGTTTAGCTCTCCCTTGATGTGGAACATGAGCATATGCTATGCTCCCAAAAATTCTCAAGTGCTTAACACTTGGCTTTCTTCCGCTCCATGCTTCTTGAGGTGTTTGATCTCGTACATTTTTTGTTGGAGACCTGTTGCTCAAATAAACTGCACAAGAAACAGCCTCGGCCCAAAATTCTTTTGGTAGATGTTTAGCTTTCAACATACATCTAGCCATATTAAGAATTGTTCTATTCTTTCTTTCTGCAACTCCATTTTGTTGTGGGGAGTAAGGTACCGTTAGAGGGCGACGAATTCCATGAGATTGACAAAAGTCATTAAATTCTTTTGAAGTGAATTCGCCTCCTCTATCAGACCTTAATGCTTTTATTTCATAGCCACTTTCTTTTTCTACAAGTGCTTTGAAATTTTTAAAGGCAGCAAAAACTTCAGATTTTTGCTTCAAGAAGTATACCCAAGTCTTTCTACTGAAATCATCAATAAAGAGCAAGAAATATTTTCTTTTACCAAAAAAAGGTGAATCGATTGGACCACAAACATCGGTGTGAACAAGTTGGAGTGGCTTACTTGTTCTTGATGTAGTCTCCTTTGGGAAACTCCTCCTTGCATGTTTTCCAAGAAGACAAGCTTCACACAATTGATTTGGATGGTTGATTGGCGGTATCCCATCAACCATGTTCTTGTCTCCCATTGATTTGAGCGCTTCAAAGTTCAAGTGCCCAAATCTCATATGCCAACACCATGAGTCATCTTGCACATTAGCCTTCAAACACTTTGCATAGATAGTTTGAAGATTCAAAGGAAACAACCTATTCTTTGCCATATGAACTTTAGCAATTAAGTTGTTACTTGAATCTCTTAGCCAAAGATGCATATTTTTCATATGAATATCATATCCTTTTTCAAGAAGTTGACCCAAACTCAAAATATTACTTTTCAATTTTGGCACATAATAAACATTGGTAATCAATTTATGACCACCATCTTTACAGGATATCAGAATCGTACCTATCCCTTCAATTTGGATCTTTGAGGTATCGCCAAAAGACACATTACCTTTCACGGTCTTCTTTATCTCCACAAATTTATCTTTCTGGCCACACATATGATTGCTTGCTCCATTGTCAAGATACCATGAGCTGCAATCATCTTTATCTTCTTCTTTGAGTGTTAATAACAGTGTTGACTCATCTTCATCTTTGTTGTTGTCAACAAGATTAACTTTCTCTTCAACATTACTACGACATTCCCAAGAGTAATGTCCCATTTTATGACAGTTATAACACTCAATTTTAGATTTGTCATACCTGATTTCATTTGTACCTTGATAGGCTCCACGTCCTCTGCCTCCTCGTTGACCACGACCACGACCTCTGATTGACTGGTGACCTTTATCTTCATTGTTGAAATAATTGGTGTAACTTCTTCCTCTTCCACGACCTCCACGGCCTCTCCATTGTCCATTTCCTTTGTAACTTTTCTCACCTTCAAATCCTTTGAAGGATGCATGAGTTTTAAGAAGCTGCTCTAGTGGCTCTTCTTTTCTCCTTTTCATTTTCTCTTCATGGGCTAGTAAAGAACCTTCCAATTGTTCTACCGTCATAGAGTCTAGATCTTTAGACTCCTCAATAGCACACACCACATAATCAAATTTAGGTGTTAAAGAACGAAGGATCTTTTCTACCACACGCACATCATCTACTTTCTCTCCGTATCTTCTTAGTTGATTTACAACAGCAATCAATCTTGAGCAGAAATCCGAAATGGATTCGGATTCTTTCATTTTTAAAACTTCAAACTCAGCCCTTAGAGTTTGAAGTTTTATCTTCTTTACTTTATCAACTCCTTGGAGAGAAATTTGTAAAATCTCCCACGCCTCTTTTGAGGTGGTTGCATCAGCCACCTTCTCAAACATGCCATCATCCAAACATTGATGGATAAGAGTGAGGGCCTGTTGATCTTTCTTTCTTGTCTTTAACAAGACCTCCTTTTCATTTGAGGGCAAAGTTTCCTCATTTGCGGGTTTTGTATACCCTTTGTCTACAATATCCCAAACATCTTGAGAGCCAAGAATAGCTTTCATTCGTAGACACCATTTTTCATAATTTTCTCTTGTGAGACGGGGGTATTGAAAGGACAACGGACTATTATTTGTCATGGCTCTGATACCACGTTGTTGGACAAAATAATAATCACACCCAGGATAATGTCCAAACTAAATAGCAATAGGAAGAGAGTAACAACGACACCAAATATTAAAATGGGTAAATATGATACCCGAATAAGTAATACAATAATATTGATGAAAAACTTGGTAGTGTCAAAAGACTACTACTCAACACTCTTTTATTTCTTACAACTCACAATAATATTATTTGCACACTATTTTCTCACAAACTAAGAAGTAGTTTGTGGATTACTCTCTCTACTCTCTATTGCTTCTCTATTTTTGGTGTGTCTTCAAGTGTTCAGTTACTACTCTATTTATAGAGTTTTTTGAACACTTGTTTACATCATTAATGACATAATGTGATAGCCAATTTCAACAAAAAATTGGCTGCCTAACTCTACCAAACTAATACCAAACTTATACCAAACTTTGACTACCTACTTCCACAAATGTGGCTACCAACTTTCACATTGGTGGCTACCAATTTTCACATTTGTGGCTAGTAATTTCAACAAGTATGCTGCAAAATTAATTGCTGCCAAGATTTATTTCCACACAAATAAGTTTTCAATGTTCACTCTAAGAAACAAAAACGAATTACTAAGAATCATACTAAATTGTTTCTGATAATTCAAATAAAATATTGAGTACATAATAAACCTAGGTGAATTCTAGATTTAATTTTTTATGGGATTCAGATATGCCTGAACTAACTGATCATTAAGTAATACTTACACATATTTGACGGAACTTTTTAATAGATATACAAAGTTTGAGGCAAAACTAGTGAGTTTGCCGAAACCATATTTTTTACCGTGCATCTGCCCTTGTTGACAAACGAAATTTTAGAATACAAAGTAAAATTATGGGAAAATGGACATGTAGTCCCAACTTATGCCTGAAATCACAGACACATTTATACTATACTAAGGTCCTATTACTTCTGAACTTATTTTATAAATAATTTTCTATCCCCTTTCTGCTTACGTGGTACTATCTTGTGGGCACAATGTGTGTTGACATTATTTTTTCAAGCTAGTGTCATGTAAGCCGAAAAGGGTTAAAAAATTATTTATAAAATAAGTTCAGTGGGTAATAGGACCTTAGTATAGTGTAAGTGTGTCTCTGAAATTTCGGACATAAGTTGGGGATACTTATACATTTTTCCATAAAATTAAAGGAACTAAAGCAAAATAGGTGCATTTGAACTTGGGCGTAAAATTACTAGATCAAATTCCCAATTTGACTACGCTTTAAGCGTTTGTTTGTCCCTCGTAAACCAGGCTCTTCAGAACAGTGTTCCAAACACGATTTGTATGCAACAACAGAGAGTAGAACTAACAAGCACTACCCCATAACACAAAGGTTAAAAGTGCATTGCTCTGTATCATTTGTCCAAAAAATTCATTAATGTTATTATAAAAGAGACAGAGCTAGAGTAATGTTTGTTTTAGTTTTGGTCGAATCGGTAGCTTTAATTCAAACTCTGTATTATTTGCCCTAAATATTTATTGAATGTATACACAACAATCATAAAAATCTAGCTGCAAAATCATGACACCAAAAAGGGCTAAAAGAATTAAGAAGTGAGAATCAACTTGAGAAGCTCGATAAAAGCATGAGAATCAAGGGCAACCCGTTGCCAAAACATTCTGTATTCACCCAGGATCCGGAAAAGGATAGTACTTCAACGTTCAGAAGATTATCAATACAGATTATTAATTAAGTATTAATCAATAGTCAGTGCTAGGATAATGAATGATAAAAAAGCCAACTTGCAGAGAGCAAAAAGTCTAACAGTGGACTTTTACCGTAACATCCATGAACCTCAATACGGTTGACTTCCCAAATTTATCAATTTGCCGAATTTGGTGGGTCTAATTTTACAGTTTAATCACAAAGACAACCACCTATATATATATATAAAAAAAATCCAATCATATGGGCCACAGAACTAAATTTGGATTTGCGTTCATGTTTGGGGCAAAACATTCCCAAACGTTAAAAGGTGATTCTACATACGAGGCTCGAACCCAAAACCTAAAAAAGAGTACTTAGAAGGGCAACATTTAGACCCTGTCAAATATTACAAGATGCCCGCCATTATTTTAGTAGCCATTCGATAAGACTTAAGAGCGCCAAGTCAGTCAATATGCTTACCTATATATAAGTATAATTTTGAATTGCAACTGGCCAAATTGTTGCTATTAATAAAGGGAAAAAAACACAAAAATGCTCGGCCCCATAATTTTAGTACGTAGCCAATGGATAACAGCTAGTTAATCATTGTTAATGAATGTTGGAGACGACTTATTAGTAAGTAAAAGAAAAAGGAAATATGCATCGAAGCAAAGTCGTCCAAACGAAAAAACGTGGCTAAGTTATTGTATTGTATCATATAGTTGAATTGAGATATCTATAAATATGCAGAGACGTAACTCTCCAATATATATATCTCTGTTATATTGCACAACAAAATAACAAGGAATAAGAAAACAGAATGGGAAGACTGAACGGGGGTACAAATGAGGGTAAACAACACTTCAGCCATCAACACGCCTTGAAACTAATTGTGAATCCAACTGAATTAACTCTCACTTGCAATGCTTGTGAGCAACCAAACAATAGTAACAAGCCTTTCTACGGCTGCAACACCTGCCAATATTTCCTCCATGAAAACTGTTTTAATGCTCCACGTATTCTCAATCACTCGTCTCATCCTTCCCACCCATTGACCCTTCGTCAAATTTCGTCTTACGTGAGTGGTTCCTATGTTTGCAATGCTTGTGGCTCTGTTGGAAATGGATTTTGCTTTAACTGTTCTGATTGTGAATTTGATATACACTTGCAATGTGCATCCTGTCCTAGCTCCATACTTGTTGATAAACACACGCATCAATTGGAGCTCCACTACGGTTATCCTGAGGATAACGAATATGTTTGCGATATCTGCTTTGTAAGGATGAACAATGACAACTGGTTTTACTATTGCGGTGGGTGTGATTTCGCTTCACACTTGAACTGTGCGATAATTAGTCCTGAAGTTGGTGTTTTCCCCAAACAGCAGTGTCCAAATCCAAATTCAAATCCAAATTCGAGTCAAAATTCGAATCCAAGTCGGAATTCTGGTGCGAATGCAGCGGTGGAAATGATAAACTCAGTGAATGATGATCATGACCGGCTTATAGCAGCGCAAATTGGAGCTCAGATTGCGGCACGATCAAGACAGGCTATGCTGGACTTATGGTAGACAATCACGAATATTTATTTACATATAACTCTATCGTGATTATCTACCTTCTACTGTTTTAATTGCAAAAATAAATGCTTTATTGTTGTTATTGTGTTATTTCTCTTTCAGCTTTGTACCTTTAATTATCAAGTTTATCCATTTTCCTTTTGGTTTCTATGTTTATATATTACAAACTAGTGTTTGTGTCATGATCCCAAAGCAAGCCTTGATAAATTCTACATTAGGGAAGAGTTCTCTTTGTTTTTGGGTCAATCCAAAATTTACGACAAACGCAACCAACCAATCTCATCAATAATCCACCTTATCCACTCATAGACTATTCAAAATATAGAAATACAAAGTTCATCTCCAAGAACATAAGAAGTCTAATATTCGACACAAGCTTACAATATGAAGTAATACTCATAACTCTAATAAAAGAAATGACTACGGAACGACTCTAAGAATTCTAAGAAATGTCTATAACAATTAATAAGCTTGTTGTCCATGTGAACAAGTGCGAGGCTCACAAGAAATTATCAACTCATAAGCCCTAGACACAAAAGTCCTTAATAATTCTTTTGCATTCTCTGTAAAATAAACAGCGAGGGACGAGACACAAGCTCAGTGAGTAATAACGCTTAACCACAACCGTTTTAATGAAGGACAAGTCAAAATAATCAATGTCATGTAATAAATGCCCTTTTAGAAGACGATAACAATATTCAATCTCATATGTCTCGTGTAAGCAAAATCAGTGTATCAATCATAGTATATAAAACTTAAATCAAAACATATGTCAAATATTATTTCTCAAGTAAATGTTAAACTCTTTCAATAGCCGTAATCATATCAAGTAAATATATCTTATAAAAAAGAGTTCATCTCAAATAACTATTTTGGTATCATATCAAGTAAAAGACTTGTCCCATATACAAGTTCAAACATTTCGGTAGATCATTCACTTTATAAACCATGAAATTTGTGAATAACAACTTGTGGTAAGATTCCTACGTACTCAAAATACTCGTGTTGAAATACCAAACTTGTCACTTCAAGTAATATGTACGCCTTTCATTCGATCAAACCTATATTCACATAAAATCTCCTTGTTAGAGCTATTTCATAACTAATTTACAATCCCCAATCCCCAAGGTTACGGTTCAACCCTCACTTGTCAACTCTTATTTATTCATTGGTCTAATTTACAAGACCCAATCCCCAAGGTTATGATTCAACCCTCACTTGTCAACTCTTACTTATTCATTGGTCTGTCGGTCCTTCAATTTCCAGCGACAAAGAGTCATAATTTCAAGTATTTCTGTTTGAAACTTCCACTTACTAATTCACTTTAAAAGCTCTTGTTTATGGCAGCTCACCATACTTAAACAACAATTCAATTTAAGCATCACAATATAACTCAACTAGTGAGACTAGGAGTATACTTAGTGTTAGTAGAATAAAATCTGCTTTTATCCATGGGTATTCTCATATTCAAATCAGTTGAATTCATATTTAAATTGTCGATGCTACTTTAACCCAATCGGTGAGAATACATATATAGTGGACAATTATTATTGCACAGAAAAATTATTTGTTTTTATAGAGAATTATTGAATATTACTTTTGAACTTTTTTTTCCTTTTGATTGGATAATAGTTATTAGAAATGATTGAATATTACATTAAAGAAAGTGAAAGTTGCCCGTTAATCATATGATGGATTCTAGAATACGTCTCTAAATAGTTTTGGTTAATCAGTAGCTTTAATTAAAATTCAATACCATTTGTCTTGAGATTAGAATCTAATAAGTAATTTAATAAGATTAGAATCTAAAACAACAAATTTCAAATCCTGCCTCTCTGTAAAATCATGACACCAAAAAGGCTAAAAGAAATTATAAGGTGAGAATCACTTGAAAAACTTGACAAAAGCTTAAGAATCAAATAGCAGGATACACAAAATATTTTACATTCACACATAATTCAAAAAGGGTTGCATCCAAAAAAATGTGTTATTACACGACCTACTATAATGCAAAATGAGAATCAAGCAGACATATATGACTCTTCGTGTGGCTAGTTAATTTTGAGACATTATGATAATCAAACTAAATGAATTAAGTATTAGTCAGTAATAGGATAATGGATGATGAAAATGCCAACTTGCAAAGAGCAAAAAGTCTTACAGTAGACCGTTACCGTAACATCCATGAGCCTCAATAAAGTTGACTTCCCAAAGTCGTCACTTTGCCGAATAACAACTAAATTTAGACTTAGTGTCATGAAGACTCACAGTTGGAATAAAACTTTCTTTAATCAAGTGTGATTCTATATTCGATGCTCAAACCTGAAATTAGATTTAATGAATATTTATCACTCCACCATAATTTTTATTGATCGAGTAAAAACTTATACGTGAGAGGAAGGAAGTTAATTTGAGAAAACCAACAAGAATCAAATCATACGAAGATTCTCGATCGCCATTATTTGAGTAGCCAATGGATAACAGGGCTAAGTCAGTCAATACGCTTACATATATTTAAATAACAACTGGCCAAATTATTTGTTCACCGGACTTAATAAAGAGAAAAAAATGAATGCAAAGTCGTTGAAGGAAATTAACATCGTGGCCATGCTCTTAACTTATTATTATTATTCTAGTTGAATTAGTATCTATAAATACAATTACAAGTTGCAAATTAACTTGTTGCTTCTTATTGATTACTGATTTCAACAAAAAGTTAGAAAGAAAAATCAATGGGAAGACAGAATAAGAGTAGCAATGCGACATGTGAAGGTAAACAACACTTTAGCCATCCTCACATTTTGAAACCAATTGTGAATCCACCTGAAATAACACTCACTTGCAATGCCTGTGAGCAACCAAATAACAATAAGCCTAATTTCCATGGATGCAACAGTTGTCAGTATTTCCTCCACGATAACTGCTTCAATGCTCCGCGTTTTCTCAATCACGCGTCTCATCCTTCCCACCCCTTGACCCTTCACCAAATTCCGTCTTACTCGAGTCGTTCCTATACTTGCAAGGCTTGTGGCTCTGCTGGGAATGCATTTTGCTTCAGCTGTGCTTGTTGTGAATTTGATATCCACTTGCAATGTGCATCTTGTCCGAGTTCGATACTTGTTGACAAACACCCACATCAATTGGGGCTCAATTTCGGCTCCCCATATGAAGATAAAAATATCGAATATGTTTGTAATATCTGCACTGAAATAATGAACAAGGACGTTTGGTTGTACTATTGTGCTGGGTGTGATTTCGGGTCACACTTGCGGTGTGCGATAACTAGTCCTGAAGTCGGTGTTTTTCCCAAACAGCACCGTCCAAGTCCAAGTCCAAATTCAAATCCAAATCCAAATCTAAATTCAAATCCAAATGCAGAGGTGGAAATGATAAATTCAGTGAATGCTGCTCATGAGCGGCTTATAGCAGCTCAAATTCGGGCACAGTTTGCGGCACGAGGACAAGAGGCTGCTCTGGACTTAATCTAAGGCATACAATTTACATATATCTAATGCTTCCGTTTTGGCCTTCTTCTGTTTTTATTGCTAAATAAATGCTTTATTGTTGTTATCATGTTATTTCTCTTTCAGATTTGTATCTTTATTCATCAAAGTTTCTCCATTTTTGTTTTGGTTTCTATGTTTGTGTTATTCACCTAGGTTTTTTGTGCTAATTATGAGTCGATGTTTATTACTTTTAAAAATAAGTATTATTAAGGGCAAAATTGGAAGAATATATTCAATAATATTTTGATTTTCTAAACTAACAACTGTTTTGAACCATTTATTTTTTTGTAAAAATGACAAGTAAAGTAATCGGAAGGGAGTGAAAAGATTAGAATTCAAAATTATAAACTACTAAGTCTCACTATAAACTAAAAATTTTGGCTTCGCAAAATCATGACACTAGAAAGGCTAAAAGAAGAAAGGGGTGAGAAGCACAATAAAAATTTGAGAATGTAAAAGCAACTCGATGTATAAAACATTTCATATTGACACATCTAAAACAAAAGAGTTACATTTCAAATAGTGCGATATAGAGAATCTACTCTAGCGCAAATATGAAAATTAAGCGGACATATATCACTGTTCATGTGGCAAGTTAATTTTGAGACACTACGGTCTACGACAATCAAACTCCAACACGTTCATTGTCAATGCATATTATAACAAAATCTAAGTGAATTAAGTAATAGTCAATAGTCAGCCCTAGCATAATGAATGATAAAAATGCCAACTTGCTAAGATCCAAAAGTCGAACACTTGATTTTTGCCGTAACATCCATGAACCTCAATAAAGTTGACTTTCCAAAGATCCGAAATCAGTCGATCTAATTTTACACTTTATATTTCTCAGAGACGACAAACAATTAATCTAAATATAGCTACTTTTTTTTTTCTAATTTGGTGTCTGTTATTCATATTAGGGCTCACAATAAAATTTAGAATCATGTCGAAAAATCTCAATGAAGATAATTATTTGCTTAACAAATTGATTAGTATTAAGACGATACAATAATTAGAGTCTAGTGTGTGATGCAGGTGAGAACAAGCTCTGAATGAACTAGTAGTCTACTTACGAAAATGACTGATGAAATGCCAACTTGTAAGAGCAAAAAGTGTGCCGCCGAAACTTCGATGAACCTCAACACAATTGACTTGTGAATTACTTATTAATATTCTCGGAGCCATTTTAGTCAAAGTAAAAAAAAACGAAGATGCTCGACCCCATTTTAGTACGTACGTAGCCAATGGATACCAGTTAGTCAATCAATTGGCCAAATTGTTATAGCAAAAATGAGAAAATATGGAAGCAAAGTCGTCCAAAGGAAACAATTAATCTATATATGTAAATCATCACTTGCAGCTAGCTAACCTAACTCTCCATATATTGCACAACAAAATTATACAAGAAAAAAAAAAAAGGGAAGACAAAACCGGGGTACAAATGCGGGACCTCAAGATAAACAACACTTCAGTCATTCCCACATCTTGAAACTAATTGTCAATTCAACTGAAACAATACTCAATTGCAATGCTTGTGAGAAACCAAACAATACTAACAAGCCTTTCTACGGCTGCAACACATGCCAATATTTCCTCCACGAAAACTGTTTCAATGCTCCGCGTTTTCTCAATCACTCGTCTCATCCTTCCCATCCCTTGACCCTTCATCAAATTCCATCTTACTCGAGTCGTTCCTGTACTTGCAAGGCTTGTGGCTCTGCTGGTAATGGATTTTGCTTCAGCTGTGCTGCTTGTGACTTTGATATTCACTTGCAATGTGCGTCTAGTCCTAGCTCAATACTTGTTAATAACCACCCACATCAATTGGAGCTCAACTTCGGTTCTCCATACAAAGATAAGAATAGTGTATACACTTGTGATATGTGCAATGTGATAATGAGCAGGGAAAATTGGTTGTACTACTGTGCTGTCTGTGATTTCGCGTCACACTTGCACTGTGCAAGTACTATTCCTGAAGTCGGTGTTTTCCCCAAGCAGCACCATTCAATTCCAAATTCAAATCCAAATCCAAATCCAAGTCAGAATTCAAATTCAAGTTGGAATTCCCATGCGAATGCAGTGGTGGAAATGATAAATTCAGTGGATGATGATCATGACCGGCTTATTGCAGCTCAAATTGGTGCTCAGATCGAGGCACAAGGAAGACGTGCTATGCTGGACTTGATCTAGGCGTACAATTACATATATCTAATGCTTCCGCTTTGCCCTTTTTCAGTTTTTATTGCAAAATAAATGCTTTATTGTTGTTATGTTATTCCTCTTTCAAATTTTGTATCCTTGATAATCATGTTTTTCCTTTGGTTTCTATCTTTATTTATTACAAACTAGTGTTTGATTTCCCTCTTTTTGTTCTCCAAAATTACTGTATTTGGCAGAATGATAACCATATCAGTCGTGAAAATATATATTCAAGAAAAATAAAAAGGAGGAAGAAGACTGAAGACTGAAAGGACAAAAACACACCTAAGCATTGCAGTTTTTTTAGTTTCATAGTTGAATCATCATGCGTATGCGTGTGAGCTTTCTACGTGAACAATCACCAAAAGTGTGTCGATACACACGTCAACTATTGATACTAATCAAAACAAATGATAAATTATTCTCATGAAAAGGTCAATACTATTACGCGTGAGCTTTTAATATATCGAGTGATTATTCAAAAGAAACTTATTGTGATTGTTAATATATAAAGATATAAAACCTGTAATAAGACGAGGTCAAGATAGAATATGGTGATTGTTATTTGTTTTCCACTTTTTTCGGCTTTTAACCGTTCTAATATTTTATTTATTAAGAAAAACAACTAAATATCATAATAATGATTTTCCCTGTGAAAGTATACAAACAAAGAAAAACAAATTTCATAAGTAACAATTTCATATTGATTGTCTCCCCACCCTACCTCGCAACATGTGTGTCGTCTCCGCCCTCCCAACTAGCTCGCACAACCCGCAAACTCTCCCATAGCCAGTGGCGGAGGCAGGATTTTTATCGAGGGGGTTCAAAAGATAAGTAAGCATGATAATAGTATCCATAAAAATGGAGCGGGTCGAATATAAATGGATCGAATCAGATATAAGCAACTAAAAAAATTCAACTCCACCTCAACCCAAACAATAAAATCGAGTAAGTATATGTTCGACAGAACATTAATATATAAGCACGAGAGAATATATTTTTTAAACCTATAATTATGGGTTTTATTAGTGTCGTTGATGTACATAAACGTTATTCAATTTTTGAAACTAACAAAGGAATAATTTTGAATCCGATCATATTGTAGCAATATTTATGTCGAAAAAATAATTATCAAGACTGAAAAATATCGCGACAATCGTATTTATTTATAAATTTAAATAATTACTATTATTTTTTTAATCTTACTTATAATTATATTATTTATTAATCAAATACTATAAATTAAACGTTTGACTTAAAATGAGTATGAGAGAATGTATTTTTTTAAATTTAATTATGAAAACTTAAAAAACATTGTAAATTTTACTTAATTTTATAAAAATAGAAAATAAATTTATTTTTAATAAATATCTAATATAAATTATAAATCCCAATAGATTTTCAAGCAAAACAAATTTTTATTTATTTAGAAATAAAAATGAAAATCAGTTGAAAATAGGGTGGAAAACGTTGTGATTTGGAATCGAACCCGCGACCTAGCACTTAGGTAGCGAATTCTTGAACCCAATCTACCACTGAGCCAAGCCCTTGGCTTATGTTCAGGGGGTTCATCACTTAGTATATATATATAAATCAAAAAATTGATCCTATATATATCGTGTTATTTTTTCAATGATGGGGGTTCGGATGAACCCCCTTGGATCCATGTAGATCCGCCCCTGCCCATAGCCCCCTCCCCTGCGTACCCCAACACCTCCACCTCATCGACATTTGTAGTGTTTGCCTAAATTCTATACAAATATTTTTTAGATAATATTTAGTATAATTATCAAATACACAAAAAATAATTAAGAAAAACTCACTTATTTCTAGAAAAACATTCTCCGTCATACCAAACACACCCCAAGACAGAAAAAACTTGTAGCTATGGAGGAACTTGAAAACTAATTGCCTATTACCAAGAGATCGAGTTTTCAAGTAACGGAAGTTTATTTGAACACTCAAAGTTCATATGAGGGGGGAAAAAGTGAGAGGAAGAGGGAGCAGCCTCGGATTTGGTTATTCAATTCACTTTATGACATACATGATTTTGTAGTTAAAGCAACTTTATCGGATGCTTGTAAAAGATTTGATTAGCCAGCGCTACAAGCAAAATATTTAGTCATGTCTACGCATATTTTACACTATTTTATGTTAATTTCATAATCATTAAAAGTCAGAAGTTGACTTCAAGAATAAGAAATACCAATTAAACTTGATAGTGGTTGTACTAAATTCATATAATTCATTTTCAAGAAATACATATAACCATGTCTATCTAATTAAAAAGAAATCACACATTGAAACAACATATAGACTAAGCAAATTGAGAGACATGAAAGATCAAGATAACCAACATTTCAGCCACCATCATATTTTGAAAAAACTTGTTCTCGATGAAAATGAGGAACTTCAATGTCAAGCCTGTGAGAACTCCATTTTTGAGCCCTTTCATGGTTGCATCTCTTGCAATTTCTACCTCCATGACAACTGCCTCAACGCGCCTCGTTCTCTGATTCACCCTTCTCATCCTTCTCACCCTTTAACCCTTCTTCCAACTCCTACTTATTCGAGCCGATCTTTTACCTGTAATGCCTGTGGATCTGAAGGAAGATCATGTAGCTTAAGTTGTGCTCATTGCGAGTTTGATCTGCACATGCAATGTGCCCTTTTGCCCCAAACTGTCTTACTTCCCCAACACCATTTTCATGAACTTAAACTTATATTTGATTCCTCTTTTGGTGATGAGGATGAAAGTTGCATTTTTGTTTGTGATCTCTATAATGGAAAAGTACAAGAGAATTCTTGGTTGTATTATTGTGCTGATTGTGATTTTGGAACACATATTGAATGTAGTAGAATTTCTATATATGTCACCAAACCAAAAGAAAATGCAGTCATCACGAAACCAAATGAAGAACTTGTTATTAGTAAATCAACAGAAAGTCCAGTTAGTGTTAGCGGAAACGTGAAACTAAAGAACAAGGAAGAACAACAATATTTAACGTGGTTCGGATCAAAATGATCCTACGTCCACCAAAGAACAACTGCACCAATATTTATTTCACTCTACAAAGATACAAGTGAAATACTACAAGAGAGAGAACACAAATGCCTTAGAAGGTGAAAAGGCAAGTGAGAGGATGATTTGAAAATGAATTAAGAGCTACCTATTTATAGGAATAAACTCATCCTATTGATGTCATCCATGACATCACTATGTGTCAAAATTGTCAAGGTTAAGATAACAAATCATTTTATGGTTTGCCTAACTTTCACCTACCAAGATACAATCTTTGACTTGTATTTTGTACTAATTATCTTCCTACCAAATATTCATATTAATTCATCTTCCATTTAGTTTGATTCCACAAGAACCAAAACCAACTCTTTCAATCTCCACCTTGGTTTGTGTTCCAAGCATGCGTATAAACAACTCCGGCCAAAACTTCTAAGCTTACTGGGCAATCCCATTGTAAGAAACAAGAAGAATCAAACCTTTGTTGAACATACCAGCTCCACCTAGCAGTTGTTCTCTTAGAGTTGCATCAATTGATGCATACTCCCGCCAAGTCCTTGCAGTGTGCAAACTTGGCAAGCGGGACTATTTTGGTCAACATGTCTGCAGCGTTATCGTCTGTGATAACCTTCTCAACCTTGATAGCTCCCTTTTCTACGACATCTCGAATAAAATGAAATCTGACATCAATGTGTTTGGTGCGCTCATGAAATCTTTGATTTTTAATCAAATGAATAGCACTTTGACTATCACATTTTAGAATTGATTTAAGCTGAACTGAACTCAATTCTGCCACCAAACCTTTCAACCAGATAGCTTCTTTCACTGCCTCCGTTGCTGCCATATATTCTGCCTCTGTTGTAAACAAAGCGACAATCGACTGTAAAGTCGATTTCCAACTAACGGCACTGCCAACGAGAGTAAAGATGTATCCAGTTGTGGACCTCCTTCGATCAAGATCCCCTGCATAGTCAGAATCAACATAACCGAGAATTGAAATACCTTCACTTTTCCGGAAGGTTAGGCCAACATCAGGAGCTCCTTTGAGATATCTCAATATCCACTTGACAGCTTCCCAGTGCCTTTTTCCTGGATTTGCCATGTACTTGCTTACCACACTTACAGATTGGGCAATATCTGGACGTGTGCATACCCTTGCATACATAATGCTACCAACTGCACTCGCATAAGGAACCTTTGACATATGCTCTACCTCATCCATAGATTGAGGCATTTGTAACTCTGAAAGCTTGAAATGAGAAGCTAAAGGTGTACTTACAGGCTTGCTCATATGCATATTGAATCTTTCAAGAACTTTTCGGATGTACCTCTTCTGAGAAAGATGTACAACACCATTTTCTCTTGAAATTTCCATTCCAAGGATTTTCTTTGCAACTCCTAGATCCTTCATGTCAAATTCCTTGCTCAACAGTTTCTTCAAAATATTTATCTCTGTGATGTTGTTAGCCGCAATAAGCATATCATCAACATACAACAATAGATAAATCATAGAGTTACCAGACATCTTTTTGTGATACACACAACTATCAAATGCACTCCTCGAAAATCCATGTGTAGTCATGAATGCATCAAACCTCTTGTACCACTGTCTAGGGGATTGCTTCAAACCATACAAAGACTTCTTCAGTTGACATACATGGTCTTCTTTTCCTTCAGCTAGAAAACCTTCAGGCTGATCCATATAGATTGTTTCTTCTAGATCACCATGTAAGAAAGCGGTTTTGACATCAAGCTGTTGAAGCTCTAAATCAAATTGTGCAACCAATGCTAGTAGCACGCGAATTGAGCTATGTTTCACGACTGGAGAAAAGATCTCATTGTAGTCAATTCCCTCCTTCTGACTGAAACCCTTTGCAACCAATCTCGCCTTGAACCTAGCATCTTCCACTTCTGGAATACCTTCTTTCTTTCTGTAGACCCATTTGCATCCAACTGTCCTCATCCCCTTTGGCCTTTTAACTAAGACCCATGTCTCATTTTTGTGAAGAGACTCCATCTCTTCCATCATGGCTAACTGCCATTGTGCAGCATCTTTGCAAGAAGTTGCTTCAACATACGAAGAGGGCTCGAGATCCTTAATCTCTTCTTCTGCAGCTACGAACGCATGTGCAATCAGATTTTCTTGCTCTATAAGACGTTCCGGTTTCCGTATCTGCCTTTTGTCCCTTCCCTTCGCAATTGTGTATGGTTCATTAGAAGCAAGTTCTTTAAGATCTGCATCTTTTGACTCATCAATTTGAGTCTCTTGATCCCGTTCCTTGGTAAGCTCCACCGGTAGCTCCACCTGCTCGTTATTCTCGTTTCTAGATAACTCCACAGAAACTTTACGAGGATCAAGTATAGAGGATTCATCAAAGGTAACATCTCTACTAACTACAAATTTGAGTAAAGACAAACACCATAGTTTGTACCCTTTTACTCCATCTACATACCCTACGAATATGGCCTTTTTAGCCCTTGGTTCAAGCTTACCTTCATTAACATGATAATAAGCTGGACACCCAAATATTCGCAAGTATGAATAGTTAGAGGGTTCACCTGACCAGACCTCATTCGGAGTCTTAAAGTCAATCGCTGATGCTGGAGACCGATTGACAATATGAGAAGCAGTATGAACTGCTTCAGCCCAAAATACTTTGGACATCTTAGCTTGTAAGAGCATACAACGAGCCTTCTCAAGAAGAGTTCTGTTCATTCTCTCGGCAACTCCATTCTGCTGTGGTGTGTGCCTGACCGTCTTATGTCTTGCGATCCCATGAACCTTGCAGAAATCATTGAACTCTTCACTGCAAAACTCCAAGCCATTGTCCGTGCGAAGATACTTGATTTTCCTCTCCATTTGATTTTCAACCAAAATCTTCCACTCTTTAAATGCTTCAAAAGCATCACCTTTTGTCTTCAGGAAACGCACCCAAACCTTTCGTGAAAAATCATCAATGAATGTGAGAAGATACCTCTTTCCTCCCTTCGATGGAAGCTTAGAGGGACCCCATAAATCTGAATGGATGTAGTCTAGCACCCCTCCCGTCTTGTGCTTGCCAGTGCTGAAGCTGACCTTTTTCTGCTTCCCTAAGACGCAGTGCTCACAAAATTCAAGTGTGCTGATCTTCTCACCATTCAAAAGGTTGCGGTTGCTCAACATCTCCAATCCTCGTGCGCTCATATGGCCTAGTCTCATGTGCCATAATTTTGCCTTGTCATCATTAGATAACTGCACTGTAGATGCATTTACAGAGCCAATAATGGTGCTTCCCGCAAGTGTGTAGAGGCCATCCTCCAGCTTGGCCTTCAACATGACTAAAGACCCTTTAGTCACTTTCATAGTTCCTCCTTCACTCATGTACTTATAGCCTTGTTTATCTAAAGTACCCAGGGAGATCAAATTCTTCTTTAGATCAGGAACATGACGGACTTCTGTAATAGTCCTCACGATTCCATCATGGCAGCGAACATGAACTGAACCAATGCCAACTATTTTACAAGTTGCATTATTGCCCATTAATACAGTTCCTCTGCTTGTTTCATAGCTGCTGAACCAATCTTTTCGGAATGTCATATGCAGAGTACAACCAGAGTCTAAGACCCATTTGTTGTCATAGACTCCACTATTGCATGATGTTGTTAGTACATAATCATCATCATTATCATGTACTTGCTCAACAATGGATGCGCTCGCCTTTTCTTTGGACTTCGACATAGGGCAATCTCGTTCAAAGTGCCCCTTCTTGTGACAGCCCCAACATTCCGCATTCTTTTTGTTCACACGAGACTTTGATCTGTACTTCGATTTGCTCCTTCCCTGTTGGCTAGTACGACCTCTTACAAAGAGTCCACTAGCTTCGTCACTTTTGTCTCCTTCAAAATGCATCCGCACATCACAAGAGTTTAGTGCTTGCCGCACTTGCTCAAGTTTAATAGGTTGTTTGCTATACATCATTGAATTCTCAATATCACGATATTTTGAAGTCAATGAAAATAGCAAAGAACATGCAAGCGTCTCCTCGTCCTTTTTAATTCCAGCAGTTTGTAAGTCCATCACAAGTTTATTGAACGCATTTAGATGGTCTTGCAACAAAGTACCTGAATCCATCTTAAATGTATGAAGGCGCCGTTGTAACAACATCCTTGTTGTCACTGACTGGTCCTGGTAAAGTCCTTCCAGCTTTTCCCATAACTCTTTGGCCGTCTCTTCGGTACTTGTACTCACTTCACAAAGTACGTTAGGTGCAAGGGACAGTTGGATTGCACTCAATGCATCTCCTTCAATCTTTTCCTTGTCGGAATCCGATATCTTAGCGGGGTACTTTCCGTCAATAGCATGGATTGAACCTTCCCTCCGCAGTAACGCTATCATCTGGATTTTCCAGATATTGAAGTTGTTGCGTCCACTAAATCTATCAATTTCAAACTTCATGGAACTCATTTTTTTTTTACTTGTTCTTCCTTTTCTACTACAATGTATTTGGAACTACAGAAAACCAAAGTAATCCTTTTCTGATGTGGAAGTTCAGACTGTGCTGCAACCACAGAGCATACTCAGACAGAACCTTGGCTCTGATACCAATTGTTAGCGGAAACGTGAAACTAAAGAACAAGGAAGAACAACAATATTTAACGTGGTTTGGATCAAAATGATCCTACGTCCACCAAAGAACAACTGCACCAATATTTATTTCACTCTACAAAGATACAAGTGAAATACTACAAGAGAGAGAACACAAATGCCTTAGAAGGTGAAAAGGCAAGTGAGAGGATGATTTGAAAATGAATTAAGAGCTACCTATTTATAGGAATAAACGCATCCTATTGATGTCATCCATGACATCACTATATGTCAAAATTGTCAAGGTTAAGATAACAAATTATTTTATGGTTTGCCTAACTTTCACCTACCAAGATACAATCTTTGACTTGTATTTTGTACTAATTATCTTCCTACCAAATATTCATATTAATTCATCTTCCATTTAGTTTGATTCCACAAGAACCAAAACCAACTCTTTCAGTTAGGATAACAGAGAAAAAAATAGCCAAGAATCACAAAATGAAGCAAGTAGCTGAATCTCCAGTCGAAGACGAATTATCAGAAGCAGAAGAAAATGCAGTGATCATGAAACCAAACATGGAAGAAACAAGCAACAAAGAAGTTACGGAACAAGTATTCAATACATCAACAGAAGATCCAGTTAGGAAAACAGAGAAAAAATTTGCCAAGAGTGTTAGAGTACTAAATCCCAAAATGAAGACTGTTTTATTAAAAAATAAATATGATATATATATATTTTGAAAAAATGACTAAGTTTCGGAAAATCAATTAATCTTATGATTTAAGAAAAATCGACTTTCCAAATTAACAGAGTCGCCACTTGATTTTTTATTAAAAAAATCAAGAAAAAACTTATAATTATTTTTCAAAAGATTTAAAACAGATAAAAATCAGTTGAAAAGGGTTCGAAGTTCAATGTACATTTCGAGAAGGTGTTAGGCCCTCAGAACGCCCGCTAACTCGCGGTTGACCGGCGATTTGACTAAAATGACTCTTTATTTAATTTTTAAATAATAAATAAGTAAAGTTCATTTTATTACTTGCTTGTTCTTATTTTATTCTAATTATCTATTAAGGGAAAATAACTAGGAGGATCATTCTTAAGGGAAGAAAATCAAGTATAGACTAAACTAAAATAAAAAGCTAAGTAAAATATAAAAAGAAACTATTTACCCTTTTTCGGATATATATATAAAAAATAACAAAATGACTATCTTTGAGGATTAATTAAATTAAAACCAAAGCAAAATAATGTTAGTCAAAATAATCACAAATAAATAAGGATGAAAAGAGCAAAATGACAATTTTTGAGCCTTTGACCTCAATTCCTGTTAATGGGCCTGCTGGAATTTTAAGGCTTTTGGTCCCTTTCATTCTCCTAAAACATCTGGTATATCCCTTACGTATACTACTGTATACGGGCCATATTTGGACATTTTTTCCTGTATATTGAGCTGTATTCTGCACGTACACGACCCATCTCACTGTCCGAGCACCTGTATCAATTTTTGGGCCCTATATTTCTGTATTATGACATGTATATCAGTGTATACAACTAGTATATCGACCTGTTCTTCAACTTTTGAGGACTGGAAAATTAATTTCCAGCAATGACTTTACTGCTTTCGATCTGTGCACCAATTGGTGGGGGCTGGCCGACTCAAGGAAAATATTTCGGAGCCTTTATGGCTCGATGAGAAACCGCAAAGAGATGGATTAAAGTCCGTGAGGACTCGAGGAGAGTTTCACATGCAATAAAATAGAAATGAATTAGCCATAAAGTGATGAAATAAGGCACATCTTAAACACAATATAATTTTATGAGTAAAAAAAAATATTTTAGGAGATTCGAGTTAAGCCGAAATATATAACTCAAAAAATATTAAAGATCTTACAACCTTCAGATAATACAGACCTACATCTTGAGAAGTAAATGATGCAAGAAGAAGTGATATTACCTTTCTGAGTGCAGCGATTCCGGGATAGTACGAGCAGGGGATGCAGCGACTTCACCTCACAATTTGGATTCGAACGACGATCGAGAATTTCAAGTGATATCTTCGACCCGAATACGACTTGAATGTGTTTAATCTATGTATTCTTTTTTTTTTTTGCTTGAACTACTATGAATGTTCAAAAAAAAAATTTATTTTTTATATCAAAGAAAAATATATCATGAATAATGAATATTGAATATTGAATATTTAGTATTGAATATTGCATATTGAATGTTGAATTGAAAAATGAATTTAAATGAATTGAATTGAATTGAATTCTTAAATTCTTGAATTGAATTATGAATTCTTGCCCCTTTTTTTTTCAAATCATGAATTAGAAAGAAGAAGAAAATAGAAGGTATTTATAGGAGATTTTTATGGTAGATTTAGGGGGAAAATAGATCGGATTGGGATGAATTTGAATTTCAAAATTCAAAATGCAAATTCAAAAAATTACTTTTTTTTTTAGGAGGGCAAAAGGAATGGATTTTGGGATGAATTTGAATTTCAAATTTCAAAATTCAAATTTCTCAAAAGTGTAGTTGAGAATTAGTGGGCTGAGAATTGTATTGGGCTTGGCTGAAAATTGAATCTTGGCCCAAATTTTCTCAAAATTGAGTTAAGTTGGAAGTTTAAGATGGGTTAAATTTAAGAAATAGCCAAATTGTGTTACATTAATAAATTTGGCTAAACCTTAAATAAGACAAATTAATATTAATTAATCAACGAGCTTCTTAATCTTAACAAAAAATAATTAATTTAATCGTAAACTTAGTGATTCAAAAATATAACCATGATTTAAACTAAACTAATTTAAAAGACTACTTACTAAATTTAAAATATTTTTGAGATGGTTTTTGAATAATCATAAAATATACTAATTATATACATAATTATGTAAGATATATATATTATCTAAAAACTATAAGAAATGGAAAAAATTATTCAAGATAACGCATTCTTTATATTTTTTCTTAAATTTAAAAACTAATTATTTTAAATGGTTTCAGAATTTAAGAAGCTCATGAATTAATTCTTACTGGGGAGGGTCAAAATTGGGTGTCAACAACTGTCCCTCATTTTACTTGGATTGATGCAAGAAATTTGAGGAAAATGAAATTGACCAAGCCAATTTTGACCGACCACATATCCATCTTTCAGGCAAGGAATTTGGTACGGACTTTAGGAATTATGACCGAGCCCTGAAAATGGGTTTCCTACATATCTCAGGCTATGTGAGAATTCAGGCCACTTGTAGTTCGATACGCTAGATTTAACGCACGATTTTAAAAGAAATCAAAAGTCATTTCGATACCGAGTTATGAAGGAATCGGGATGCTTGGGAATAAGATTTAAGAGGGAATGTTAGAATACAGCCGAGTTTTCAACATCGATCCCGCCTACATATCCTTAAACCATAGGAATCAGGCTGTTTGTAGTTCGACTTAATCGAATGAAAAGGGAATCTATTATGTTAGATAACCTTTGGTTCTCGACAAGTGACAAAATTAAACGAGTATGAAAAGGAGGCTTGTAACCTCTTAGCCATGAATGTGGTGCACTTCACACCCGTAATTAAGAACTCACATGGACATAATTTCCAAAGCTCTCGGCGCATTATCACTCAGATTGGAAACTTGCTTCCGGTAGACCAAAATTTCCGGATGCGAGACCGAAATGACAAAACCTAAAGAAAAACCCACATGCCTTCTGATAGGGGTGTGGTTTGATTGTGGTGGAAGTCGCTCCTCTGCTCGCGTCCTAAGAGTTTGACACTCCTCTTTGGACTATATCCCAGTCCGCTGCTAAGAAAAAGTTCCACGTTGTGCTGCATCCTTTTTGATGTCGTCCGCACCTGTGGTTTATTTTTGGAGAATTCATCCTTTCGGGATGCTCTCAACAAAGACTGAGATAAAACTCATCAGCATAAAAACTCAATTAAAAAGGGAGACAGTGTCTTTTACCATGTCGACACTTAATTGTTCTCCTCGACATTTGACGTCAACTCGATCGGTTTGACGTAAAGCAAATAGAGCTTATGTCTTATGTATGTAATGCAATCTTCAATGTATTCTTCATTTGATGTTGAAATAAATAAAAACAGATGCAGTGTGCTGATATTTATCTTGATGTCGTCTTTGATGTTCTTCTTGATGGTTGTTGACACCCAATTTTGACCCTCTCGGTAGGAATTAATTCATGAGCCTCTTAAACTCTCAAACAATTTAAAATAATTAGTTTTATAAATTTACGAAAGTATAAAGTTTGCGTTATTTTAAATAATTTTTGTCGTTTCTTAAAGTTTTTAGATAATATCTATATTTTACATAATTATGCATATAATTAGTATATTTTATGATTATTCAAAAATCATCTCAAAATATTTTAAATTTAGTAAGTAGTCTTTTAAATTAGTTTAGTTTAAATCACGGTTATATTTATTTATTTTATTTATTATTTTTTGAAACACTAAGTTTACGGTTAAATTAATTATTTTATTTTTTGTTAAGATTAAGAAGCTCGCAAAATTAATTTATGTGAATTCATCCTATTACTTTAAACCATTCAAATAGACAAATTTTGGACTTTGCATTTGTCCCACATCGCTTCCCACATCTATTTTGAACTAAATTTTGTCCTATATAAATCCCTCTTCACTACACCAAAGAAAAGAAAAATATAGAGAGGAGACCAAAGAGTACCCAGAAAATTTTCGGGAATTCTTGGTTCCATAGTTTAATATTTATAAAATATTTTTTGCGGCTGTTTGAGTTTGGAGAGGTGGTGGAATCGTCTCCGTCAAACTCGTAGTCTCGGTTCGCTGCCCAGAATCAGGTAATTTCTTATTTTTTATTTATTTATTTATTTATTTATTTTTTTTTTATTTATTTATTTATTTATTTATTTATTTTTTATTTATTTATTATTTATTTATTTTTTTATTTATTTTTTATTTATTTATTTATTTATTTATTTATTTTTTTGTTTTTTTTTTATATATATGCATATATGTATACATATATATAATTTGTCAATTACCCAATTTGATAACTATTGGGATCTTATGTTTAATTAGTATTAACGTTTAGTTGCTATTACTATCATACTTCTATGTGTGTATTAATTTGCCATAGCAAATTGGATCCGTTTCACATCATGGTCTAATATATTTATTTAGTTATTCATGCATCATTGTTATATTTAATTCTAAGATTATTACATATTTTGGATATTACTGCTTATCTATTATGTGTGCTTTTAGATAATAATTAACGACATCATTGGCTTCTCCTATCCAATCTATTTATTTATTTACTCATTTTGGCTTTAGGTGTTAAGTTGTAATCTGCTTGGGTACATTCATTATTTTAAAATCGTTTAATCTTCTTTAAGATATGATTTAGGGATATTATTTTCAAGTGCTAATTTTTATTTTTGCTCTTCATTGCATGTAATATTCGTCCGAGTTTCAATGTGAACTCTCACTCTCTCCTTTGCATTCCATGAGAAGAGCCGTAAAGGCTCAAAGTTCCTCTTTTCCAGTCAACCTATTAAGCCGATGGACGGGTACCAAGATTTAAAGAATTGAAGAAAGTCGGAAAAGATGAATTAGAAGACCCATTTTATATTTTGCATTTCGTATTGTATCTATTTTAAGGCATTAGCCCTTGTCGTCTTTTACTTTACTGTATTTATTTAGTATTAATTATTTGCTTAGTCTAGGACAGGTACGAAAGGAAATGGGTCAAAAACCCAAAACAGGTGGGTCCAAAAACCGGTCAAGGCGGACAGAGAACCCGATTTTGGACCCAATTCTCTTTCCCTCTCTCTCTCTATTTCTTTCTTTTACTTTATTTGCTTATTTGTTTGCATACTTGTCGTTAATTTTAAAGTTAGAAAATCCGAATCCCCGCAAATGCCGTAAATGTTTTTATCGACTCAAAATTAAAATAATTTTGCAAAATGAAAATGACTATAAAATAAGTTAGTATTTCAACTCTCTACTTCTAAATAGTTTATTCAAGTCAAGTTAAAAGCAAAGTTTTAGCCAAATTTGTTAGTTGCTGGAAAACCGTTTTAGACGGATGTTTTAGGTGCCTAACACCTTCCTAAAACATTAATTTGAATCCCCGAACCCTTTAAATGTTTTCAAGCAATTTTCTCTGTTAAGTTATTTGAAAACAATAGTTTTTCTTGATTTTTCTTCAAAAATTAAGTGGCGACTCTAAAAAGCCGAAAACTTTTATAAAAGGTTAAATTTTCGATAAACAGAAATGGCGACTCCGCTGGGGACTAGGAGGATTGTAACCTTAAAACTAACGTATTTTTGGCTATGTGAGTTAACTGTTCATCTGTTTATTTATTGCTTTATTGAACTGTTGCATTCATGGCATATCATAATTCCGTCAAACGACGATTGTTTTATTTTCACTAAAGGACGATTATGCGGGTTCGCAGTCGTTCGTTAACCAAATATTTTCTCGGGACACCCTGACGAGCGTAGTTGGCTACTTGATAGTCAACGATCGTTAACTGTCCCAGCCCAAGTAGTCCGCTTGGGTTACCCTTTCCACTCTAAATACAACCCACTCTTAGTTAAACTAAGATAGAGCGAAACCCAATCCCGAAAAATAGCGCATTGGCCTAAGACGACCCAACACCCAAGGAGTGTTGGGCTCATTAGATAGACCACCTTGAGTCCAAAAGGGTCTACGGCCTGAACGGGCGATCATATTTATTTGTTTAAATTTGAAGGATATATACATCATCTGAAAAATCATTGTCCTCGGGATTGGGAGTAGATTGTAGCTTATTCTAGTAAAAAAAAAAAAAAAAAAGCTCACAAGTTACTAGTCTAAGACGCGGAAACCCGGAGAAGAGAAGAAATGAAGAGGGAAGGACCTTCTATGGAAGCATAGTTCAAAATTGTACCCCTGCGTGGGACTGATTATTTTGTATCCCATTTTTCCCAATTATGTATCCCCATTTAAGTTTTATTCATAAATTTGTATAAATTTGGGTTTGGGGACAATGGGATGTTTCAAATGACATATACATCCTTCAAATCAGTAGGCCTACCCTTGGCATAAAGGGGTCACAAGCATGTTAGGACGCGATATTTATCTGTATACTTGTCTGTTTATCTGCTCTATGTGTGATATTATGCATTTTATATTCTGAATCCAAACTGAAAAATCTACCTTTGAGTTGTTTTCCTTCTCAGGTATTTTGAATTGATCTGTGTTGATTAAGCTGGCAGATCATCCTTACTTCACCAGATCGAAAGGGTCTGCAGATTCTTTCCCTAGACAAAGCTCAAATAAAGGAAAGACAGCAATGGGAGATAACAACGAAGAAGTAAGCCTCACTGATGTTGTGGTGTCTCAACCCATCATAGCAGACCAGAACGAATTGATTTTGCAGTTGATGCAACAAATTGCAGAAATGAGAATGGAAATGCAAAGGAGACAGGATTGGCCTCCGCCGGGTTTAGCTGCTAACGTTTCTGAGGGGAGACCTCCCATCTACTTCCCTTCCTCAAGTATGGATCCGGCTCAGAATCAGCCATCTACACCTGTTCAGAACCCATCCGTTATAAACCTGACTACCCAAAATCCGCAATATGCTTCAGCCTCTTACCAAACTCCACCTCATCCTCAAAACAACCACCTCCAAATACCCTCTCATCTTCAAAAAGCCCAACATCAATTCGCTCCACCACTGCAAAACCAAAATCAAAATCCAAATCAAAACGCTTTTAATCCCCAAACATCCCACCACTACTTAAATCAAAATACTAATCCTCAGACTTATCCACAAAATTACCAAACCGCTCAAAACGCTCAGAGTCCTTCCATAGCTCCACCCTTACCCAAAAGAAACACATTCCAAATCCCCATCCCTACTGAGCACGACGTGCAGGGTTCTGAGTTGGACCACTACGAGGAACAGGAAAGAGAGTGGAGGGTGAAAGAGGAGACAAAGGTGGACATAAAAGAGGAGATCAAGAAAGCCATGAAGGAGCTGCAATGCATCCCTGATACTGCCGGCCTAAGTTATGAAGATTTATGTATTCATCCAAATCTGGACCTTCCAGAAGGGTTCAAAATCCCGAAATTTGATACTTTCGGAGGAGTGGGGAACCCTATGGCTCATCTAAGAGCCTACTGCGACCAACTTGTTGGAGTTGGTAGGGATGAAGCTCTGTTGATGCGGCTTTTCAGCCGAAGCCTGTGCGGAGAAGCTCTTGAATGGTTCATCTCGCATGAAACCCGGCAATGGCCCAGCTGGAATGCTCTGGCAAAGGACTTCATCGAGCGATTCGCTTACAATGTAGAAATCATTCCTGATCATTACTCTTTGGAGAAAATGAAGAAGAAATCAACCGAAAGCTATAGAGAATTCGCTTACAGGTGGAGGAAAGAAGCGGCGAGGGTGAGGCCACCCATGTCTTAAAAAGAAATCGTTGAAGTGTTCGTGCGAGTGCAAGAACCAGAGTATTATGACAGAATTATGTTGCTCGTTGGGGCAAAGTTTGCCGAGATAGTCAAGATTGGTGAGACTATCGAGGACGATTTAAAATCAGGGAAGATAGCCCGTGTAGCCGCATCGCCTGGATCTTCAGGGTTGTTAAAAAAGAAGAAAGAAGACGTGGCTGTTGTTTCATATGAGGGCGAGAAAAACCCAAGAAGATCTCCGTATTCCCATTTCCAAGGTCGTCTCGACCTTCTCAAAACTCTTACCAAGCTAGTCAGAAAAATAATTCTCCTCCAACATACCAAGATCCTCCTCCAGTATACCAAAATCCTCCTCTAATCTACCAAAGTTCACCTCCAATTTACCAAAATCCATCTCCCACATACCAAAGCCATCCTCCACTTTACCAAGTTTTGTCTCCTCACTACCAAGGTATTGCTCCCAACTGTGCCAACGTGCAGTCGAGCTACCAAGCACCCCCTCCTACATATCAAGTCCAAGCTCCACCATATCAAAATCCCCACCCGAATTGCCAAGCTCCATTGCCAAACTGCCAAGCCAATTCATATCCCAGAGGTCAATCTCCACGTCCAAACAACCGAGGTTATCAACAGATGCCTCCCCCACAAGGAAGCTATGATCCACCTCGATCTCGGTTCGAGAAAAAACCTGCAAGGAATTTCACCGCGCTCGCGGAAAGTCGAACAAAGTTATACGAGCGACTAGCTGCGGCCGGATATATCCATCCTGTGGGGCCTAAGCCCGTGGATATCAATTCGAAATTCTATAGGCCAGATCAGAGATGTACTTATCATTCCAACAACGTTGGGCATGATACTGAGGACTGTATCAACCTCAAGCACAAAATTCAGGATCTAATCGATCAAGAGGTGGTCTCTCTACAACCAGCTGCACCTAATGTCAACACCAACCCTTTGCCAAATCACGGAGGCGGTAATGTGAATATGATAGAGACAGACGACGATTGATGTGTGACAAAAGTCATAACTCCAATCGTCCCTGACGACGTTGGGGAAGGAATCTGCGGCCTTTTCGAGGAGATCGATGTTGTTATTGAGGAAGATGTCGAGCTACCTGGTATTCGTGATGCTGAACCAGGAGAGATGCTGCAGAATTGGACCTCCACGCCGATCCTGATTCCCCAAACTCCTTGGTAGAAAGGCATCGTTAATGCATATTTAAATCGGTGGTAGTCCGGAAGAGGCCTGAGACCCACCATTTTGCATTTTCTTATTTGCGTGCATTTTAAATTTCCCTCGTGATGTTTGAAAAAGGCAACATGGCCCTTTTCCATAGCCAAAATTTGCATTATTTTCCATTTTAAATGAAAGCCTCTTTATTTAAAATTTGGTTTATTTACTTATTTGCTATATTTTACTTATCTGACTTTGTCTATTTACGATATCAGTAATATGAGTTTTAAACCTGCCAATGTCATGTCATGTCATGAGCTGAACTAACAAAGTGAGGCAGGTGACGACGAGGTGAATGATTACGAAGAGGAAAATGAGGTACCGGAATATGTCGCTGAAGAATTTCTGCAGTTTGAAAATCAGCATAAATTGAATTTAGAGGAAATTGAAACTGTAAATCTGGGAGACCAAGAGTGCGTCAAAGAGGCCAAAATCAGCGTTCACTTGAATGAAACTCAGAAGAAGGATCTAACACACTTACTCAATGAATACATTGATGTGTTCGTCTAGGAAGTCGGCGACATGCAAGGGTTGAGTACCGATGTTGTATCTCATAAACTGTCGATTAATCCAGGGTTCGATCCGGTGAAGCAAAAAGCTTAGAAGTTCAAGCCCGAGTTGAGTGTAAAGATTAAAGAGGAGATTACCAAACAGACAAGTCTCGATTAGTGGAGGTGACGCAATACCCGACTTGGTTGGCAAATGTCATTCCGGTCACCCCTTATCCCCTTTAAATATTCCTTTGAACTACGTCTGACCTGAATTCTCAAGAATGAGATACGTAGGCGGCCTATGTCGGCTTCGGTCATCCTATTTATCCCTTTTAATATATTTTGTATATTTGAACTACGTCTGACCTGAATTCTCAAGAATGAGATACGTAGGCGGCCTATGTCGGCTTCGGTCATTCTATTTATCCCTTTTAATATTTTTTGTATATTTGAACTACGTTCGACCTGAATTCTCAAGAATGAGATACGTAGGCGGACTATGTCGGCTTCAGTCATCCTATTTATCCCTTTTAATATTTTTTGTATATTTGAACTACGAATTCTCAAGAATGAGATACGTAGGCGGCCTATGTCGGCTTCGGTCATTCTATTTATCCCTTTTAATATTTTTTGTATATTTGAACTACGCTCGACCTGAATTCTCAAGAATGAGATACGTAGGCGGCCTATGTCGGCTTCGGTCATCCTATTTATCCCTTTTAATATTTTTTGTATATTTGAACTACGTCTGACCTGAATTCTCAAGAATGAGATACGTAGGCGGCCTATGTCGGCTTCGGTCATTCTATTTATCCCTTTTAATATTTTATGTATATTTGAACTACGTTCGACCTGAATTTTCAAGAATGAGATACGGAGGCGGCCTATGTCGGCCTCGGTCGATTTCTTTGTAACTTTCTTATCTTTATTAACCTTTGAGGGGGAACTACGTTTGACCTTATTCCTGCCTCAACAGGATACGTAGGCGCCACAAGGGTTCGGTCATATCTCCCGTAAGATTTCTGTTCCTCTTATAATAGAAACTGGGACAGAATTTTTGAGAGGGACTCAAAAATTCTCGAGAATAATATGTTTCCTCAACAAGTCAAGACTAAAGATATTTCGAGACTTGCAACTGGGACAGAATTTTTGAGAGGGTCTCAAAAATTCCGCAATTTACTCAGCGACAGTCGAAGATAAGCCAAGACAATTAACTGGGACAGAAATTTTGAGGATGACCTCAAAATTTCAAACATGGGTTTATCGACAAGTCCAGAGTGACTTTGAATACTCCCCAGCGAATAATCAGATATCCTTCCACTCATCAGACTCGAATAAGTTCACTAAGCCCAATGTGACATGACACTTGGCAGTGACCTTTTTCAAAATTACTTTTCGAAATTTTTCCTTTTATGTTTCATTTGTTTTGGCATAAAATATTTTGTCTTATCTATCAAGAGTTTGGAGATCAGAAAGATCAACCGGAGATAACAGGACAAGGAGCAAACAACTGAAGAATCGACACAGATCAGTCCTTTTAAAACTAACGATTTTTCTGTGGATGCAGGTTTATAGCTTTGCTTTGATACCAGCAGATTTCTTCCGATTGATGAATATGGGAAAGTCAAAGGAAGAGAAAACTCTCCCCAAATCAACAGTTTTTCTAAATAAAGAAATCATGTTATATCGCTTATGGCGGAAACTTGGGAATATGATTTATTTATTTCAGTCAATTCCAAACAACGTGAAGTTTGCACGGCATGTCCAGCTGGATTCGAAGGTGAATCAAATGAAATCTCAAGGAAAAGTTTATGATTTCCGTAAAGGACGTCAGTTGCATCATAATGTCAGATATGATATTATACACTACCCGGAGGGGTCATTTATTTTATTGTCGATCAAGACAATACGTACCCGGAGGGGTCATTTATTTTATTGTCGATCAAGACAATACACTACCCGGAGGGGTCATTTATTTTATTGTCGATCAAGACAATATACTATCTAGAAGTCATTTAACCATTATCATCAATTGAGACGATATGATTATCCAGAAAGCACCCAGAAGATCGCTATGTTGCTCAATGGAAGCACCATCTTTGTTTGGTACCAATGATGACATCGTGAGAAGATTTCATACCTCACTGAAATTTATAATCGCAAGAAGATTTCATACTTGCGAAATTTATACATTGCGGGAAGATATTCATGCCCCGCAGATATTCATGCATCGCATCGCGGAAGATCATGCATCGAGAGTCAATATTCATGCATCGCGAAAGATCATGTATCGCGAGTCAATATTCATGCATTGCAGAAAATCATGCATCGCGAGTTAATATCTATGCATCACAAGTTAATCGCGAGAAGATATTCATGCCTCGCAGAAAATTATACATCGTGAGAAGATTTCATACCTCACTGAAATTTATAATCGCAAGAAGATTTCATACCTTGCGGAATTTATACATTGCGGGAAAATATTCATGCCCCGCAGAAGATCATGCATCGAGAGTCAATATTCATGCATTGCGGAAAATCATGCATCGCGAGTTAATATTTATGCATCACAAGTTAATCGCGAGAAGATATTCATGCCTCACAAAAAATTATACATCGTGATAAGATTTCATACCTCACTGAAATTTGTAATCGCAAGAAGATTTCATACCTTGCGGAATTTATACATTGCGGGAAAATATTCAAGCCCCGCAGAAGATCATGCATCGCGAGTCAATATTTATGCATTGTGGAAAATCATGCATCGCGAGTTAATATTTATGCATCACAAGTTAATTGCGAGAAGATATTCATGCCTCGCAGAAAATTATACATCGTGAGAAGGTTTCATTCCTCACTAAAATTTATAATCGCAAGAAGATTTCATACCTTGCGGAATTTATGCATTGCGGGAAGATATTCATGCCCCGCAGAAGATCATGCATCGCGAGTCAATATTCATGCATCGCGAAAAAATCATGCATCGCGAGTTAATATTTATGCATCACAAGTTAATCGCGAGAAGATATTCATGCCTCGCAGAAAATTATACATCGTGAGAAGATTTCATACCTCACTGAAATTTATAATCGCAAGAAGATTTCATACCTTGCGGAATTTATACATTGCGGGAAAATATTCATGCCCCGCAGAAGATCATGCATCGAGAGTCAATATTAATGCATCGCGGAAGATCATGCATCGCGAGTCAATATTCATGCATTGCGGAAAATCATGCATCGCGAGTTAATATTTATGCATCACAAGTTAATCGCGAGAAGATATTCATGCCTCGCAAAAAATTATACATCGTGAGAAGATTTCATACCTCACTGAAATATATAATCGCAAGAAGATTTCATACCTTGCGGAATTTATACATTGCGGGAAAATATTCATACCCCGCAGAAGATCATGCATCGCGAGTCAATATTTATGCATTGTGGAAAATCATGCATCGCGAGTTAATATTTATGCATCACAAGTTAATTGCGAGAAGATATTCATGCCTCGCAGAAAATTATACATCGTGAGAAGGTTTCATTCCTCACTAAAATTTATAATCGCAAGAAGATTTCATATCTTGCGGAATTTATGCATTGCGGGAAGATATTCATGCCCCGCAGAAGATCATGCATCGCGAGTCAATATTCATGCATCGCGGAAGATCATGCATCGCGAGTTAATATTTATGCATCACAATTTAATCGCGAGAAGATATTCATGCCTCGCAGAAAATTATACATCGCGAGAAGATTTCATACCTCGCTGAAATTTATGCATCGCAAGAAGATTTCATACCTTGCGAAATTTATGCATTGCGGGAAGATATTCGTGCCCCGCAGAAGATCATGCATCGAGTGTCAATATTCATGCATCGCGGAAGATCATGCATCGCGAGTCAATATTCATGCATTGCGGAAGATCATGCATCGCGAGTTAATATTCATACATCGCGAGAAGATATTCATGCCTCGCAGAAAATTTATGCATCGCGGGAAGATGCCCATGTCCTGCAAGGAATCATGCACTGCCAGAGAGAGAATTGGGCATCTGAAGAAAATATTCACCCAACGACATCAACTGCATCATTTTATTTTTGATAAAAGTAAACATCAAGAAGAACATCAAAGAGGACATCAAGATAAATATCAGCACACTGCATCTATTTTTATTTATTTCAACATCAAATGAAGAATACATTGAAGATTGCATTACATACATAAGACATAAGCTCTATTTGCTTTACGTCAAACCGATCGAGTGGATGTCAAATGTCGAGGAGAAAAATTAAATGTCGACATGGTAAAAGACATTGTCTCCCTTTTTAATTGTGATTTTATGCTGACGAGTTTTATCTCAGTCTTTGTCGAGAGCATCCGAAAGGATGAATTCTCCAAAAACAAACCACAGGTGTGGACGACATAAAAAAGGATGCAGCACAACGTGGAACTTTTTCTTAGCAGCGAACTGGGACATAGTCCAAAGAGGAGTATCAAACTCTTAGGACGCGAGCAGAGGGACGACTTCCACCACAATCAAACCACACCCCTATCAGAAGGCATGTGGGTTTTTCTTTAGATTTTGTCAGTTTCGGTCTCGCATTCGGAAATTTTGGTCTACCGGAAGCAAGTTTCCAATCTGAGTGACAATGCGCCGAGAGCTTTGGAAATTATGTTCATGTGAGTTCTTAATTATGGGTGTGAAGTGCACCACATTCATGGCTAAGAGGTTACAAGCCTCCTTTTCATACTCGTTTAATCTTGTCACTTGTCCAGAACCAAAGGTTATCTAACATAATAGATTCCTTTTCAATCGATTGAGTCGAACTATAAACAGCCTGATTCCTATGGTTTAAGGATATGTAGGCGGGCTCGATGTTGAAAACTCGGCTGTATTCTAACATTCCCTCTCAAATCTTATTCCCAAGCATTTCGATACCTTCATAATTCGGTATCGAGGTGGCTTTTGATTACTTTCAAAATCGTGTGTTAAATCTAGCGTATCGAACTACAAGTGGCCTGAATTCTCATATAGCCTGAGATATGTAGGAAACCCATTTTCAGGGCTCGGTCATAATTCCTAAAGTCCGTACCAAATCCCTTGCCTGAAAGATGGATATGTGGTCGGTCAAAATTGGATTGGTCAATTTCATTTTCCTCAAATTTCTTGCATCAATCCAAGTAAAATGAGGGACAGTTGTTGACACCCAATTTTGACCCTCCCGGTAGGAATTAATTCATGAGCCTCTTAAACTCTCAAACAATTTAAAATAATTAGTTTTATAAATTTACGAAAGTATAAAGTTTGCGTTATTTTAAATAATTTTTGTCGTTTCTTAAAGTTTTTAGATAATATCTATATTTTACATAATTATGCATATAATTAGTATATTTTATGATTATTCAAAAATCATCTCAAAATATTTTAAATTTAGTAAGTAGTCTTTTAAATTAGTTTAGTTTAAATCACGGTTATATTTATTTATTTATTTTATTATTTTTTGAAACACTAAGTTTACGATTAAATTAATTATTTTATTTTTTGTTAAGATTAAGAAGCTCGCAAAATTAATTTATGTGAATTCATCCTATTACTTTAAACCATTCAAATAGACAAATTTTGGACTTTGCATTTGTCCCACATCGCTTCCCACATCTATTTTGAACTAAATTTTGTCCTATATAAATCTCTCTTCACTACACCAAAGAAAAGAAAAATATAGAGAGGAGACCAAAGAGTACCCAGAAAATTTTCGGGAATTCTTGGTTCCATAGTTTAATATTTATAAAATATTTTTTGCGGCTGTTTGAGTTTGGAGAGGTGGTGGAATCGTCTCCGTCAAACTCGTAATCTCGGTTCGCTGCCCAGAATCAGGTAATTTCTTATTTTTTATTTATTTATTTATTTATTTTATTTATTTATTTATTTATTTATTTATTTATTTATTTATTATTTATTTATTTATTTATTTATTTATTTATTTTTATTTTATTTTATTTTTTTTATATATATGCATATATGTATACATATATATAATTTGTCAATTACCCAATTTGCTAACTATTGGGATCTTAAGTTTAATTAGTATTAACGTTTAGTTGCTATTACTATCATACTTCTATGTGTGTATTAATTTGCCATAGCAAATTGGATTCGTTTCACATCATGGTCTAATATATTTATTTAGTTATTCATGCATCATTGTTATATTTAATTCTAAGATTATTACATATTTTGGATATTACTGCTTATCTATTATGTGTGCTTTTAGATAAAATTAACGACATCATTGGCTTCTCCTATCCAATCTATTTATTTATTTACTCATTTTGGCTTTAGGTGTTAAGTTGTAATCTGTTTGGGTACATTCATTATTTTAAAATCGTTTAATCTTCTTTAAGATATGATTTAGGGATATTATTTTCAAGTGCTAATTTTTATTTTTGCTCTTCATTGCATGTAATATTCATCCGAGTTTCAATGTGAACTCTCACTCTCTCCTTTGCATTCCATGAGAAGAGCCGTAAAGCTCAAAGTTCCTCTTTTCCAGTCAACCTATTAAGCCGATGGACGGGTACCAGGATTTAAAGAATTGAAGAAAGTCGGAAAAGATGAATTAGAAGACCCGTTTTATATTTTGCATTTCGTATTGTATCTATTTTAAGGCATTAGCCCTTGTCGTCTTTTACTTTACTGTATTTATTTAGTATTAATTATTTGCTTAGTCTAGGACATGTACGAAAGGAAATGGGTCAAAAACCCAAAACAGGTGGGTCCAAAAACCGGTCAAGGCGGACAGAGAACCCGATTTTGGACCCAATTCTCTTTCCCTCTCTCTCTCTATTTCTTTCTTTTACTTTATTTGCTTATTTGTTTGCATACTTGTCGTTAATTTTAAAGTTAGAAAATCCGAATCCCCGCAAATGCCGTAAATGTTTGTATCGACTCAAAATTAAAATAATTTTGCAAAATGAAAATGACTATAAAATAAGTTAGTATTTCAACTCTCTAATTCTAAATATTTTATTCAAGTCAAGTTAAAAGCAAAGTTTTAGCCAAATTTGTTAGTTGCTGGAAAACCGTTTTAGACGGATGTTTTAGGTGCCTAACACCTTCCTAAAACATTAATTTGAATCCCCGAACCCTTTAAATGTTTTCAAGCAATTTTCTCTGTTAAGTTATTTGAAAACAATAGTTTTTCTTGATTTTTCTTCAAAAATTAAGTGGCGACTCTAAAAAGCCAAAAACCTTTATAAAAGGTTAAATTTTCGATAAACAATGTTTACTTTTATAAAAAATAAAATGATGCAGTTGATGCCGATGGGTGAATATTTTCTTCAGATGCCCGATTTCCTTTTTGGCAGTGCATGATTCCTTGCGGGGTATGGGTATCTTCCCGCGATGCATAATCTTTCTGCGAGGCATGAATATCTTCTCGCGATGTATGAATATTAACTCGCGATGCATGATCTTCCGCAATGCATGAATATTGACTCGCGATGCATGATCTTCCGCGATGCATGAATATTGAATCTCGATGCATGATCTTCTGCGGGGCATGAATATCTTCCCGCAATGCATAAATTCCGCAAAGTATGAAATCTTCTTGCGATGCATAAATTTCAGCGAGGTATGAAATCTTCTCGCGATGTATAATTTTCTGCGAGGCATAAATATCTTCTCGCGATTAACTTGTGATGCATAAATATTAACTCGCGATGCATGATCTTCCGCGATGCATGAATATTGATCTCGCGATGCATGATCTTCCGCGATGCATGAATATTGACTCTCGATGCATGATCTTCTGCGGGGCATGAATATCTTCCCGCAATGCATAAATTCCGCAAGGTATGAAATCTTCTTGCGATGCATAAATATCTGCGAGGTATGAAATCTTCTTGCGACGTATAATTTTCTGCGAGGCATGAATATCTTCTCGCGATTAACTTGTGATGCATAAATATTAACTCGCGATGCATGATCTTCCGCGATGCATGAATATTGACTCGCGATGCATGATCTTCCGCGATGCATGAATTCCGCAAGGTATGAAATCTTCTTGCGATGCATAAATTCCGCAAGGTATGAAATCTTCTTGCGATGTATAACTTTCCAAGAGGCATGAATATCTTCTCGCGATTAACTTGTGATGCATGAATATTGACTCGCGATGCATGATCTTCCGCGATGCATGAATATTGACTCGCGATGCATCATCTTCCGCGATGCATGAATATTGACTCGCGATGCATGATCTTCCGCGATGCATGAATTCCGTAAGGTATGAAATCTTCTTACGATGCATAAATTCCGCAAGGTATGAAATCTTCTTGCGATGTATAACTTTCCGCGATGCATGAATATCTTCTCGCGATTAACCTGTGATGCATGAATATTGACTCGCGATGCATGATCTTCCGCGATGCATGAATATTGACTCTCGATGCATGATCTTCCGCGATGCATGAATATTGACTCGCAATGCATAAATTCCGCAAGGTATGAAATCTTCTTGCGATGCATAAATTTCTGCGAGGTATGAAATCTTCTCGCGATGTATGAATATTAACTCGCGATGCATGATCTTCCGCGATGCATGAATATTGACTCTAGATGCATGATCTTCTGCGGGGCATGGATATCTTCCCGCAATGCATAAATTCCGCAAGGTATGAAATCTTTGCGATGCATAAATTTCTACGAGGTATGAAATCTTCTCGCGATGTATGAATATTAACTTTTGATGTCATATTTGGTACCAAGTGAAGACATTGCTTCAATCGAGCAACATAGTGATCTTCTGGGTGTCCTCTGGATAATCATATCGTGTCGACTGACAATATAGTAAAATGACCCTCTAGGTAGTGTATCATCCCGATCGGCAATAAAATAAAATAACCCCTTCGGGTAGTGTATAATATCATATCTGACATTAGATTTTTCTTGATTCACCCTCGAATCTAGCCGGACATTCCTTATAGACTTCATATTGTTGGATATTGACTGAAATAAACCATTCATATCCCCACGTCTCCGGTATAAATAATTCTTGCATCATTGCTAAATTCTGGAGAGATTTTCTCCTCCCTTGACTTCTCCATATTCACCATCGGAGGGATTTGCTGATTTCAGAGCAAAGCTATAAACCTGCGTCCACAGAAAAATTGTTAGTTTTTAAAACGAACTGATCTGTGTTGATTTGTTTAGTTGTCTGCTTCATGTCCTGCTATCTCCGATTGATTTCCTGATCTCCCAACTCTTGATAGATAAGACAAAATATTTTATGCCAAAACCAATGAACATAAAAGAAAATTTTTAAGAAAATAAATTTTCTGGAAGTAATATTTTAAAAAAAAGGTCACTGTCAAGAGTCATGTCACGTCAGGCTTAGCGAACTTTTTCGAGTCTGATGCTTGGAGATATATTTGATTATTCGATGGGGAGTATTCAGAGTCTCTTCATACTGTCGACAAACCCGTATTGAAATTTTGAGGCCATCCTCAAAATTTCTGTCCCGGTTAACTGTATCGGCTTATCTTCGACTGTCGGTAAGTAAATCATGGAATTTTCGAGATCTTCTCGAAAATTCTGTCCCAGTTGCAAATCTCGAAGTATCTTCACCTTGAATCGCTGGGGAAAAATCTTCTTCTCAGGAATTTTTAAGACCCTCTCAAAAATTTTGTCCCAGTTTCTACTATAAAATAGAAATCTTACGGGAAATATGACCGAACCCTTGTGGCGCCTACGTATCCCGTTGAGACAGGAATCAGGTCAAACGTAGTTTTCCCTCAAAGGTTATCAAAAATAAGAAATTTATAAAGAAATCGACCGAGGCCGACATAGGCCGCCTACGTATCTCATTTTTGAGAATTCAGGTCGAACGTAGTTCAAAACAAGAGGGATAAATGGGGTGACCGAGGCCGACATAGACCGCCTACGTATCTCATTCTTGAGAATTCAGGTCAGACCTAGTTCATCACAAGAGGGATAAAATTTAAACAAAGCAAATACAAGCAAAATAAAATAATTACAAGGAAATGACAGAAATACAAACTGAAACTTCACACGTAGTATCTCTTGACAGCGTCTGAGTTGATCGGTTTTGGACACGTGGTTCCATCCATCTCTGACAAGACCAAAGCACCTCCAGATAATACTTTGCGGACCATGTAGGGTCCTTGCCAATTTGGTGCGAATTTTCCTTTGTACTCGTCTTGATGAGGAAAAATGCGCTTAAGTACCAACTGACCAATTTCAAATATTCTGGCTCTTACTCTCTTGTGGAAAGCACGAATCATTCTCTGTCGATATAGTTGGCCATGACAAACGGCAACCATTCTCTTCTCATCGATCAAAGTTAACCGATCAATTCTCCTGCTAACCCATTCAGCATTACTCAACTCAGCTTCTTGGATAATTCTCAAAGACGGTATTTTAACTTCGGTGGGTATGACTGCTTCTGTTCCATATACTAACAAGTATGGAGTAGCTCCAGTCGACATTCTGACAGTCGTTCGATAACCCAATAAAGCATATGACAACATCTCGTGCCAACCTTGGTGATTGTCAATCATTTTTCTCAGAATCTTCTTGATATTCTTATTGGCAGCCTCTACAGCTCCATTCATTTGAGGACGATAAGCGGTTGAGTTTCGGTGAGTAATCTTAAACTGCTCACATATATCTCTCATCAAGTGACTATTGAGATTTGCACCGTTGTCAGTAATGATGGATTCTGGCACTCCAAATCTACATATCAAATTGTTGCGAACAAAATCAGCTACAACTTTCTTGGTTACCGACTTGTAAGAAGCTGCTTCCACCCACTTGGTGAAGTAGTCAATGGCAACCAAAATAAATCTGTGACCATTAGAAGCGGCTGGCTCTATTGGACCTATGATATCCATGCCCCAAGCTACAAATAGCCAAGGTGAACTCATAGCATTGAGTTCGTGAGGTGGCACTCGAATCAGGTCACCGTGCACTTGACATTTATGACATTTCTGCACAAACTTGCAACAATCATTCTCCATAGTCATCCAAAAATATCCTACTCGAAGGACTTTCCTTGCCAAAGTGAGCCCATTCATGTGCGTACCACAAAGTCCAGCATGTATCTGTTCAATAAGCTTTGCAGCTTCAACAGCATCGACACATCTGAGAAGACCTAAATCTGGAGTCCTCCTATAAAGGACTTCTCCACTTAGAAAGAAATTGAGAGTCATACGGCGTATCGACTTCCTTTGGTTGGATGTTGCATCTTCAGGATAACTTCCGAACTCCAAATATTTCTTTATATCAAAATACCATGGCAAACCGTCTGATTCTGCTTCAACATGGGAACAATGGACTGGATATTCTTTCAACTCTATATCCAGAGGATCAATATAATCAGTATCTGGATGTTTGAGCATTGATGCAATGGTGGCGAGAGCATCGGCCAACTCATTCTGTATTCTAGGAGTATGTCTGAATTCGATCTTACGAAATCTCTTGCATAACTTCTGTATATACTGCATGTAGGGTATAATCTTTGGATTCTTCACGGCCCACTCTCCTTGAACCTGGTGAATCAACAAATCTGAATCTCCAATAACCAATAACTCGTGGACACTCATGTCAATGGCCATTTTTAAACCGAGGATACAAGCTTCATATTCAACCATGTTATTCGTGCAATTAAATCGGAGCTTAGCTGCCATGGGATAGTGATAACCAGATTTTGACACTAAGACCGCTCCGATACCTTTACCTTGGTGATTTGTTGCTCCATCAAAGAATAATCTCCAGCCAGGATACATTTTGGAAATATCTTCACCCACAAAGGATACCTCTTCATCGTGAAAATAAGTTTTGAGCGGCTCATACTCTTCATCAACAGGATTTTCTGCAAGATGATCAGCCAAGGCTTGTGCCTTTATCGCCTTCTGAGTCACATACACAATGTCAAATTCACTCAACAGCATTTGCCACTAGCTAACTTTCCGGTCGGCATCGCCTTCTGGAAGATATATTTCAACGGGTCCATTCTGGAAATGCGATATGTAGTATACTAAGACAAATAATGTCTCTACTTCTGGGCAAGCCAAGTCAAAGCACAACATGTTCTCTCCAACAGAGTGTAACGAGACTCGTATGGTGTAAACTTCTTGCATATGTAATAGATAGCCCTTTCCTTCTTTCCTGTCTCGTCGTGTTGACCGAACATGCATCCGAATACACTATCTGAGACGGACAAATACAGCAACATACGACTCCCTTCTCGCGGAGGAACTAGTACCGGTGGATTGGACAAATAATTCTTGATAGCATCAAAAGCAGTCTGACACTCTTCAGTCCACTTTGTCGGAGCATCTTTATTCAACAGCTTGAAGATAGGCTCACACACCACGGTTGATTGAGCTATGAATCGACTGATGTAGTTCAGCCTCCCTAAGAAACTCATCACCTCTTTTCTCATTTTCGGCGGAGGTAACTCTTGAATTGCTTTAATCTTAGAAGGATCGAGCTCAATACCCCTTCTGCTGACTATAAATCCCAATAATATTTCGGCTGGAACTCCAAAAGCTCATTTGGAGGGATTTAACTTTAAGTTGTAACGACGCAAACGATCAAAGAACTTCTTTAGATGTGTCAAGTGGTCCGAACTCTCGCGGGACTTGATTATGACGTCATCCACATATACCTCAATCTCCTTATGAATCATGTCATGAAATATGGTCGTCATAGCCCTCATATAGGTAGCACCAGCATTCTTGAGGCCGAATAGCATCACTCTGTAATGATATACACCCCAAGGTGTAATAAAAGCTGTTTTTTCTGCATCTTCCTCGTCCATCAGAATCTGATGATAACCTGCGTAACAATCCACGAATGACTGCATTTCATGCTTAGCACAGTTATCGATCAGAATATGAATGTTCGGCAATGGAAAGTTATCCTTAGGGCTAGCTTTGTTAAGATCTCTGTAGTCGACACAGATTTTGATTTTCCCATCTTTTTTGGCGACCGGAACAACATTTGCCAACCAAGTCGGGTATTGTGTCACTTCCACCAATCGAGACTCGATCTGCTTGGTGATCTCTTCTTTAATCTTTAAACTCACCTCAGGCTTGAATTTCCGAGTTTTATGCTTCACCGAACTAAACCCTGGATTAATCGGCAACTTGTGAGACACAACATTGGTACTCAGCCCTAGCATGTCGCTGACTTCCCAGACGAACACATCAATGTATTTAGTGAGCAAATCTATTAGATCCCTCCTCTGAGTTTCATTCAAATGAACGCTGATTTTGGCCTCTTTGACACACTCCTGGTCTCCCAGATTTATAATTTCAGTTTCCTCTAAATTCGGTTTATGCTGATTTTCAAACTGCAGAAATTCTTCAACAATATATTCCGGTACCTCATTTTCCTCTTCGTATTCATCAACCTCGTCATCACCTGCCTCACTTTGTTCGTTCAGCTCATGACATGACATGACATTGGCAGGTTTAAAACTTATATTACTGAAAATAGACAAAGTTAAAAAAGTAAAAGTATGGCAAATAAGTAAATAAGTAAATTTTACTAAAAAAGGCTTTCATTCAAAATAGGAAATAATGCAAACTTTGGCTATGGCAAAGGGCCATGTTGCCTTCTTCAAACATCACGAGGGAATTTTAAAATGCAGGCAATTAATAAAATGCAAAATGGTGGGTCTCGGGCCTCTTTCGGACTACCACCGATTTAAATATGCATGAAATGATGCCCTTCTACCAAGAAGTTCGGGGAATCAGGATCGGCGTGGAGGTCCAGTTCTGCAGCACCTCTCCAGGCTCAGCATCACGGATACCAGCTAGCTCTACTTCTTCCTCAATAACATCGTCGATCTCCTCGAAAAGGCCACAGATTCCTTCCCCAAGGTCGTCTTGTTCAGCATACTCTCGGGCTGGAAATGATTGATATAAATGAGGGATTGGTTTAGCCAATGCTTGATCATTCTTCTTCTTCACCTTCAAATCATCATCTGTGGGGACGTACCCCAAACCATATCTAGCTCCTTTGACGGGGACCGGAACAGGATCAATAATTCCCTGGGAATTTCTTCCCAATCCAAAACCTAGTTCAAAACCATTCCGCAGCATCACAGTGGCTATCATCTTGTACACGGCGGGCATAGGAGGCTGTGGGGCCAAGTTTTCACCGGTGGCATTCACCAGCTCCACCGTGTAGAAATCTGTACCTCGAGACACTTCATCGATAATAGGCGCCTGTCTACCAGAGTGACTCCCTTCACCATGAATAACCAACTCTTCGCTTCTCCAAACGAGCTTCATCATCTGATGCAAAGTAGAAGGCATAGCTCCAGCCATATGAATGAAAGGCCTTCCCAAAAAACGGTTGTAGCTGGTATCAATATCTAAGACTTGAAACTGCGCACTAAACTCGGCCGGACCCATTTGGATAACCAGATTTACCGCTCCCAAAGTGTCTCTTTGGACCCCATCAAAGGCTCTCACGTTGACTTGATTTTGCTCAAGTTTCCCCAAGTCAAACTTCAACTGCCTTAACGTTGACAATGGGCAAATGTTAAGACCAGATCCATCATCCACTAAGACTCGATTAATAACCTTTTCACGACAAACAACAGTGATATGCAGCGCCTTGTTATGAGACTTACCCTCAAAGGGCAACTCGTCGTCACAGAAGCTGATGCGATGTCCTCGAATAACCTGGTGAATCATGGCGGCCACATTACCGCTGCTTGTGCCCGCGGGCACATATGTATCATCGAGTGCTTTCATTAGAGCTTGCCTATGTGATTGAGAACTCATCAACAGGGCCCAAACAGAAATCTGGGCAGGAGTCTTCTCCAAATGTTTGACGATAGAATAATCCTTCGGCTGTATTCTCCTCCAAAACTCCTCCGCTTCTCCTTCGCTTATTGGCCTTTTAGCCTGATCCTTCTTTTGACCTCCGAGAGCAAGCTCATCAGGAGTATAACACTTTCCGGATCTGGTCATGCCTTGAGCGGCAGCAGTTTCAATAACGAACTTAGGCTTGATGAGAGTTTTTGATGGCACCAAAGCAACAGCCTTCGCGGGTGTCAAGATAACGAACTATTTCTTCTCTTTGATGCTCAAAGAAGCTACAGCCTTTTCCAAGTCATCATGAACGATTGGAGTAATCATTTTCGTTCCACGCCAGTCGTCGTCTGTCTCGATCATATTGACATTGCCGCCTCTATGATTCGGCAACGGGTTAGTGTTGATATTTGGTGCCGCTGGTTGGAGAGAGACTACCTCTTGGTCAATCAAATCCTGAATTTTGTGCTTGAGGTGGATACAATCCTCAGTATCATGCCCAACACTGTTGGAATGATAAGCACATCTCTGATCTGGCCTATAGAATTTCGAATTGATATCCATGGGCTTGGGCCCCACAGGATGGATATATCCGGCCGCAGCCAGTCGCTCGTACAACTTGGTTCGACTTTCCGCGAGCGCGGTGAAATTCCTTGCAGGTTTCTTCTCGAACTGAGGTCGAGGAGGATCATAACTTCCTTGTGGGGGAGGCATCTGTTGATAACCCCGGTTGTTCGGACGTGGAGCTTGACCTTTGGGATATGAATTGGCTTGGTAGTTTGGCAATTGAGCTTGGCAATTCGGGTGGGGGTTTTGATATGGTGGAGCTTGGACTTGATATGCAGTAGGGGGTTCTCGGTAGCTCGATTGCACGTTAGCACAGCTGGGAGCCATACCCTGGTAAGGAGATGAAATTTGGTAAGGTGGAGGATGATTTGGATAAACAGGAGATGGATTTGGGTAAATTGGGGATGGATTTTGGTATACTGGAGCTTGGATATTCGGATAAGAGGGGACAACATTTTGATAAACTGGAGGATCATTTGGATGACTAGCTTGCGTGTAGCAAGCTTGGTAGGAGGTTTGAGAGGGTCGAGAACGACCTTGGGAATATGACGAGTTTCTGGGGTTTTCTTTCCCCCATATGATACGACAGCTATTTCTTCTCTTTTCTTCTTCAATGTGCTCATTGATCCGGGCGATGCAGCAACACGGGTTATCTTTCCCGTTTTCAAACCATCTTCGATAGTCTCACCAACTTTGACTATCTCAGTAAATTTTGCTCCCACGAGCAACATGATTCGATCATAATATTCAGGCTCTTGCACCCGCACAATACTTCAACAATTTTTTTTCAGACATGGGCGATCAGACCCTTGCAGCTTCTTTTCTCCATCGATAAGCAAACTCTCTATAACTCTCGGTGGCTTTCGGCTTCATCTTCTCCAAAGAATAACGGTTGGGAATGGTTTCGATGTTATATGCAAACCGATCGATAAAATCCTTTGCCAGAGCGTTCCAACTAGGCCATTGTCGGGTTTCATGGGAGGTGAACCACTCTAGAGCCTCCCCGCACAAGCTCCGGCTGAAAAGCCGCATCAGCAAAGCCTCGTCCCTTCCAACTCCCACGAGCTGGTCACAGTAAGCTCTAAGATGAGCCATAGGGTTGCCTACTCCTCCGAAGGTGTCAAACTTCAGAATCTTGAACCCTTCTGGAAGGTCCAGACTCGGGTGAATGCACAAATCTTCATAGTTAAGTCCGACGGTATCGGGGACGCATTGAAACTCTTTCATAGCCTTCTTGATCTCCTCTTTTATGTCTACTTTTGCTTCTTCCTTCGCCCTCCACTCTCTTTCCTGTTCCTCATAGTGGTCCAACTCAGAACCGTGCACGTCGTGCTCAGCATGGATAGGGATTTTGAAAGCGGTTCTTTTGGGCAAGGGTGGAGCTATGGAAGGACTCTGGGCGTTTTGAGCAGCTTGGTAATTTTAGGGGTAAGTCTGAGGATTGGTGTTCTGATTTAACTGGTGGTGGGATGTCTGAGGATTAAAAGTGTTTTGATTGAGATTTTGACTTTGGTTTTGCGGTGGTGGAGCGGATTGAGGTTGGGTATTTTGAAGATGAGAGGGCATTTGGGGGTGGTTATTCTGAGGAGGTGGTGGAGTTTTGTAAGAGGCGGGAGCATAAGCGGGGGGATTCTGAGCGAGCGGCACGCCTTGAGATGGATCCATGTTCGAGGACGGGAAGTAGATAGGAGGCCTTCCCTCTGCAACATTAGCAGCAAAACCCGGAGGAGGCAGATCATGTCTCCTTTGCATTTCCATTCTCATTTCTGCAATTTGCTGCATCAATTGCAAAATCAGTTCCTTCTGGTCTGCTATGGTGGGTTGAGCCACCACAATATCAGTAAGACCTACTTCCTCGCTATTATCTCCCATAATCATTTTTCCTTTGTCAGAATTTTGCCCAGGGAAGGAATCTGCGGGACCTTTTGATCTGGTGAAGTAAGGATGATCTGCCAGCTTAATCAACACAGATCAGTTCAAAATACCTTTCAAAGAAAAACAACTCAAAGGCAAAATGTGTTAGTCTGTGTCGATGATAGTTAGTACAAAATATCACACATTATTGTAAACACATAAGAGTCGCTTCATTTGAAGATAAATTAGCCCACGTATATAGAAAGATGACTAAATAGACAGAAATTTGTCTATATTATTTTAGGACTAATGAGTCAGAAATGTCGACATGAGTCGGGACAAAGTAAATTGTCGTACTTCTGATTTTTTATTGAAACGTAACTCTACTTTCTTTATAAGAGTTGGGAAAGATAAAATTTTCTCAAAATGGGGATCGAACCTTGGAAGGCTGCCTACGTATCTCATAAAAGAGAATTCAGGTCCTACGTAGTTCGACCCATTCTTGATTTTTTTTCTTTTTCTTTTTCTTTTCTTTTTTTTTTTTATATGAGAGAGTACTTTTTGAAAAATAAAGTTCGAATTTATTGGGAGACTAAAGACTCGAAGAGTATTTGGACGTACTTTCGATAGTGATTTGATATTTATGCTTAAGGAGTTCTAGAAAATATTTTTCGAGAATGAGTAGGCTAGAATATCTCCAAATGAAGCAACATAATCATACAAACAATTATAACATATAAACAGTTATTGCGCGTTCTAAACAGATATGTGACCCTTTTATGCCAAGGGTAGGCCTAACGATTTGAAGGATGTATATGTCATTTGAAACATCCCATTGTCCCAAAATCCAATTTATACAAATTTATGAATAAAACTTAAATGGGGATACTAATTGGGAAAAATGGGATACAAAATAATCAGTTCCACGCAGGGGTACAATTCTGAACTATGCTTCCATAGAAGACCCTTTCCTCTTCATTTCTTCTCCTCTCTGGGTTTCCACGTCTTAGACTAGTAACTTGTAACTTCTTTCTTTGACTAGAATAAGCTACAATGTACTCCCAATCCCGAGGACAATGATTTCTTCAGATGATGTATACATCCTTCAAATTTAAACAAATAAATATGATTGCCCGTTCAGGCCGTAAGCCCTTTTGGACTCAAGGTGGTTTATCTAATGGACCCAACACTCCTTGGGTGTTGGGTCGTCCTAGTTCAAATGTTCCTAAATTCGGGATTTTGGCTCGGCTCTAGGCTAGTTGACTAGGAGTGGCTTTTGAAAAGACCGGAAACCCAAACGGACAATTTGGGCTGGAACTCGCGACAACCATTGGACGCATGACGAACCAATAAATTGCCCCTAATTCCGAAAGAAGGTGAGTATAAAAAAGTCCGACTGCGGTTCCGCAAACCGTCCTTTAATATACTATACATATATCAGAATTATGCCATGATATGCAATGCCAGTTTATAATTTAAGCAATTTAATCACATATAAGCAGCTTAATAAATACAGTTAGTCCAAATAGTCAAATTATTTTGGTTGGAACTTAATTATTCCCCAGAGTCGCCATTTCTATTTTATTAAAAAATAAATATGATATATATATATTTTGAAAAAATGACTAAGTTTCGGAAAATCAATTAATTTTATGATTTAAGAAAAATCGACTTTCCAAATTAACAGAGTCGCCACTTGATTTTTTATTAAAAAAATCAAGAAAAAACTTACAATTATTTTTCAAAAGATTTAAAACAGATAAAAATCAGTTGAAAAGGGTTCGAAGTTCAATGTACATTTCGAGAAGGTGTTAGGCCCTCGAAATGCCCGCTAACTCGCGGTTGACCGGCGATTTGACTAAAATGACTCTTTATTTAATTTTTAATTAATAAATAAGTAAAGTTCATTTTATTACTTGCTTGTTCTTATTTTCTTCTAATTATCTATTAAGGGAAAATAACTAGGAGGATCATTCTTAAGGAAAGAAAATCAAGTATAGACTAAACTAAAATAAAAGGCTAAGTAAGATATAAAAAAAACTATTTACCCTTTTTCGGATATATATATAAAAAATAACGAAATGACTATCTTTGAGGATTAATTAAATTAAAACCAAAGCAAAATAATGTTAGTCAACATAATCACAAATAAATAAGGATGAAAAGAGGAAAATGAAAATTTTTGGGCCTTTGACCCCAATTCCTGTTAATGGGCCTGCTGGAATTTTAAGGCTTTTGGTCCCTTTCATTCTCCTAAAATATCTGGTATATCCCTTACGTATACTACTGTATACGGGCCATATTTGGACATTTTTTCCTGTATATTGAGCTGTATTCTGCACGTACACGACCCAACTCACAGTCCGAGCACCTGTATCAATTTTTGGGCCCTATATTTCTGTATTACGACATGTATATCAGTGTATACAACTGGTATATCGACCTGTTCTTCAACTTTTGAGGACTGGAAAATTAATTTCCAGCAATGACTTTACTGCTTTCGATCTGTACACCAATTAGGGAGGCTGGCCGACTCAAGGAAGATATTTTGGAGCCTTTATGGCTCGATGAGAAACCACAAAGAGATGGATTAAAGTCCGAGAGGACTCGAGGAGAGTTTCACATGCAATAAAATAGAAATGAATTAGCCATAAAGTGATGAAATAAGGCACATCTTAAACACAATATAATTTATGAGTAAAAAAAATATTTTAGGAGATTCGAGTTAAGCCGAAATATATAACTCAAAAAATATTAAAGATCTTACAACCTTCAGATAATAAAGACCTACATCTTGAGAAGTAAATGATGCAAGAAGAAGTGATATTTACCTTTCTGAGTGCAGCGATTCCGGGATAGTACGAGCAGGGGATGCAGCGACTTCACCTCACAATTCGGATTCGAACGACGATCGAGAATTTCAAGTGATATCTTCGACCCGAATACGACTTGAATGTGTTTAATCTATGTATTCTTTTTTTTTATTGCTTGAACTACTATGAATGTTCAAAAAAAAAATTATTTTTTATATTAAAGAAAAATATATCATGAATAATGAATATTGAATATTGAATATTTAGTATTGAATATTGAATATTGAATGTTGAATTGAAAAATGAATTGAATTGAATTGAATTCTTGAATTGAATTGTGAATCCTTTTCTCTTTCTTGAATTCTTTTAATTCTTCTATTTTTTCAAATCATCGCTTTAGAAAGAAGAAGAAAAGAGAAGGTATTTATAGGAGATTTTATGGTAGATTTGGGGGGGGGGGGGGAAGGAATGGATTTTGGGATGAATTTGAATTTCAAAATTCAAATTCAAATTTTAAAATTCTGTTTTTTTTTTAGGGGGAAAAAAGGAATGTTGGGATGAATTTGAATTTCAAATTCAAATTCAAATTTCTCAAAAGTGGATGTTGAAAAATTAGTAGGTTGAGAATTGTATTGGGCTTGGCTGAAAATTGAATCTTGACCCAAATTTTCTCAAAATTGAGTTAAGTTGGAAGTATAAGATGAATTAAATTTAAGAAATAGCCAAATTGTGTTATATTAATAAATTTGGCTAAACCTTAAATAAGAAAAATTAATATTAATTAATTAACGAGCTTCTTAATCTTAACAAAAAATAAAATAATTAATTTAATCGTAAACTTAGTGATTCAAAAAATATAACCATGATTTAAACTAAATTAATTTAAAAGACTACTTACTAAATTTAAAATATTTTTGAGATGGTTTTTGAATAATCATAAAATATACTAATTATATACATAATTATGTAAGATATATATATTATCTAAAAACTATAAGAAATGGCAAAAATTATTCAAAATAACGCAAACATTATATTTTTTCTTAAATTTAAAAAACTAATTATTTTATATTGTTTGAGAATTTAAGAAGCTCATGAATTAATTCTTACTGGGGAGGGTCAAAATTGGGTGTCAACAAAGACAATAGAGAAACCAGCAGACAAATCACAAGAAGAAAATGCAGAGATTCTGAAACCAAAGGAAGTACCAACAACTAGGAAAACAAAGAAAAAAACAGACAAGAATCCAGGAGAAAATCCCAAAAGGAAGCCAGTATCTGAATCGTCCCAAGACGAAAGTTCAGCAGATCACAAATTACAAGGAGGAGGAGAAGAAGAGGAGTCGTCAGAATTAACATATTATGAAGCTCAGCGCAGACTGAAAGAACAACACATGAAAAACATGATCATACTTCAAGCTATGGACAATGCTGCTAGCTACGTTGGACCCTCAGGGGGTTATTATTATTATTGACCTTCTATCAACATTCAACATCGTGCACTCACATTCACTTGTATTCAAGTATTTCCTTTGGTTTGAATCTTGGTATTACATGTTGTTTTGAAGTATTATTTCATCCCTATATATGTTTGAATAGTTTTATGTTTGTTAGCATTGATTGTATTTTCAATATTGGTGCGAGCTATAATCCAACTCAACCTCAAAAGTTAGCACCTGGAGGCAAGTTTGTCCAAGGAGATCATGAAGCCTTTTTTCCATCAAGGTGGACTCCAACACCCCCTGCATGCCGAGTACTTGTCATTTGAGGGTGTTGAAGTCCTAAATCGGTGGTAAAAAGGGGTACATGTCTCCATCTTGGACAATATTGCCCTCGTGAGCTAGCTTTTAGCCATGGAGTGGGGTTAGGCCCAATATCTATTGACTATTTGTTTACTATGCATGTTATCAAAGTTCCGTTCCAATTCATTGTTGACGATTAATCAACAATTCGAAGTGCTTTTCTTGCGTATTCTTGATAAACCAGCGTTTATATAGAGATGTAGGAGGATCTGTTTGGGAAGTAAGAAGCCCCTTTGACATCTCTTCATCTGCAAATAATTCTCGATGTGAAAACACAGAGCCAGGGGGCTGATCTTTGAATAGGAAAAAGAGTGGATCTGCAGGGTCTCAAATGAATTGGCTTATTCGAAAAAGGCCTTGAGATCTATCTCGTGTCTGGTACTGCATGGTCGGCCCCTCTCTTACATTTATATTGTTCACGCTCCAAATGTTCAAATGTATTAGAATTCACTAATGTTCAAATGTATTAGAATCCACATTAGTGGAAGGGAGTTACAAGGTTACCTACTTACATGATCGGGACAATTCTCCCCTAATGAAATAAGATCCAATTTATTATCATTTCCTTTTCTCGATGCATTGTGCACGAATTTTTTTGGATGTTAGCATACTGAGAGGGAAAAGATCAAATCCAAAGTTTGTCATTTTTTGCTTTTCTATATTCTTATTTAACAACTTACAACATGATTACTTCTTCTAAATCAGTAAAATTAATGCTGTTGTTAGAATATTTGACTACTCTCCTCTCCTATATAAGAGAAAAATAAAATCAATTGTGCTAGTACATGCTTTATTTCCACTTCTACTTTTAAATGAATACAATTATCATACATGTTTTATTAATTTCAACCTAATACCAATAAAGTTGGCTCCACGCGTAAAATAGACAATAAGCATAAAAGTGGATAGTAATCACATAGAATGTACAAATATTCTTTCAAAATTGTAAATATAAATATATAGCACAATAGGCAAAGGGGACAATTGAAATTCAAAGAGAAGCTTCCTCCACTAACTGTGATGAGACTCAAACAGTAAGCTAGTTGTATTCTATCAATTTAATAATATCCAAACATCGATTTGAGATTATAATCATCAGTCATAATGCAAAGATTATAATGTTGATAATTATAATCATCAAACTACTGGGTAATTTTTATAAGTTGCTTCATTTGGTTCATTCATATTGAAATTCAAAATCTAAATATGCATGCATCATTTAGTTTTAAACACGCAATTGATCTTAAATTGGATAAATATATTTCCAAATACACCCCTGGTTTTAATATATAGACATACCCCCAATTTTTTCTATCTTCAAAGGTCAAAATTTAAGGAAAAATAGTTTGATGGAGATTGCAGAACAGAAAATGTTCAGATTTCGTGTATTAGTAAAGTACGTATATTCTGATGATACTAAAATTGTTTATAGGGAAAAACTTTTAAATATGCCTACAAATTTTGCAAAAACAATTTATATTAGGATTATGTTTATCCTTGTCGTTACAAAAATTGACTAGATTTGTTCTAGATGATGAATGATAATATGTTGGCCTTTTTTCACAAGTAAAATAATGGTCATTTTTTCCCTTAAAACTATAGGTAAATAGGTAATGGTACATTTGTCAATAGAATTTTAACATAAGGTCGTTATTCTAGTGGCAACAATATCAACGTCTTCTACCCCTTAAAACCTACAACCATTAGGTTTTTATTTCCCAAACTCAAATTAACCACAATTAAGCTTCAAATCTACTCAAATGATGATTAATTATATAATCGAATCATGTTATCAATCTTTCTCAATTCATGAATGTCAAAGCTCTATATCGACCTCTACATACTTAAACAAACATGTTGCATTGTATTCAGTTTCTAAATCATTTGGCAACAATACCATGATGCTCTAGAACGATTTATATTGATTGACGATCTTACACAAGATAACTATGAAAAAACACCTGCAAAATACGAAGTACTTGAAAATAGTCGAAGAAGTTACATAGAAAAAGTGGTGAAGATGAAACAAAGCTTCCAAGGACGCTTTCTCGAGTCTTTTTCATCTCATCCCATTTGGTTTGGGGACGACAAGTACTTCGTCTCGAGTAGGACACCGATGATCTCTTACATGGCCTTCTTCAAGACTGGTAATTTGCAATTAAACTAAGCATGTAACTAACTAAAATATTCAGCTTGATTGAGCAATCAAAGTTGATCTAGTTTTATTAGTCAGATCAAAGGATTACTACTACAATTACTTCTACACATCAAAAGTTAAACAACTAAAAGAGAAGATTAATATCTAAGATCTACACTTAGATACAAAACTAAACTATACAGATCCTTCTTCTTCTTCTCCATGGCCACCTCAATCTCCTACACTTTTCTCAGAACCAGCTTCATTATCCGACTCATTTCCATCTCCATTTTCATCTTCACCTTCCAAATACCGAACCCTTTTCCGCAATTCCTCCAATTCCCTCTCCATTACATACATTTTCTCCTTCAACTCCATGTTTTCCTCCTCCAATCTCTCAATATGTTCCTCCACATCGTCAACTCTGTAACCAAAATCATACGTATCTCGACCCGACCCACCATTTCTCGGGTCATATATCATCTCAAAACGGCTCAAGTCATGGCTTAACCTCTTCTCCACTTCCTCAACATCACTGTTCCAAGATACAATAACCCCTTCTCCTTCATCTTCTTCTTCTGGCTCATTCTCAGGTGATCGGACCCGGATCAACCCGTTCATCGACCCGTACCCGTCTACACCCCACTCTTCCTTCGCTACATCAGCTAAAATCTCCCTCGCCGGGGAAAACTTCGGCGTCGGTAAAACAGCCGGAGTCACTGGACAAGGGGAAACCAAAGAAGTAATTCCCCCGGATTTCTTCGCACGGATTAGGAACGATGTCGTGTTATGCGGGGTGAAAGGGGTAAAACGATAATTATCTCTCTGTTTCTTCTTCTGAAAAAAACGGCGGGGTTTGTTCAACCGATGGGGTTTCTGAAAATCGGAGTTGTAAAGGTTTTGGAGTTTCCAATCACTCCGGTTTACGCTTCCGGGAGTAAAACAAGGCCTTTGTAACACTTGGAAAGTTTGTTGATTTTCCGGTACCATTGTGGGCCGTGGTGGTAAAGGTGGTGGCCAAGGGTGGTAACTCCGGTTCAGAATCTGAGACTGGTTCATGATCGTCGACCGGTCAGCGGTGAATTTCCTCCTAAAACTCAAAAATACGCAGAAAAATTTACCATAAAATCGTTATGGAAGATAAAGTGAATCTGAGTGAATTGGGGTTATGTGGAGAGAGAAGGGAAAGAGGAGTCACGTGTAAATCACGTGGATGACGCTTTAGCATGAGATAAGTATGGAAGCAATGGTCGCATCAAGTGGGTCCAAACTGTAATTATGATACGTATACTCGAATTACACAATTTGTAAAAAATATCATATACTAAAATAAAGAATTTATAAATAGAAGGCATGTTTTTTTTTTTAATAGTTTTGGTACAGAGACTAAATTATTCTAAATTTGTAATTTATCTTATCTGAAAATAGAATAAAATAAGCAAGTTGAATTATATAAGATATAAATATTTTAGTATTAAGTTTGATATAAGATTTTTACTATATTTGATAAACGGTATAGATTTGTGCTGGAATAAATCTTAATATCATCTACCAATCAGAATAAATCTTAATAGAAAATTTACCTTATATTATTTACCTTATCCGATGTATCAAACAACCAGATCCAAAAAGAGGTAAGAGTGGAGTAAAACCCGATACAACTAGATCTTTATTTTAAAGTCATTTTCCTCGATTTTAATAAACTTATTTTTCATAAACTAAACATTAACCATGCCATATGAACGTTTAAAAGTGTAATGGAGCAAATAATAAATAATTTTTGGTACTCCTATGATACTAAATTAATAAAATATTATAATCTTACTCACCAAGTGAAAAGAACTTCAAAACGCAAAAGGAAATTTCCACTAACAAGCTTTTAATAAATTAATCAATACCAAATCCTCTCATTTTGATTTCAAATATGTATCCTGTACAAGTCTACAAATCATCTGGACAAATGGCAGAAACTATATTATACACACAAGCTACCTGAAAATTGAAATTGTATACATGGAACTATGATACATAATATTTACAAGAATATATTCTTCTGTCCATATATCCTCAAGATGTCCAACGAATTCAGCAGGATCGATCTGGAAATGAGTTGTATTTCAGCATTGAAAACTACTCTTTGTTACTCGAGGAACGATCCTTCTTTGGTCCACCAAGAATACGAGAAATCTGCAGACCTCTACTGAATGCTTGGTTGAACAACATTCGGGTTTGGAACTCCGAAACAAATGGAAACCAAGCCAAGAATGCAATGGGCGTGAACAACAGCAACCCCATTATAATTTCATAACCACGGGCAAGTGTCCTGACCGACCCCCAAAAGCCACCACGTCGAATCCAAGGCTTCAAAGCTTGAGCAATCTGAAATAATTAAAGCAGGATGAAGACTTAAAACCTGCAAAGAAGAACAAAAGAGAGTGTCTGAGACGCAAAGGAATGGTTGTGGCACTCACCATAAGCATTCCCCAACCGGTAGGCATGAACGCGAGAATGCAAACAATAATATCACGAAATTTCAGGTGTAGAATAACAATCAAACTGATGAGTAGGGAAACAAATGAGAGGAAAATGAAGCCTTCGATCAAACGAAACACGAGCTGAAAATCAGCACTGAATTTCTTCCTTCCGACAGACACAACCTGCAACAAACGAAGAAAGGCAAGCCAAAACTTTAATCAGCACAAGCACCAGAAGTGCAGCAAGCAAAATTGACGGAGGAAAAGCAAGCAAACTACTCCTTCCCATGATTTTGCAGTCTGCCCTAGGGTAAAGGGCATGAGTCAAGAAGTTCAGAAATCGACTGATTTTAAATCAAATCATAATCATGCTTCAATTAAACTGACCATCGTTGGCTACCTTTTATTTAATCATCTGACCTCAGTAATTACCAATAGTTGGATTTTTAAGGAAAAACATTGTTATAACATAGAGAGTATCTACTAAGCCTCAAAAACACAACGTTCAAGGAAGTACTATTATGCGAATGAACTCCACTGGCGCAAAACAGAGATAAATAAGATGCGAGAAAATATGTGAATAGCAGGAAATTGTAATCCAAAAGTTAAATCTCCTGTCAAAGAAAACGGTTAGTATTTGTAACCATAAATTATAGCTAAAAACAGGTAACCATCACATACTAAGTCATGTATTCTTTTTACGGTTTTGTGATATAAGATTGTATATCTCTTTAATTTCTGAGATGCAGGGGGAACTTATCAATGAGTACAATAAGAAAGTGACATTTTAGAACTCACCTTCATTACTGCTAATATCACGAAAATGACGATCCAAGACACACCGTAAACCTGAATATGCAGCAGAAACAAAAGGAGTCAGTACTTGAATATTTCAGTTGATCATTTCTGCAGACTGAAATGCAAACTAAGGACGTACCAGGAAACTTGTTTCGTTATTCAAAATTGTGAGGTGATATACAAGTCCGTATTGATATATAAAAAAGCGCAATGATAATAATATCTCGACTACAGTGCCACGGAGCCCTGAATGATAAAGATGCTCATGTTCTTTCTCCCACCAAGATTCCCAGCTTTTTTCTGGGGATACACCGATACCACCACGATTGTTTATCCATTTATTCCAGTCTGTCCAGTCATCAACAATCTTTTGCCACTCGAATCCAGAAGGATTGAACAGGAATGGGGCAAAGAGCCATGTAACAACCAGGAACCATATAGATGCGGTTATAAGAACATATGCCACCATATCTCTGTATGATCTACCAAATATATGGTAGACAAGAAGTAGAATCATCAGTTCAATTCCCTTGACAAAATGGCTTCGGGAGTACAAACGATAGTTTTCAGCAAATTTAGCGTGAAATACAACAAAGCCACGACCAGTGCCTCTGTATTGAGCACCCCCATGGAGCAATGTTCTCCCATAATAGTGGGTCCTTGTTCCAAGAGAAAATGTAAAGAAAACAGGAGCAAGTTGTAGTTGCATCAGCACAAAGTCAGTTAAGGCATTGCGGAAGCCCCTCTCAAGGCCTATCTCCATCATCATGGGCAATGCCATCAATAAGCCAATTTGCACAAAAGACTGAGAGGCAAGAGCAACTTGAAGAGGCTTATTATTTCGAATAGCTGGGTGTGAACTCAATCCTTCTTCAAGCCCACTGACGACAAGATACAGCCGACCATAAAGAAATACATATACAATAATGACGGTTATCTGCCAAAGAAGATACATTCATTCAGATAGACTATAAAGAGAATAAACCCGGTTAGGATCATGGAAGTCTAAACTGGAGAAGCAGTTGAGCAGTACCAAGGTAGTAAAGTAGAATCCTATAGTGGTGAAGAAGCATGATAGCATACGGAAGAAATCAAATCGATGTCCAAGCCTGTATACATCACGACTCATTGTCTGCTCACCATTTCCATTAGCTATCTTTGCCTCAAACAGTGAAATTTGGTTAAGGCCAACATCTCTTCCTTTACCAACTTGGATGTACTCATGGTGAGTAACATTACCCCCCCGTAGGGTAGAATTAAAACCTATAAAATGCAACAAAATTTGTAAGAGTAGACAAAACTACAGGATTTACTTGTCAAAGTATGTGGGTTTTCAAATACCGGCAAAAATGTCTTCACTTAGGTTGATGACTTTGGAAGCCTTGCTCACACCACCTCTTGTTAAATGAAACAATCTATCGAATACATCAGGATGACCATAGTGGAAACGTACTCTGAGACAAAGCATCCAAAATAGACAAGAAACTTCATGTCAGTAAAACCTTTTTGACCTACTTGGATGAAAAGACATATTTGCAGTACTATGATCCAGAATCCATGCAACTACAGCTTGAAAGAGGATGTTGCATCACTTTATCCTACGAGTACAGATAGGCAATCAAACCTTACCAAGTAAATAGTCACAGGGCGACAAGAAGGATAACCTAGAAGATGAGAAGGTTCATTAACTTTCATAAGTACTTCACCTAGGCAACTAGACATGAAAAGACGTTCAAGTACTAAATATCAGACATTTAGCCTCTGGCTACACAAGGGACTAAGAACAAGGAGAATGGATATTAACGGAGAGAGAAAAGAGAGAAGAAAAACATGATTTCAGTGCATTAGAAAATAACTCCTGTCATCAGTAGGCTACTTACAGAACAGAAAACAAAAAAGAAAAGAGGGGAGGGCAAAATTCTACTAGCATATAACAGTTCAAGTTGGCACTCAACAAAAGAGTCGGTACTTCACATCTTAACTAGTTTTTGGCTACTTACTTCAATGGATTGGCCAACAATCTTTGCCCAATTGTAACAAAGCTGGTTTCCTGATTTGACATAAACCATGCTAGTGAAGAAACACTGCATAAAGAAATCAAAACGATAGCTCATAAGAAATTACATTTCACTGTCAAGACGAAATTCTCATGCACAAGTATAATCTTTCTCCATTCCCATTGTAGCAACAAAAAGTTATTGGCTCGCTAGAAAGGCCCATCTCCATACCTGCCAGTGAAAATATGCTCCCGCAATCCCAGAATAGTTGGATTTCTCACTCCATTCTTTTTCAAAAATTCTTGCAACAAATTCCTCATCTTAAGGGCTTCTTCCATGTAGTTATCCTTTATTGAAAAAGTAATAATGTGGCGTCAAACCAAACATGCCAACTTCTTCTCATAGTAAATGAGAATCTTATCAGATACCTACCTGGTTCATATCTATTGTTTGCAATCCTTCCCCACGAGTAAATATAATCGCATGATTTTGATTCTCTGGCTTTCCTTCTCCCAATATAGCAGGCCCAGGAAGTTTTATTCGATAAATAACCTAGACAACAATATTTCAGAAGTTGATTGCAGAGAATAAGTAATATATGGACCAGAGAATGCAGATGTATCTACAACGTAAGAGCCAGTTTGTAGCTGATGAATAGAAGTTTGAGATTGTACCTGCTTTTTGTAACTGAGAAGAGATATATAATTATAATCTCCAGAAACAATTGTGCGATTTGGAACAGTGTATATAATTATAATCTCCAGCAACAATTGTATGGATTCTCAGTATCCAAGCACAAACTCTATGTAGATTGACAAAAATAATTTGCAAAGATGCAATCCAGCCAAAAGAACTAAACTATATAAAAGGAAGTCCACAAACCAGGACCATACATCCAAGGACCAAAATAGAACTTAAGATGAACTCTTGTTATGACACTCTTAATAAAAGGCAAACCAGAAAGAAAAGTGAAACTAGAATAGGAAAAAGTGATCTGTTTTAGCTTCTAGGTGATGCATAATGTTCCAATTCAACACCTGCAATAGGTACCTGATCTAACTTCTGATCTGGCTCTGCCGAGTCCACAGACCTTGGTACAGCCTTCACAAGGGCTGAATAATAAACCTTATTATCACCGGTCCTGTTTGATTTATCTTTGCCAGTTTCGTCAATCTCGTCAATGTAAGCTACTCGAAGAGAAGGGTACCTTACAAAAAACACAAGGAACAAAATTTAGAAATGAAAAAGTAAACACTTTAAACATAAAATAAACCAAAGTTGTTTATTCTGGATCATACTTTGTCATCAGTCTCAAAATGTCCTGAGCACGATGATCAGCAGACCTTTTCTGAACGCCATATTGCTGGCATGACACAACATAGGTAAATTTCATGTCTGCAACTGCCTGACATTGTGACATCAAGGACCTCTCATTTTTTGGCTGTTCGTCAGTATTAGATTCAGCAGCTTTGTAGCCTTTCATTAACTCTGTAAAAATGTAGAAACTGCAATTCATGACAAACTCTACTCTTCAAGATGATGGGAAGAACAGAAATAATTCTCGTACGCACCTTCATCTTTTGCCATATCAAGAAAAGCCTGAAGTTCCAAAGCTTGCCGATAGTACATCATACCTCGTACTGATTAATACAGTTGATCAATCGCATGCAAATTAAGAAATTTCTCAAGAAAATATGCTTCTGCTGAAGGTCAGTATAAGCATAAAGCTAATCATACCTGTTTTAGTCAATGTTTGGCCTCTATATGATGCCCAGAGACGGAGTTCTTCTTCCAATCTAGTGTTACCCCTAAGACCCTCCTCACTGAGACAGTCAACCCTTTCAAGGAAGTTCTCCCATTCATCTTTAAGGGAATTTCATATTGATTCAGACATAAAGAATAACTTGGAATCATAATAGGTCAAGGTAAGTCCATTTCATGCTTAGGTTTACAATAAGAAAGCTAACCTGGGTATATCTTTTGCAAATAAAACAGTATAGAAACACCATCTTCATTTGGCCTTTCCAGTGAATTTATTGAGAAAAGAACCTCCTCGTTGAAGTAAGGTGTCAAAATACTAAAAAGCGAAAAAATATCACATATAATTAGAGAAAAAGAAGTCAATTGGTCCAGGTTAAAGTAATTGACTTCTATGACATGATGCACACAGATGAAAGATGTAAACCGAAGTGAACTAGGTCCCAATGGTTGCAAGTTCATGGAGAACACATATAAATTTGTTTTGATAACATAATAATTTATTACATGAAGGCCAAGGGAAAAAGCATACCAGGGGAAAGACCACTCATCTAACTGACTAAGTGCTAACACTTGGTTTTTTCTGTTGAGAGTTTAGACATGTAAGATCATACTAATCTCTCCTATAAAATCATCTTTAATTTTTTCTTTAAAACTCATCTCTTCAATTCCAGCAAAACCACTGTTCCAAGCTCCCTTAGATTCCATGCAATCATCACCAAAGAGAGAAACTAACATCCATCATCATTCCGTAGATCTGTCCAGACTGACTTTGCGCAGCAATCCATAATGCATTTAGCTTGTCATATTACAACTGAATCGTTGCCTTATTCCGGGCAGTAACCACTCACTAGAACAAATAATAGCATTGGTTTAGATCTCAATTTGATGTAATTATAGCTTCGCCAGGCACGAGGTCATCAGTTGTGACAATCACACAAGTTGACATCATCAATGAGGTCAAAAGTTTTGTTTTGTTTTGAAAAAAGAGCTGCATCTAAGAAAAATATCACTTCATGCTAGAGTTCAGTATCTTCACAATTCTTGTAGAAGAAGGTTCAGTATCTTCAGAATTCTATTAGGATCCTAGTGGCCAAGAAATAATAACGCTACAGATAAGGAGAACATCACTTTAGAAATTTTGTGTTAGCTCAAGAATCTAACTGAACGTTGGGACTTAAATGGACTTCTCGATACTAAGAACAACTGTTTTTCTTTATCATAAGAAGTGTTGTGCTAAAAACCTAGTGGACCAGGCATCTACTGATACACTATAGAGGGTAGTGTCTACTCAGTAGTTTGACCACTTGTACCAACATCTAGACCAAAGTTTAACATTGTAATTCAGGTGTGTACTAATGGTCTTGGTAACCTATCCACATCTGGAGAGTGAGGAGTGGATAAGCAGGTCCTAAGGCATCTATCGTTTGAAGGTTAGAGCGAAGAACTACAAACTAGGAGCCAAACTCCAGTCCAAACTTTGACTATATTCCAAAAAGCGGGGAGTGGGTGTGCAGGTCCTAACTAATAGCCTCTCATTTTTAGTTTTTTTTGGTGTACCCATGAAATTTTAGTTTATATAGAAGATTGGGAGATTTTTGTGGAGAATCATAGCATATTATTTTATTTTTTAGAAGGTACCATTTGTGTATATTCATTGGACCAGTGCATGGGTTGCACTGGAAACCATATTTACAGCTTGTCAAAAAAGTAAGAAAACTGAATCTGAATCCTAATAGGAACCTAGGATATCTATAATGGATTCAGTGTCCTCTAAATACATCTGTTTGCACCAGAAGCAAACAAGACTGATACAATTTAGTTTGATCTTTTGAAGACCACAGCTCTTGCTCTCAAAAGATCTAGCATTTCTTTCTTTTCAAACAGTAATGCCCAACCATTTATCCTCCCAAAATGAAGTCTTATTGTCATTGCTACCCTGTTGGTTGTATTGATCTTCAAGAGAGGCCACAAGATTCTGGACTACCACAGGCTTACCCCATATTTTGCTTGAATTACTTTTCCCAGTATGGTTGAGGCTCTTGAGAATACCTCCATAACCACTTTAATCTAAGGACTTTGCTCTGTTTTTTCCTAGACCCCGGAGAACCTTGTTCCACTTGACTAAATGTCGGACAGTGGAATCATTTTCCTCAGTCCCTTTCCATAAGAAATCCCTCCTAATTTTATATCCAATCTTTGTATCACCTCATCAGGAATGGGGAATATGGACATCATATATGTAGGCAAGGAATCCAAAACATAATTAATGAGAGTGACTCTGCCTCCCAAGGAGATATATTGAGATTTCCATCAGGTAAGCTTCTTCTCGCACTTTTCAATTACAGGATTCCAGATGTTCAAAGCCTTTAATTTAGCACCAAAGGGCATGCCCAGATAAATGGTAGGCAAAAAACCTACTTCCTCTCCCAAAATCCAAGACAGTTCCTCCACATTAGAGACATTATTAATAGAATACAATTGACTCTTTCTCCGGTTGATATGCAAACCTAAGAATCCTTCAAACAGCACCACGATTGATCTTAAAACCAATAGTTGTCCTTCATTAGCATCACAAAATATTAAGGTGCCATCTGCATACTTTAAATGAGTGACTTCCATGTTGCCATTTGATGTTGAGGTTTGAGTTATGGCTACCTCAAAACCCCTGAGGCATTCATTCTCTCCGGCCACCTTTATCATGTTATTTAGGCCCTCCATGACAATGATAAAAAGAAAAGGAGATAGGGTATCTCTCCGCTTCAAACCCCTTTGAGCAAGGAAACAACCTTCAGGCACACCATTTATAAGGACACAGAATCTTACAGCGGAGATGCAAAACTTGATCCACTGAATCCACCTCCTTCCGAACCCAAACATGCAAGCATCTTCAACAAAAACTTCCAGTTCACATGGAAATATGCCTTTTCCAATTGGCGATTAATTGTTTCTTTTTAATACACTATTTGTTTTTTATTTATTTATTTATAATCATGCTTTGTTTGAAAGGACACAAGTCTAATCCAAACTTGTGAACCTTATTTGTTTAATCAAACACTACTTGTTATTGCTTTCTCATTTGCACTTCCTATCAAGTCTTTTGCCGTACACAAACACATGGGAGGGGTGTCCTGTATTCCTCTGTAACTTTCTTGAATTTCTTAGTTTCAAAGTTGGTGCAATTAGGTTTGTGCGTCTTCTCGCAATTATTCAGTCTCACTCTTAATCGTCTAGAAAAAAAATCTTACACTAGACATAGGACATTTAGCATACACCTTGGGCGGGACAATACCATTTATGAAGCCACCCTTTTGTCAATGAATTTCTTTTCAAAACCTAAGGACATATATTTGTGTGAAAATGAATGATTGAAATAAGTATTAAATTCGTAACAGATTCAGGACATTAGAACTAAATACCTTTTTTCTTTCAAATGCAAATCAACCAAAACCTCTCTAATATCCGGATGATAACTGAGGTCCCCCGGATTTTGAACGATTGGTGGGGAAACATCCGAATGGCATATGAAAATGAAATTATACTGCACTTGGGATCATTAACTGGTTTACTGAATGTGAGGGCAAATTATTTCTCATTACTTCGATGATCAAATTCAGGCAACCAACGATAGTGACTTTCGAGTTCACAGATTTCGAGATACCACCAGCGCTGGAGAAGATAAGTCAAATTGTTGATTTACCATTGGCTGAAAGAGCACCCTTGGCCTTGCGCACTACATCGGGAATTGGTTTTTACCAGCCTTAGGGGTTGAGAGTAGGCCCAGGTTTGTGAAGAGTCGATGAGGGATGGGTCAAGTAAGAATATCTCTTCAAAAGATTCGATTGTCGAGAGAGCTATGATATGTTCCAACAAGAATTTTTCATTTCCAGGGTTGATTGGGAAAGGCACAGGGTTATGAAAAGGTTATTGTTTTCATGGAAGCCTTTTTGGTAATTATGTTCTTCCCGAAGAAAAGAGATTGTGTCAACAATACATCAACTTATGGTCATTTACATGTTTAGAGGACCTATTAAAGTAACCATCAAACCTATGATCTTGGCAGAAATATTTCGATCTCTATCTCTTTGCTCTAAAAGATATGATCACTTCAGGGGCAGTAACTTGTTGCTACAGATTTGGATGTTGCAACACTTCTATCGAAGACAGGCATACAATGGCATTGAAGGAGACTTACGCAACAAAATTAGAAGTCATGCGATGAGATTGAGCATGTGGACACCCAAACGATGAAGAAGAGTGCGCCTTTTCCTGACCCACCTCATAGGAAATCGTATTCATTGGCAACTACCATGGGTCCATGACTAAGTTTTGTTAAGAATCAACCACAACTATTTCATTAAGCTATTCGGGTTGGAAGGCTTCTAGCCTTATGCGCCTTTGAGTGTCCTCCGACAGTTTGGGATGACCCAAGGCGTTTCTCAATGGTCAAATATGGCACTAGTAGAGGTCGATTATGAGGGAAGAATCGCGATCCAAAGGATCGCTGGTTTGGTACGAGAATGGTACGATATTCTTGACTTAGACATGGGGTTTGAGTCATGGTGCAACCCTTAGTACTATTCTTGGTTTATGATGGGAGGAATTCTGGCAAGGCCTAGCTATGATGGAATATTGGATTTCACGGACAATTAAAGATCACATCAGATTGGAACGGAACTATTGAATCTCTTACCCATCACCACAGTCATGTATCATCAGGTGACCCCGCGGTCTGTTGACAATCTCATACATGTAGTCGGTGATGAACCAAAAATTGGAACATAAAGAGAAGTCTAGAGCCAACTATGAACATTAGATCAAATAACAATAACCCAAAATCAATCAAAAATAAGAAAACCAAATTGAATCCACAAAAAGGGTAACTCGATGATTGATTAAGCTATAAGAAGTTAACACAAGCAATATCGGAAATCCATCCTAATCACTCAACTACAATTTCCAACTATCAACTACACTAATGCTAGGCTACACCTAGAAACTACAAGCTTCAAAGCTCTCAAATATTCAATTCATCATGATCTTCATAATCTAAGTCTTGCAAAATGATAAAACTACTACTTCTGCTAAGGAAATAAAGAAGACACTTTTTTGACAATTTTACCCTCATTTATATAAGGGCCTTGTTTGATTGCCTTCTTTTGTGAATTCTTGGATTTAAGAGATGGCCACATGAACACATAGCCTTTTTCTCCATCCTCTTCATTTCGATGGACCTTCAACACATTATGTCTTTATTTGGTGTCCATCAAGCTCCTCTAAAGCATATATATGATCTATGTTATTCATGCCGTTATCATCATATATATTGTCGATTCTCCACTATTTAGTATACTGCATGTATATGGAAAAGTTCCCCATATTGATAATAAGATAGTTAACCTTATAAAAAAAACATATCATAGTGAAGGTATGTGTTAGACATCTTAGAAGACTGGAGTATAAGCCCATGGACATGTCAATGGATCTTAATGTCAATTTGTACCAGCGGACGGAAGCCCTTCCTAGATGTTGGGAGATATCATTGATTGGTTGCAAATCGAACTTATAGTTACCAGCCCGGACACTTCTTTCCCGGTGAGTGTTGTAAGTCACTTTCTGGATTCTCCAATTGACGCTCATTGAGATGTTGTAAGTACCTTAATAGTGCTACAGGGAGTAGGTCATGTCAGTTTTGCTGAATGCCTCTTAAAGTGAGAGTCTTTCCATTATATAGAGAGAATAAATATTACAAATCCCTAAAGATCCGTCATTCCTATCCCTAAAGATCAGCTATTCTATCTCTACAAATCTGCTATTCAATCCCTCCAAATCCGCTATTCTATCACAATATTTATTCCTTTGATTCTACAACAAATCTATATGATCATGCTAATTTATATCACTATCTAATTACATTAATATATACAATTATTTAGATTTTCATCATGCTAACAGGTCAGATAGTCCTACTGTATGAGGATGGAGTTCATACAGCAGCAATTGGATACATTGTGATGGTTCCACATCAGTAGGAATTGTAGATTGATTGGAGGAAATATGGCCTCTTGGAGAAAATTTTAAAAAAAAAAAAAATGTGGTGCTCGACCAAGTGTTGAAGCACTGTGGCAGAGTATAGGCCATAGCCTTAAACTACATCTGAATTGTTGTGATTGAAGCAGTTGCTTTGGGAGTTAATAGAACAATCATCAAGTCATATTGTAATAAAAAGGCAGCTTACACATAGCTACAACTTCTCACTAGAGGACTAAACACATTGAGTTGATTGACAGTTTGTTAGATAGAAGTTGCAATCCAGGGATACTATGACTGCATATGTTAATTTCAAATGATCAATTGGCAGATACTTCCAGTAAAGCTCTTGGAAGTTCCAGATGGAGGGGGGAGAGGGTCTTAAACGTAAATGTTATGTAGCGTAGCAACTAAACTGTACATAGTATTTCTTATATGTTAGCTTTGTAAATGTACTCTACCTAATAGAATTTTAGGGTGCAGATGAGCTCCTACACAACTATTATTCAATTTCACAAGGATAAAGCAAGACTAGTTTATCCATTTTACTGATAACTTAAACAAGAGTTAGATTCTTGTATGAGAATATTTCCAAGGGAAAAGAAACCAAACCAAAGTTTATATAAAGACATAACATGTTTCAGTGTCGTACCCACAAAGGGCAAGCCTTGCTCTATTATTAATGACCTTAACTCCATCTCGTTAGATTCTTAAAAACATTCATATGATAGTCATAAATCTATTTTCTCCAGAATCTCTGATCTTCTTTTCTTTATGAAAGAGGCTTCATAATACCAACAAGCTATACAGGAATAATTGAGTTATAACTAACATCCCCACAATAGTATCATGATGCACTGTGATTACGTATCAATTGACAACTAATGTTTTAATCAGAAAACTTACGAAAAGGAAAGCATATTGCGAACTTTGGGGGCGTGAGGCATGTCCATAAACAATGAATTTGAGAAGAATGAGATGCGCCGTCTAGCTTCCAAATTGGTTGGCACATCCATGGCCGATTCCTTATCAGTTAGCAGCATGTGAAGCCTTCTAATCTGGAAGAACGAGAAGCTTCATATGAGTGTGGATCAAAGAAGATAACTGAACACTCTCCTTTACCAAATTTGAAGTGAAGTTATTTAAAGGGTTTCACCAAGAAACAAGAACCTGGCACTAGATTTTGATACTTTTTCTTCCAACCTTAGCGTTCTCTCTCTCTCTTTATGCCCACGTGCACACACATCATTCTAAGATTGTCCTACACTTTCTTCACTCCAAATCTCACAGCATGCTTTTATGGCATGTGAAAGATATATATACAAACACATACATACATGCTCGCACCCATCCACATGAGCACATGTGTACACACAGACACGTATAGTGGTTTTCAATTCAAATCTCACAACATTTGATGACCGAGTGAAGAGAACATCTTTTTAAGATTGTTGTAACAAAAAATCGCTATATATAATTGAACAAGGGGCACACAGAAAAAAACTGTGTTTCAGTTCTTCCACTTGCTTATTTTGAATCAACCTTAGTCCCTTACCATATTTATCATGCTATGGAATTTGACCTGTCATCTCATATTTCCTATCGTATATTATAATCCAGTGATTGTCTGAAACTATATCCTGCAACAAAATTAACAGAACACTTATAATATGTTACTTTGATTTAGTTGATCACCTTTTCCTTCCATGCTTCTGTTTCTGTTACAGGAAAATTAAGGGTGCCAAAGAGCTGATATTTTGCATTTGGAATCATTCCATCATGCATCCCATAGGAGCCACCATGGTTGGAATCTAACAAACTACAACAAGGAGTTATGAAAATAAACAAAATGATCAACAATCAAACAAAGAAGAAAGAAACTTGCTCCCTCATTATCTACCTAGGAACAGAGTCTTCCATTATGTCACGGGTCACAACTTCTAACATATCAAGCAAGAGAATAACTACATGATCCTTGTCCTCCTTTTTGTTTTCTTTCTGTGGAATTAAGCGACACTTCAGTAGAACTCTATGAAACACTCAATTCTTAGCTGAACATTTTGTATAGGGTTTTATTACCAGAAAATCAATAAGCCGCACAAATTGTTCGTAGAGGGTAGGTAGTGCGCTCATGTTAAACTCTTTTATCAGATTACCGTCAGCTATGTGTTCGTCAACTTTTGAGAAAATTTCCTGGATCACCCTGAAAATATTGATTTCCAATTAAATAATTAGAAACAGTTCAAGGAGTCATAACTGTTCTCTGCAAGTTTGCAGAATAAGTAAATGTAACAGATGGAAACTTACAGCTGTTCACGTTCACCTAAGACCAAAACATTTATAATGCTTTTACATGAAGCATAGCACTCACGAATGGCACTGCGCATGTAACTGTCCGCATTCAACCTTTTGTTCAGCTCGCGATCTCTTCCATTGCAATCTTTAGCCATATCCAATGCAATAGGAAGCTAATAGCAGTCATGTGAGATAAACACCACTTAATAAGGTTATCATTGAATTTCCTTTAAGGTTTAGAAAATAAAGAAGCTTGTAAGATCCCAAACCTTGCTAGCTAAGAGAAATGGAGGCCACTGGATAAGGTCTAGATCAGGGTCAGCCCAATATGGCACAAGCAATAAGTTCCTTTCCCTGTAAGCACAGCAAGTTAACTCTGTAAGAGTAATATTGCAAGGGCGAAGAGAGGGATATAGCAAAAGGGAAGAGAAGGAAATTGGAAAAGAAACAATAAACAAAACATGAAACTACATAAGGAGGAAACCAGCGCATCCAAGCTCTCAAGAAAAGGATTGTTTGCCTCTACCACCATTATCACTGTACCTATTATTTATCAGATCCTCCTCCCTGAAACTCTCTATTATTTTGTTCCACATTTGAGCAAACTTTGCAGCCTCCTTTCCTCGACTAGAAGTGACCTGCAAGGACCAATAAATTAAGAAAATATTAACACTGATCTCTACATAGTCAATGGAAAGAGATGTCTGGGGCTTGACCTCATCAAATTTCTTAGATAATGTGGCTTTAAGTCCCTTTTTACGTTTTTCATCCTTTTCCACTGGGATCAAGCAAGCATTAAATGCTCCTGGCAGTGACTGAAACCGCGATCTAAGCATTCCCAACGTGCGAATCTGAAAGCAGAAGACAGGAAGAGAACTTATCACCCCAAAACAGAAAAACATTAGTTAACTGTGAAAAAACAATGGTATTCAAGTTGGAAGGCAGACTTTGGGAGAAAAGAAAATCTTATCTTAATTACCTCATATGCTAGCGATCTTTGAACAGCATTCATAAAACTATGCATCTCATAGATTGTATAAATATCAATTACTACATGCATACTTTCTAAAATCTATGTGATAACTCAAATGATGCATAGGATTCTGGTAGATAAATAAACATAGATCTGACATTGAGATGATTCGAACAAACAAGCATGCAGGAGAAAATATTAATTGAGAGAGAATTTCATAGCATCCAACATAAAGCTTATAAATTATATGGGAAGCAACCTAAGTTACTAACGTCAATTAGTGGGTGGAAGCTCTACCAACCTCTCCAAGACGCCGAAATGCGCCATAGATACCTCCAAATATGGTAGAGAAAATAGCATACCAAATCTGAGTGTCCATGAAATAGACCTGGAATAGTCTTCAATTAAGATTTTGTACAGAAAAGGTGAAAACGGAGAAGCTGAAAGAATGAGAAGCATGCAAATGGATATGCATACAAGAATAATAGGAGCCCATAGTGCAATCACGACACCGATATTGTTTTTTGCTGCAAGTATCCAACCATAAGAAAAACAGTATTAATTAACAAATCTCTACTTCAGTGTATAAGTGTATCCACATGTATATGTTAATACTCAATTTGACTTCCATTTAAGTACCTCGAGGGAAGAATTCATGCCATCTATAAACACCGATGCGAACTTTCATGATATCTTTTGTTGGACCTACAAGAGGTTGTATCTGCAAAAGTAAAACATTTCAACATTTTCATCATGTATTTTGAGAGCCAATATTTGACATGTGTGTAGACAAAAAGTGATATCTTAGCATGAAGATGATTAAACAGCAGATATTTTTCAACTAACAAATTTATGCTACCCATGGAGTACGAATAATGGCCTTGGACTAGATGAAAAGATTCAATAATGGTCTGGGACTAGATAACAAAATATTCAAGTTTCGAATTAATTCGTGCAAGTACCTTAGGTTTCTTTCCTCATAAGCTATTACATGGAAATACAACTAGAAACAATCTAAAAAGAGAATGTGTGGTTGAAGCACAGTTCATATTGCAGTTGTCTTCCTAAATTTTAGTGTCTAGAAAAGAAATTGACCATTTTCAAACTAAAGAGAGGCTATGACAAATAAAATATAAGTCTCTTCTAGAACTAGCAAACGATCGGGTCGAGTCAAATATGAATCGATCAAAAACGAGTTAAATAAAAATAGATAAAATACTCGACTCCACTCATATTTTAAATGGGTAAAAACGAGTTACCCAACGGATAAGATGAGCATCCATATTTACCCATATCATTATTATAGGATCATGTCAAAAGCTTTAAAAGCAAAATCTCTTACCTCACTCTTCACCCCCCGCACCCCCACCCCACAACCCCAAGGCCTCAAAGATTATTTTTTTTAATTTATTTTTATTAAAAATATTAAACTTATTTTTACTACTTCCCCCCCCCCCCCCAACCCAAAGCCCCTACCCAAAAATGAATCGATTTTTTTTCCTTATCCCACCCATCCCTACCCCGACCACCTACACCTTAAAAAAATTAATGTCACTTCTCTTTCTTTTATAAATGAGTCTCTTTTCACCATTTAACTACCCACTTTTAAATGGGTAATATGAGTTTGACTCGTTTTATACCCATCTTAAATGAGTTGATGTGTAATTTGAATGGGTACTCATATAATTTACCCATTTTGTCATCTCTAGTCTCTTCCAAGTAGGGATGTTCATCCATCGTTAGATAAGGTTTTTAGACATTTTGGTTCCGTATTCAGTTTATTAAAATGCTATACCAATAACATACCTAATTGAATTTGGTATGTACTGTTTTTTCTTTCAGTTTTAGATTTATTCAGTTGCTAACTCGGTTTACTCGGCATAGATAGAGAACTGTGACTTCCTTTTTTTCTCGTGGACAAATCACAATAATAAAGGAAGTACCTTTTGGAACTTCTATTTTTTCTATACAGTGAGTTTAAAGGAAAGTGGAAGCTTTAGTGCACTCGTCTGCCCTATTAGTGAGTTAAAGGAACGACATATATGATCATGTATGAAATTTCAACTACACTACCATCAGTTCTGAAATAAATGTACAGGTGAAGTTAAATTTTCAATTACTGATTTATAAGCTTAAAGGTGGGAGAACCGGAAAGATAAGTAGGCCCTAAAAGAACAGTGGTAAAGGTACTTGTAGTGGAAAAAAAGGTGGAAAAGATAAAAGGTACTCGTATTGATAAAGTAAGATTTTAGGCCTTTAACCTAATATATGTGCATTGTGTAATGTATGCTTTTTCTAACTAATGAATATCGTACCAAAATATCAATCTTTCAAAAAACTTAAGCCAAATACCATATATACTACCGATATTTTCGACTTTGATTCGATAATTCGGTATATACCAAATTACGCACACCTCTATACTTCCTGGTCATCGACTTGTACTATTTTAAATAGCTTAATTTATTTAAATACTGATATTGTCTTAAAACTTGTATAAATATCCAAAAGATTTTACAATCTACTTAAATTGATGAAACACTCAATTAATTAGATCTAAAGTTCGCTGAAATTGCATGCTTGTTGAAGGATCATAAAGGTTACTTACGAGTAAATGTTTTACGTCGGTTAACCTCAGGATTCAAAGATCATATGAGTAATCCAAAAATTTATGGTTTTCATTACTTTCTTTTTTCTTTTTTTTTTTATCTGAATGCAACTTTTAGATGAAAAAGATCAAGTGCATTGCTTATAACCATTTTGTTAGTATTTTAATGGCTCAAAGCTCATTTACACTTATTTACCAGTATTTTATTTTTTGGGGAATGGAACTCATTAGTTGACATCAAACCTCATACATCCTCTTAATATAATACTATTTAGTTTAAAAAATTAATTATAACAATAACTACAGTAAGATATATTTATTGCCTTTTGGTAGTTTTATGTAAGAATAAATTGTATCTCAATTAACTAAGAAACTTTAATTCTAATACCCAAGAGACAAAAGGCAATCTCATGTTTATAGAACTTTTGTGGCATTTTAAGACAAAAGTGTCGGAACTAGCCAAACAAAGAGAAGCCCAACATGACATCTAGAAGTAAAACAGCTAGTCTTGGTGGATTTTTCTTTTCTCATTTCACTTACCTGTATTTAAATGGGGAACTTTCACATATAGCCACTTAAAAATAATTAATTACTCTCTATAGCTATAGTTTGATAATTACAATTTGTAGCTACATGTTATATGGAGGAGAGAGGCGAGCGAGACTGGGAGAGAGAGGAGAGAGGAGAGAGAGGGGGGGAAAAGAGTGGAGAAAGGTGAATTGTATATGTATATTGGTTAGATAATTGTATATTATACATATATATTTGTGTATATGGCAAGAGAGATTGGGAGAGGGAGGAGAGAGGCGAGCGAGACTGGGAGAGAGAGGAGAGAGGCGAGCGAGATCGAGAGAGGTGAGAGAGACAGGGCAAAGAGTGGGAGAGAGGTGAATTGTAAATGTATATAATTGTATATAACTGTATATTATACATATACATTTGTATAAATGACAAGCTAGATTGGGAGAGGGAGGAGAGAGGCGAGCGAGATTGAGAGAGGGAGGAGAGAGGCGAGCGAGAGAGGGTAGAGAGTGGGAGAGAGGTGAATTGTATATGTAAATAGGTTAAAAAATTATATATTATACATATGTATTTGTATATCTTGGTGAATTATACATATACAAACATGACTAATTATACAAACTCGAAGTCAGCCCACGTAATTAATGTATAATGTTAGTCGCGAATAATAATTATAGCAAACTATAGCTATGATGATTAATTAAATAGTATAAGTTTGCTTAGCCGCGTAATTTTCCCTATTTAAATAGCACATAAAAGTTTTACAGGCATTAGATATTTATTTCCTGAGTATTTAAAATTTAAATAAAATTAAAGAACCCTTGAATTAATTGAGATAGAAGTTTACTTATCTATATAGAAACGCAAAAAGAGAAGAAATGAATTTTATCATAATTTTATTAAATAAAAACTAATGTTTAGTACTTCTAATGAAATTTATAACACAAAACGGATAAATAAGTGAATCTTTTTAGATCTTCATGTGCAAGATACATGTTGTTGTTGTTTTTTAATCCAAAAATTGACACTGTTAGAATTAGGTACTGTGTTTGCACGTAAATGTTGAAGTTGGGTATTATTTGCACCACTTCCAAAAGTGAGATGAAAGATGCACAAACTCTAAAAATTAAATACTTGGAATTTTTCCATCTATATAGTGTTCTGTATAGTATTTTGCTATCAAAGCAAATAGTAGAAAACATAGTAATCCCTTTAAGAGCAGTCAAACGAGCATAATGATAGAACAGAAATGAGGGAAGTACCTCTACGTAAAAACTGAATGCCAATTTTGCAGCCAGGAGGAGAACCCAAAATAGTGTGTATCTGGAAAGAAGACCATTACAATAAATATAATAATCAATCATAAAGAATAGCAGAACATGAAAGTTCTCTTTATATAATATTTCAATGCAGTAGCTTACTTGAAAAGAGAAAATGCATCCTCATGCATGCCTCTTCCAACATAAAGCCGAGGCTGTAATAAAGATTATATTAGAAGTATGAGATCAAAGACCACCCAGAAGAAAGGGAATATATCCAAAGAAGGGAACTCAAAAACTTGAAATAGACTGAAAAATAAGCTAAAATAATAAAGATGTTTGCATACCTGGGACCACCACATTACCAAACTCACAATCTTGTAATCTGACCTCTCAAGAAAACGGCGGATGAAAGGGAACACAAACAGCAATGCAGATAGCATGTTTGGTGACAGGTAAAAAAGAACTGCTATGATGAATAGAGAAGGCGAACTTGAACCATTTCCAAACCAGTTTTTAATAGTCTGTGCAAACTCTGGAGGATTTTTCCAGCTATATGCATAAGTTACTGGCAACACTACCACCCATGCTGCTGCTGCAACAGCTTTAAATATATATCTTAGCTTGACATAGAATGACATGCTGTGTCTCGATTTCCAGCTCATGATTATATCCAGAATCGCTGCATACACAAGATAACATTGCCAACAAAATAATCATAGTTATAATGATTTTTCTTAAACAGATGAAGACAAAGTATATGAATAATAGGACTTAATTCACAATAAAATCCGCAGAGGCTTCTCATCCTTTGCAAAAACTTAAAGCACGTATCCAAGTTTTTCTTCAGAAACCTATCCAGATTCTTTTTCTAAAAAGGGGATATCTTAGACATTCAGGCCAATAAACTCCCAACTAAACATGTGTTTTCCTCATATAAGCATCCAAAGAAAACAAGGACAGATGTAGACATCACTGAAATGTCACTAGTTTATTTAAGTTACTAGTTAGGAACAACAAAGTCTGTGACCAGTTAAATTATATTTAACCAATGTGATCAATAATTTGTTGTTGATATTAGCTATTAGCTAAGATTAAAAAGTTCCAACATTACCTGCAGGTATGTGACAATAATTGGTGGATGCTCAAATTTTGTAGCATAGGAACTAGTCATGTTACTCAGTTTTAATCCCACATCATGATGATATCTAGGGGGGAGCCAGAGCCCAGAGCTATGTCTATATTTAAGGCAAAACCCTATAGGTTTGGCTTAAACTCATTAAGTTTAAAAAGATATGCTTAGTATGCATAAAAAAATTATAACGAACCCAATAAACTGCATTTTCTAGAATTCTCAAGCCATAAACTCAAAATTTCAGTTCTGCCTCTGATGACATCAAGCCTCTCTTATTGCATGTTCATTTTAGGTTTCAATCTTATCATAAGCTCTTTGATCAGTCATCTCGAGTGTTAACCATTGGTCTCAAACACGGGAGAGTGCTACGAATAAAAGACTCCTGCCGTTATACAATTGATTTAAACAAGTTGGAGCAATTTTTTTTACACTAAACAGTGGTGGCTTTCTCAATGTAACTGATCTTGATAAACTGCTCATTTAACAATGTTATACAATTGGTTTAAACAAGTTGGAGCATATTTTTTTAATCACAAAACAGTGAGGGCCTTCTCAAAGTAACTGATCTTGAGAAACTTATTGTTTAACAATGTTATACAATTGGTTTAAACAAGTTGGAGCATTTTTTCATTACAAAATAGTGAGGGCCTTCTCAATGTACCTGATCTTGAGAAACTTTTCATTTAACAATATTCATCAAGACAGTTGAAAACAGAAACTAGTTGAGTACTACCCCACATCATGAGATATCACATTTCATATTGATAGGATCATACAACTTCCATTGAATGCCCTCCAAGTGATTTACTTTCACATTGTGAGAAGCCACATTGTAAAAAATGAGGAAACTAACAACAGCGAAAAGAATATTAAATTATAATCTAGCCAGTCTTTGTCAAAAATAAACCCTCACCTTGAGCAAGCTTCAGTATGGCGGCTGTTATGAAAATGCTCATCACTCTCTTGAACACATCTCCTTCAAAAATAGAACCAAGATGGCCAGATCCATTCCATGCAATAATGATCATTGCCTTCAGTAAACAAGGTAAACCAGCATCAGAAGACATTCTACATGCCATACAAATAATGAGAAAATAAAAGGAAAGATATTAAAACAAAGGAAACAGGGAAACTAACCTGTAAGCATAAAATAAAAAAGCCCCACATCCTATCAAAACTCCTAAAGATGTGCCAAAACGACCGGGTCTCGACAAAATTGATTTTCCCCATCCAGTGGTTCCTTTTAATTGCTTCATTTGCCTGAATATGACCAATATTTCCATGAAATGTGCAACACTTGATTGTAACAGATTAGTTGTTTCAAATAGCACATGCAAAGAAATGGACCTTGGCTCTAACTCAACCCCAAAAGTTTGTTCAAGAGGTGAGGATTGCCCATATAAAAAGAGCACCCATCCCATAAGAGCCCGATGTGGGACTCTTCAACACACACACACCTCCATGCAAATGAGAAACGAGAATTGGGATGGGTCATGCTCTAATACCATATAAAGAAATGGATCTTGGACCTAACTCAACCCCAAAAGCTAGCTCAAGAGGTGAGGATTGTCAGAGCCATATAAAGAAACCACCATCGCATGGCCGATGTGGAACTCTTCAACAACACTCAATTATACAACAGACATGATTAAAGATATTACATGAAATCTCAATAGTTGAACACTGGGAAAAATAGCAAATGAAAAGTAGTGAAATTCCATCATCTCAAAACTGAATCATGCCAAACTCACTCCATTACCATAACCAAATCAATAATGAATACCACTGTTCAAATGTTCTCCCACATAAAGAATAAGAAGCATATCTTTTCCAAAACACAGATGTAAATGTTCATGCATACTTCCTCGTAGATGACCAAGCTATTATATTAGAGAAAAGCTCATGTACCACCTCTAAGAGAAAATAATTTAGTTAATTTTATGTTGATAGCTCATCGATGCTCTATGGGTTCATCTAGTTTACTGGACCACATGCAACAAACAGTATGACAGTTTGATGCCTAACATTATACAAACTTCCTACTTAAGCACTGAATCTACCCCCCACACACACACACACACAAAAAAAAAAAAAAAATATATACTTAACGTTGTTGAAGGGTTTTCCTCTATCATCATAACTAGCTTTCAAGAAAGACCTTCCTGAATGTAGTATCTGAATGAATAGCCAGCTCCTTATCATCTAGCTATCTTCACACGTGATGACATTGCTTTATACTTCATGAATACAAGTAATTACTTTACAGCTTATCATCATGACTGGAGAAGATATAATAATTTTTACCTAGTATTATCCTTTTTTAAGCACTTCTTTCTCTTACTATTAGTCACCAAGAATAAAACCGGAAAAATAAAATCTAATCTGGTCATCTGTACCTCTGGTGAAATTAGTTTACTTCTTTGTCTTTTATGTTCTAGATGATGATTTATCTTTACAGCCTACTGTCAGGCACGAAGCCATCATCGAAGCTATCACCTTCTCGACACCTCCCCAGTAAAGTTTTATATCAGTTATTAACCCATTGTCGGTCGGTCTTTGGTCCTAATAGATATGCAAAAGAGGAAAAAGCAAAAACAATTGGCACTAAATCAAAAAGACGATGTTTGAAGGGGTTACTATTACATATGAAGTCTGACTTGAGGTCATTGTTTTCAAGGACACTGGAACTCCAGGCACTTTACTTGACAACAACTGTCCCTGTGCTATATAACCTCTTAGATATTCATAGCAGACAGAACCATAACATTTTTCAAAGGCATATGTGAAGGGGTTAATATCACACATTCCCTGGATTTCCAGATGTTCTAATGTGCCCCCTTCTTTAGGTTTGAAAATACCAAAGACAATATCCATTATCTCTCTATATTCATGTTGACTAGATTAAATTATGCATTTTCTCTTTAGCAATTTTATGTTCGGAACTTTACCTACAGTGATTACAATGTCTGAGCATATTTGTCAAAATTAAGCTTAACTTTTGATACATAGTTTGTTGACTTTTTTCTCAATCATTATGGAAACATTAAGTAAAATCTAATGTGAGAGAAAATCAACAGGTAGGACATGTCAACAATATATGATAATGGTGGAGAGTGTTATATGAGGGATGGAAACACTGGGTGATAATTATCTAGCTGATGATTGAGCCTGCAATGATGGGAGAAGACAATTGAGCCTATAGACAATTAAGTGGAGGTAGACAAGGTTGAAACAGAACATGCATACCAACCTTTTGTTGGTGAGTTAGTTTCTCTCTTTAGCATAAACAATTTCACTAAGAAAACACTTTTAACAGTTACAACAGTTAAAAGTACCTAAAATAGGAAGATATTTTGTTTGTGTGAAAATCATCACATGCCCACCAGTAGGAGCTCTTGCAAGGAATGGAAAGCACACTGAAGGACAAATAATAGGTGATATTACTTACATCAGTCCGTTGTTCTTCAGGAGGAAGATGGAAGAAATCAGCATCAGCACGCATTGGCCAGCCCAGCCTGAAGCAATTAACTGACCTGCAATGCCATGCATATCATCAGTGACATTACAAAAGAGAATGGAGATTCAGATAAAGTAAAATAATATACCAGAAATACTCATTCAAATCATCATAGTTTCTCCACTGAGAATGTTTTGACTTTTCTTTGCTCCTTTTAGCTTCCTGTTTGTTCAGGCAGAAAAGTAAAACAAAATAAAGGTGTTCTCTCAAAAGAAGAAATCTTGTTGTTTTGGGCTGCAGTGCAGGAGAAATACCTTTGCTATAGTGTTATAGATGGGAGTCACTACTTTCCTCAAGAAAGCCTCATCTGAACCACCGTAAGCCGGTTTTATAGTTTCGCCTGTCATGGGACTAACACTTCCGGCCAGCATACCATAAAGTTCAAATGCCATCTGAATCAAGATTCGCAACTAGTAAATGTACTGGAAAACCTAAAATGTAAAAGGCAGATGGGGTAAACAAGTCTGAAACTAAGCAACATAAGATATATGAAGTCAGTTTCATAAATAACAGCTTGACATCTTCTAAGAAAGTACGGAAACTGCACCCATGGAGAAGTCTTTTGACATGAAAGATAAAGATATGACAACTGATTCCAAGTCCGGTGCTCCTTTATACGTATATAATGATATGTATACAATATCAATATAAGGGTAAATACATATTTTGTAAGAATCGCTATTAACTTTCAACTAATAAACACTTCTCTAAAATAAGTGAACTGACAGAACTCCCAATTTTGAATTTTTGAACATTCAAATGCCAAGTTCAATGATACGAGTGTCAGTTATCAAAATGGTAACTTTTCAAAATTAATGAGCAACTCGATCTCTTTTTATTATACACTTAGCAACCTTGGATATTCTATTGAGAAAGAGATGATGATTAATTAGATACTTGTCCCAGATGATCCTAAAGAAATTATGATTCAATGTCTCGGATAAGTAATAACATGATGTAACAGATAAATCAAGTTCTAGAACTTAAAAACTTTTAACAGAAACTGACACAATCAGGTACAGACAAACACTTAAAGATACAAACAATTACTCCATACATGATGATAAATATAGCATAGGCACTCAGGCATGAATCTTAAATTTGCAGCTTCTCCCCATATAAGAAGATAAAGACCCATGTATAGTAATTTTCGCTGTTGCACTTCTTGCTGGATAGTTGGCAGCCTGCAAGCAAAAACTGGTAAAATTAGTGAAACTAATAGACTGGACAAAATTTAGAAGTCACAGGCAGAGCTATAGTTTGGAGGATATTTGTCATACCAGTTTCAATTGAGAGTGGAATGACAGAAGAAATTCAGATTTTCATCAGAAGAAAAGTATGCATTAAGGTATACTACTAAGTGAGCTCCCAATAAATCTGGTATAACCATAGTCTTTACAAAAACAAAATTGATCTAACTTTCTTCTCTTTCCCATCAATTAAACACCAAAGTCGGCCTAGAGTTGACAATCTCCACTTGACTTTTTATTACCTTTTCATGTTTTCACTTTCCATTAATAATTGGTGTTAATTGATTGCAATTAGAACTGCCCAGCCTATTTAAGATTCCTGCTTGACCACTGTCCATAACAGCATGCCAGTAGACTATAATACTTGCAACCTAAGTTGCTTGGGCTCGGGCGCGGGTGTTCATTACGGGTGTGGATCTAGAGGTCGGATCATTCATTATCTAAATTTTAAGATTCAAGGGTACGAATACAGGTGCGGCCGTGTGGGGATTCGGCTAAATATAATTCAAATATCTAAAAGAGTTATATGTCATATTATGAGACATTATGTTGAAAACTTACAAGGTATTCCGAATAGAAAATATTGATCAAGAGGAGAATACCATAAGTAGATAAAAGGTAAAGGACTGAATTAGAAATTTCTCTATACAAGGTTTTCCATTTTCTATAGTCCCACCTTAGCTTATGGAAATCATACATATTTGTCCCAAAATTCTCTGTTGATTTTGGTCAAAGAACCCAAATTCGGTTAACCAAATCAGGTATGGATACGACACCTAGGCCATGTGAACACGGGTGCGGCACCAAAAGTGAAGAGTCCAAGCAACTTAGCTTGAAACTGCATGGCTATCAATTAACAAAGCTGCCAGTACTAGTAAACAACTCAATATGAACTGATTGATGAAAAAGGAGATCAGCTCACCAAAGACTGCTCTTGCGACCAAGATATTTGCACCATTTTTTGTAGTTTTTGAAAAGTTTCTTCATAACATCAGTAAGTGCCAGGTCATCAAGCTAGTGAGAGTGATGTAGATGTCAACGTCAAAAACAAAAACAAAGAAATAAAAAGTGCTATTTGATGTGAAATGGATGACAAAGAATAACCTTTGGTTGTTGATCAAGCTTTGGAAATTGTCGGATGTGGACATTTGCCAACAACAGAATCAGATGCTCCCGCTGATTCGCCACATTATCTTTCTGCTTGTCAATTCCAATTACAAAATAACATTGTGAAACACAGAAACTCATAATGTTTACATGACTCCTCTGATGTGCGTTCTCAGAATATCGTAGAAAACTGCACCTGAAAACCAAACATAGCTTGAAGCCAGTCCAGAATATCTTCATCAACTTTCTTCTTATGGTTTTTGGGCCATGGAAGACCTCTTGTATTGCGAAGAGCAGTGACAGTAGCTTGAATCTATGAAAAATGTAAGAAAAGCATATGAAAGAAGCATCATCAAAGTAAAGTCTAGAAAACACGAAAAGGGACTAGAACACAACCTCAGGATATCTCATAATTGCTTGATTTGAACTATCAGGATCAAGTGGAAGTATATTATACGGAACTAGTATCTCAGTCTTCTCGGCAACCTTTGTATGAGCTTCCAAAATCTACATGTGAAATGCATATAAAGTAGAGGATAAGCCAAGATGCTAGACAAGGAGCTGAGGCATATACACAACACATCCACTTCTAACAACAATATCTCTATTGGCAAAGAGGTAATTGGGAGCCTTATATTCCTATAGCCACTTGAATAGATTAGAAAAACATATTTGCAAACTCTAGCCTACCTCGTCAGACACTTCCACAGCTTCTGTCAGGTTAACAGCTTTCAAGACCTCAAAAAGAACAGCAGCTGTTTGGTATGCTTTTGTAAGTCGTGCACTAAAAGAAAAGCACACAAAGAAACGTCCACAAAGAATCAGCATGAAGAAAATCTAACAGCAAAGTAAAATAGGCAGCCTCAGTATGCCTTGAATATACCGATCAGCTTTATCAGCAGCATTCTGCAAAGCCTGAATATACTTCCTATAGTAATGCTGGTAGAAACTCTGCATTTCACGGGCATCACTTTTTGTCCTTCCAGCTAGGGTCGTTTCGTTTTCCTGCAAAAATGTGAAAATAAACAAAGTTCCTCAATGTACACACCTCAATGTACACATTGATATTTTAGAACCCCTAAAAGTGATGGAAGCACAGGAAAAATAGGGTACTAACAGGGTAAGACTGAAGCCAAATAAACCCCAAAAATACTGGATCAAAGATTTTAGTAGACAACCCAATCGTTCATGTTTAAGACTGAAGTTTGGATGATAGCATGAGCAGATGTCCAATGATCACCCCACTGAATCAACTGTGTAGACTGTTTCTAGATTAAATATTTGTCGAGAGTAACCTTAGGCTAAACACTTGCAGCTTCTCACGGCTTTCAATATCTCTTCTTCCTCACTGTCACCCCTTCTCAATCTTCTTTTAATCTACCTATTCCTTCAACTATGACTTACGTTAAAGGTGTTGTAGCTATTGAACGTGACTACATTAAATACCACACATGGAATAAGGTTTTCTTGATAATCTGGAAAAGCCAAGAAAGATTGCTCCATTTTGTGTTACATATGGTTCTACTAATATGCTTATGTGCTACTGACTTTGCATTTGGAGACTGCTATCTCTCCACTTTTTCCCTCCATATAGTATAAGAATAAAGCTTCACAGAAACCTAAATCACACCAATATGATTGACTAATACCGGCACACAAAAAATATTAATTTGAAACATCACCATATTAAACATATGCCACAAGCATATCAATAGTGGTGGTATAAAACAGTTTACCTTTTCTAACCGTTGAAGAAGGGAAGTTTTGAACTGGCGAACTCCACGTCCACTTGATGTTGGATCTAACCTGTGAGCTTTTTCAAAGGCATAGAATCGACCTGATTTGATTGCAGGAGACAAAATGCATCAGATAGTTGCACAATCTGCAGGGTATCATTTCCTCCACCACTACTAAAAGCAAAGGAAAGAGGATCTTTGGTTGCATTGGAGGGTAAAGGCATCCTAAAGATGCTAATTACTGAGCAGAAGAGTTATGTTGATTGAACAAAGAAGATAACTAACTACTAGCTTGACCATTCAATTGATCATGCAGCCAGGAAATGGAGTAATCCAGTATTTATCATGATATTTGGCTTCAATTATATTATAGTATAGGCAAAAGGTTCCTTCCTTTTTAAGCCTATGAGAACAACTTTACCTTAATATATTAAATGAAGTTGTTCAACCTACTTGTCACCTCTACCACATTTCTCACAGTTGCTCACAAAAGGAGCAGAGTGAAAAGACAGCATAAATTTGTAAAAACACACTGCAGAGAACCTCCATTGACTCAAGTTTCTGTAGTCTGCTTGGCCATACATACATTTCAAACTACATGCCAAATTCTAACATATTTTAGGAACAAAAATTTTGACAAACTTGATAAATAAATATGAGCAAAAATCTACGTTTATGTTCTTCAGCACCAAATGTTGGCAGGTATCACTTACATAGATAAGCTACCCTGGGGTTGCTGGGCTCGACCTCGTTGGCAACACGAAGAATGGGTGCAATTTCACTTAGAGATGATGGTACTACTTCACTGTCCATCATTGACTCCCCTAAATTACCAGCAGTCTGCGTCCGCAGAATACGCCTCTGCGGCTGCAGATCAGATCCCTTCTTCTGGTAAGCCATTTTACTTTGAGCCCTCAAAGCTCAATTGCAACTTCCTCTAACTTTACCTGTCAAAAAAGATATTGAAAAGACTATGCTGAGCAGCAACCAACCCTACACAACAAAAAGATAGTGACCCCATCCATAACATAGAAACCCCTCAACCATTACTGAAAAAAACTGAGACTGAGAACAAAGGCACCTACTTGATTACATATTTTGGCATTCAAGAAACAAGTGAAAAATCAAATTTCAGAAGTAAAGGAAAACCAGTAAACATACCAAAATACCTTACCTACAGTCCTACACTTCACTGCTGTTTCTTGATAAACCACAGCAACTCCATAATCCTCCTTTCTCTTTAACTATATCAAGACAAACCCAAATTTCAAAGCAATCAGCATAGCAAGAAAAGAAAAACCAATTCAAGAACCCCAAACAACAAAATTCCGAAACTTCAAGAAATTCTCAAAACCCTTAACTAACTTCTTGAATATCATAAAAAAGACAACTTTTTTCATGATCAAAACAAAAAAAAAAAAGGAATCACTAACTTTATTTTTCTTACTTTCTTGAACAGTTAATCAAACAGGACAAAGAACAAAGCACTTTCTTGAAAAGGGTGTTTCAAGAAGATGAAAATTTTGCCGGATTTTAAGCAGAGTGAAGAGGAAAGTGACTTATCATGATACCGAGAAATGAAATTCTTGGAAATCCGGACCAATAGAAGACAAATAATGTTTGTACAGTAGTAATTAGTTTTTGTGGTGAGTGTTGGAAGTGTTACTACAAAGCAGAAGAAAGACAGTGACACATGAAAAGAGAGAGAGAGTGGAAAGATAAGAGCTGCCCAACAGATACTCTGTATAAAAGAAAAGGAAAACATCAACGCGGTTATTTATAAAAAAAAACTAAGACATAGAGAGCTCGTTTGGTCGGACATATTTGTACAATAAAATAATTCTAGTGGGCATATTTGTTTCGGAAAAGGATCTAAAATATCCTTAAAGTATTTAAAATGGTATAAAATTACCCTCCATCCACCTATTGGCTCCAAAATGCCCTTTTCATCCACCTATTGGCTCCAAAATACCCTTGTCATCCACCTTTGGGTTCAAAATTGACCACTTCTTTAATTGTTTTAAAATTAAACTCTTTATATATTTTTTAAAAAACTTGGCGTTCAACTATTGGTTATCATTTAATTTATTAATATAATTTATAAATCAACCCACTACCCACTCATTACTAACTAAACCCCACCCAATTAATAATCCAATTATAATATCAAAATTGTCATAAACATTACTAAAACACGATGAAATTATAGATTCCTGAAAATGACATTCAAAATTATTTGAGTCCGAATCGAAGCCCCAATTAAATATAGGTTGAGCCGCTTATTTAGGAGGACACTTTCAATAGGATTCTCTTTCAAGATTGAATTAAAAATTTATGATTAAAGGTAAAGAAGTAATACATCCCGAATTAATTCATTCACTTTTTTAAAATATAATTTTATAAATATTTATGATTTGTTTTAAAACCTTTAATATATTATTTTGAAAAAAAGTTAACTATGAAGTAACATCACATAATTGAGACGTAAGAATAATTAAGATGAACATAGTCAGACTTTTAAGTTTATCAGTAATTTTTATTTAGACACTTAACGTATGATAATTTACTTCTATAGATATTTTTGCCTCAAATTTTTAAAAACACTCAATTGACAGTAGCTTTTTTGTTGTTGCATTAATAATGTGACGGGTGTATTAATTTGGAGGGGTTTAATTAGTAATGGGTGGTTAGTGGATTGATTTATAAATTATACTAATAAGTTAAATTATAACATATAGTTGCGTGCCACGTATTTAAAAAAATATTTAAATAGTTTAAATATAAAACCGTTAAATAAGTGGTCAATTTTGAACCAAAAGGTGGATGACAAGGGTATTTTGGACCCAATAGGTGGGTGGAAAGGGTATTTTGGAGCCAATAGGTGGATGGAGGGTAATTTTGTACCATTTCCAATACTTTGAGGGTATTTTAGGCCCTTTTCCGTATTTGTTTTTCTTCCCATACTTTATTCAATATTCTTATCGAGGTCTTAGCTAATTCAAATTTATTTTTAAAAATCATTTTTTTAGCATAATTTATTTTTGTATCAAGAGTTTAAACTTAAATATTTGACTAAAGTGGAAGAGATCTTCATTCTATTTCAATTTTTATTGATTTTCGATAAACATATTATTACAATCGAGCTCGAATGACCTACTTTGTTATAAGAATATGTCTTTAACGACTTTTGTATAATAACACATCGTCTCTCTCTACATTTCCATTCAAAAAAAGTGCAAGATATTAAAACCTAAAGATTTATTATGCCGTCAATCTTTTAAACTTGTCACAATATTCTATTTAGGTATTCAAACTAAATATGTTTTAATTGAACATCTTAGTATCTAACAAAATGTTCCAATTAGACACTTTATGTTCAATTTCCTCTTCTTTTTTTTTTTGCGTATATCTGTTAGGTAATTCGATATTTGTGTCGATAAGCCGCAAAATATCATGTGTTAGCATAAGTTGATGAGCATATTTAAGAGATGATATATTTTATGTAATTAACTTAGCTACTACTAGATAGAAGAAAATGTGTACAAAAGCTTTTTCAAAATTTTAAATAGAAAATATCTAATTGAATCGATTTATTTAGGAATAGGGATTCAATTAGAATATAAGTTCGAATCTAAATGAAATATGCTAATGAATTTAAGTATAACTTACAGAAATCTCATATATTTGAGGGATAATTACATCCTATTCCGTAAGTTCTCTAAAATAGAAAAATCTCGAATTTTTTCAATGTTCTCTGATACATTTCTTTAATGTCCAATACATTGAAATGATACATTTGAGAGGAAATTTTTGTAATTCTTTAAAATAATAGAAACTTTTAGAAATTATGATATCTTAAATTATGTATTTACATAATTTTTATTAAATTAAAATAGCTAGCTATGTATTAAATCAAACTTAAATACAATTTCTATTGTACCAACCAATCATTATGTCCAGCCAAACCAAAAGCGGGGCCCACATCTCCGATAATCAAAACATAATCACTCGACGAGTTAAGTAGATGTTTAGGATGAGTCATTCTATCAATTATTATTTTGTGTTTGTTGAAGTCAATGCCGTTTGTCATTTATCAACTCTTTTAATAAAATAGTACGTAGTATTTTATCTTAATTTTTGTGATATTATTTTGATACATATTGAGTTTTTTAGAAAAATAAAACTTGATCTTATGCTTAAAAACTGTTCTTACACAATTGTATAATTACAAATCATCTTATTAATAGTAAATGAGAATGTTGATATTAAATTTCTTATAAATATAAAATTTATTTATTTCTTTTTGGATTAAAAAAAATCACATAAATTGAGATTAGAAAAGTAAAGTACAATTTAAATTTGTCACTTTTATGGTGATTCAACCATGGCTTTTTGAGTCTTCCTGAGTCAATAAGATGTGAATGTATTGACAATTCTTTATTGGAGTAATTTCATAGAACCTCCTAGGCTTCACCAAGAAATTTCAAGGACGTTCTTTATTGGAAAAGGGAAAAAGAAGAGAACATCTGGTCCACGCAAAATATTAAAACAAGTTTATCAGTTAGTTAAAAAAATGACACTGAAATATTTTATTTAGGAAAAATATGACAAAGAAAACTACTACTAACTTGCACGTCAATTTATTCACTACTTATCCTGAAGATTTTAACACGATATGTTTTTGAAAAGACTCATAAAGTGATGGCGTTGGATTAGCAATACCTAAGTTAGATTAAGGCCAAATTTGGGTGGATATGGAAAAGGTTATAACTTATAATGATACTTTTGACAGGTAAACATACCATCAATATTTTATCTAGTTTATTTTAACACATGATAATAATCATAATTTAGATAGGTAAAGAGAATACCGAGGTATAAATTTGCAAAACCAAACAAATAATTGAAGGTGCACATAAAGGAATAGGAAGAAATACGCCTAGATAGCCATAGCAGATACTGTTCATAATATCATCAGATATTGGAATTGCAAACATGCGACTGCAAGAACTAGCAAATTTAAGAAACTACACAATTGCAGTTTATTGCGGGAATCAACAGATTACTAACTTCCAAGCAAAAGGAACTCATCACAAGTCTAATGGCAACCAAGAATGCGATTAATAGCATTGACCTATTATTTTTACATGCTGGATCAGCGTGTGAGGAATTCGGAATGAAGAAAAATGAATCCACTAGACTAAGTTCAAAATTCAGGGACAAGGCTCGAGAAACCATACAACTCACACAAATTCAGTGAAGTTTGAACTGAAGTCGTTAACCATGCGACGACCTATCTAGTCCCCAATAAAGGAGTGCTTGGTATTCATAAAGATTATACATTGTGTTTTATGCTCGCGGAGATTTCAAACAATTCATGCTTTCTTGCACTGGTTCTCAAGCCACTCCATTGTGACACTCTTTGGCCTCTCTAGCGGCAATCCAAGAGCTCGGTCCCAAATTAGCTGTAAAGATGAAGAAGTATTAGTAGAATTTCTTGGGAGGTCACAGAGAGACTAGATAAGGCAAATAACCACAGTGGAAAGTACCTGAGAGCAAATGCCAAGAGCTCTTGATACGCCAAAGAGGACTGTATAATATCTGTACGAGAAAAGATTGAAGGAAGAAATCAGTTTTTTTGCTCCATTTACATAGTCAATTCTGTGAGCAATATGAATCTGTCATACCTTGCTTCAGTTAAACCATAATAGTTCAACAACACACCACTGTGGGCATCAACATTTGGCCAAGGGTTTTTAACCTGCAAAAGAATCCCCAGTCAATGACCAAAAGCATTCTGCCTACAGACATGATATGCCAAATGTATAGCAGCTCAGAAAGAGCATCAACAAAAGAAGACAACTGCTTATGGGATGATCAGAAAACAAAGCATAATTAGAGTTCATGGAAGTTCCATATGAAATAAGAAGGCTGAGGAAAAATCCGAGAGATCATACAATGATTCTGAGAGAATCAGAATGACTACTGAGATTAGGGGAAAATCTTACATACAATTGATAAGGTACCAATGCCTCACAAAATCCCATTTTCGGCCGACAGACATGCGTAAAAAGAGATAATTACCTAACAACCTGAAAGATGCACTTAAGTTCTTCCAAAATCTTAATCCATATTTTAAGTTCTTCCAAAATAAGTCAATCATCTTAGTGGAGATTTTGGGTAATTAGTAAAACTTAAATGCCGACCCCTTCCTCCAAATTAAAACAAAAAACAAAAAACGTACAAACAATCATGCTAAACTGCTATTACAGGCTAACGCAATATCAGTAACAATGTAAATGAAAGATTTACTTTGCCAAGTTCTGTAAGAACAGGAGGAACAACTTCGTAGAGTTTTGAAACCTGCAAGAACGAAAATCCAAGATCAAACACATTGAATCAAGGAGTATCATCAATGTACAGCTTCAGGCTTCTAAGAACTAACTAGTTGAAACAGTGGATCTTCGGGCAAATGCTTCATAGCGAACTCTCTCTGGCATGTATATCTTGGATCAGTCTTTCGCAGAACTCCATGTCCAAAACCAGGGACAACCTGCAATTTGAGAACGATAGAGCATTTCAAGCTCGGCAATATGGGATCGTGACTATAAAGTTCTCCATCATCTACCCAACCAACATCTAAGCTCCCAGAAAAAGGGGGAGAGACAGAGACAAACAGACAGAGGCGGAGAAAGAGACTACGTTGAACATATATACATACGTACACATGTATAATATATATACATACACACACACATATAGCGAGAGAGAGAGAGAGAGAGAGAGAGAGAATAACTTTTTTAAAAGACTCAACAGTCAACACATTAAGATATGAAGAATAAAAGCTAAAAAAAAAGGTTTTGTTTGAGACAAAGTCAACTACCAAATCTCATTTGAGGAGTAAAGTTCAGTAACCCTGATGAGAAGAGCAGTCGGCGAGACAAATAGAATGTGATAATCATTTGATATTTTGAAGACCGTATGAAATATAAAAATGACACTGACGGAGAATGAACTCTTTGAACCTTAGTAACATGTGATGGCAAGTCAAACTTTTCATCTAAAATGAGCTCCAATTGGTTGAAAAATAAAATTAGCAGAGTCACATACAAATATGCAGAGAACGTAAATACTACCTTGCCACTGTTCAATGTTTTCCAAACGTAGTCTTTCAACTGCTCTTTGGAAATGTTCTCCCCACATTCTTCTACAACAGATTTTATCCATAGCAAAACTTCCTGATGGCAAAGCAGAAAGTGGCAGCTGGGTAAACTTAAATCGTCCAGCAGATACAGAATGCATATATAATTAATAATACACTAAACTATATCTAATCAACTGCTGTTTGCTGGAAATTTCTGAATTTGATAGAACCAGACAAAAAGACATACCATCTGGACTGATGAACATTTATGTCATTGTGTAACATAGATAACAGAAACAAACATAATCTTTAAATGAGGGAGGAAAGCTTACTTAAATTATTGGACCATATGATAAATTAATGGAATTTATTTGGACGAGTGAATAAATTTACTAAACAGCTGGCCAAATAAGCAGAGGTTTTCCATCAAATTATAGAGTCCGTTTTGGTTTTTCATTCATATTGTAGATGAAAAATTATTTATTGAGGCATATGGTGCAGCACCAACAATGGCATGTTAATTGTGAATAATATTAGTTAGAGAATAGAGCTTGTTTATCTTAGTAACTAAAAGTTTTGTTTTCCAGGCTCATTGGAATTTCACATATCTTTTTCCAACTTAAATCGCACATCATTTCGTTTCAGATTTTCACCCCTCCATTTATTTGAGCCTTGGGCAATGGGGATGAATATTAATACACAGATGACACTAGGAAATTACAGCAAGAGAAATACCTAGTGTGCAATCAAAGCAGTATAGAAGAAACAACAACTATAAAGCAGACAAAGCACCTGATTGGCTAAACCATGAAGTGGTCCGGCTAAACCATTCAAAGCAGCAGCAAAGGAGAGGTAAGGATCCGACAAAGCACTAGCCACCTGAATTTAAGTACAATTAGTGCTACTGAAAAACCTGACCATAGAATGTTGACTTATGAAAAAACATGGACAAAAACAAGGCTTCAGCTATTGGAAATGCATATTCCCACTTGACAAAGAACTCTATGTTGAGAGTTAAGACCACTAGTAAACACTTAGTTTCTCCATAAACCACAGAGTGAAGTAAAGTACGCACCAAGTGACCGGTGTGAGCACTGACATTACCACCTTCATGATCACTGCAACACAACAAAATCAATGCCAACTGGTTATAAAATGCATGCGACTGGAAATCCTGGTTGCCAGGAAAGACGTTAAATACTCAGAAGAGGGTATCATAAAATATTTATAATAATTCAGGACTCAAATTAACCTGTGTATTGTGACATAGAGCCTCATAAGTTCATGCATTTCAGAGCTACTGAAACCAAGCATGTGAGCAAAATTTGCACCATAATCCAGGGATTCATCCTTAGGTATAGTGTCGCCATTCTTGTACATCCTTCACAAGTGCAAACAAAAGGATCAGTTTGCAGAGTTTCAAAGACCAATTTCCATGTAAGCATTAAAACCCAATAACAGAAAGCTACTAAGCAGAGAAATCAGATTAGAAAATTATCTTCTTCCAAGTGCAACATATATGAGGATAAAAGAGAACACGAAAATAAGAACTGGTAAATACCATACTATTATCTGACCTGCGATAAACATAAGCAGCAACAAGTGGAACTTGAGCAATCAGATTCATGGAATCCTCATATGTTGGTTCCCAAAACCTAATGACACAACATTGTTAGTGTTTTCCTGGAAAACAAATAACCAGCTTCAAGAGATGACTTTGACAAGGCTTACTTTGATTTGTGAATCCCTTTCTCGTATGCCTTTTGAAATTCACTTTGAACCTACAGAGAAAACAAGGTAGTGAATTGGTGGTTGAAACCTCCTAATAAGACTGCAACAGACGAAACCACCCACCATTTTCTTGAGCTAAATACAGATTAGATTCCTTCCATCATCTTTTAATTCCAAGGTTCTCAAAGATCCACAACACAGTAAGACAACAGAATATGAATTTCAACACTCAGAGCTGCTTCATGATGCTACATATCTCTTCTTCTTTTTTGCTTCTTTTCTTTTTGACAAGGGAAACCCGCAGCAGCTGCCTTTTGGCTGCGCAAAGGGTAATTCTCTCACTTCTATGAAATAGCTCGCAAACCACACACGTGAGGTAACCCGCACTAGGCAAACCCGGTGTGACGAGCTCGACCCAGAAGGCGAACCCCTTGCTTCGCTGGCAAGGGGTTTCGAACTTGAGACCTTCAACATGGAAGTCCCAAGCCCAAACCATTGGGCCACCCCAAAGCACTTAGGAACCATTTAGCCATAGATAAGATTCCAAACATTTGAAATAATATTTGGAGATTATTTTGAATAACTCTTCAAACTTGAAATATAGAATTTGAGGTTTGATAAAAAAAAAAAAACATTTTTAGGCTTTTCAAATTCACTCACAAAATTTCAACTGTATGTTGATGTCCAATCACAACTTCAACCTCCCAATACCTTTTTCAACTTCAACTCAAAATACATCATTTTTCAAATCTCAACCAAATCATGTCCAAAACACCTACTTAAATCTCCCAAAACTCACTTAAAATAGATGAAAGTATAATTAGTTCGGTCTTTCGCAGGTGGAAGAATATCAATGGAAGAAGGGTCAAGCTATACTTGATTACAAGACAAGTCACCAAAAAATTTAGTACATACTAAGTGTTGCTACAGATTCCAAGTTCACAAAGCCAATAGGTCCAGGCGCATCAAATAAAACATTACAGCAGCAGGTTAACCAACTTCACACCCTATATTTTGTTGAGAAGCACCCAAATCGTCTGTTGTGAAGATCGATTGTTGGTAGTGAAGATCAGAAAGGTCAGAATCAAATCAAAGGATCTATGTTTAATTGTGAATGCATGATATTTTGGAAATTACTTAAAGCAGAAACAGAGAACTAAATAATTCAAATTTCACCTGAAGAGCCATGACTCCAGTAGCAAACTGGGTCATTGGATGAGCTGTGACTGGTAAGGCATCAATAGTTTGGTATACATGATCTGCAGCAATAAAGTTACGGATAAAACCTCAGAAAAGGAAAAGCATCAAGTGGTGCGATGAATGAATATTTTTAGTAAGTGCAATGAATGAATATTATGCAACTAAAATTATAATTAAAAAGGTTCAAATTTAAGGAGTGATAACTATATTGTAAAAGTCATAGACTAGCAGCACTCATAAAAAATGAACAAGAAAATACATTAGGACAACTAACATACCAGGGATAGTAGCCCGACTCCGCAATTCCTGAGACAATGAATTCACTTGCTCTTTTGATGGCACCTTCACAAGAGTATGAGAGAGAAGATAAGTATAGTCTTAAAATCTAAGCATGTATAATAACCACGTCAAGGACTCCTATAGCAATTTTTCTAGACAAATCATACTCAGTTTTGCACACTTGCAATATTATATAACTAGAGTAGGTCTGACTTCATGTGCATGAGAAAAAGAAATCTATCTACTTGCACAGAAGGGGCAACTCAGTCCAAACTCAGGGCTTAAGAGCTGTTAAACAGAGAATCTTTGACGTGCCTTAAAAATTCATCTTCAAACTCAATTACTACAATAAAAACTAGAGCAACATCGTGAAGCAGTTCAAATGGATGTTATTTCAAATTCCCTATGTGATAGGGTAAATTAAGCATTCAAGAACTCACTCACCTTTCCTGTTAAAAGAAGCCAGAGAAGACCTTCAGGCAAGGGCTCACCCCCAGGCTTTGCTGCAGGTAATACCTTTTGGCATTCAGGTATAGACAACCCCCGGAAGCGAATTCCCTGAAAGAATATAGTAAAGGTAATGAATGACGTGACAGCAATCACAGAAATTAATATGATTTTGTGATTGACTTGCATTCATCATAGGATACAGATTAGGCAGAATGTAACCTCATCAGGGTCAAGTAATGAGGTTTCCCACAGTAATCCTGTCATTCCTCTCATTCCACCAAGAACCTTACAAAATGAAAAAATGTCAATCCAGATTTACAGCATATTACCAAACTTATGTTTAACTAAAACTTCTGTTACCATATCAACTGTGATGTTCCACAATTGAACCTTTCCATATTCTGACTTGATCTTTTTCAGGCGATCCTAATGAAAAAAGAAAATAATCACGAGAATTAGAGAATCAGAATTATACATATATCACATGATAGATGATCTCACATCTCACAACTTTATGAAGTCCCTCTCAGTGTATACAAAACATGAGACCTTTTTTTCTACATAGAAAATTTTCATGAGAAGAGCGAAAAAACATGTTATGAAGGAAACATTCTCCTGTGTAGTTTAGGGGAAAAGTTCTGTGAAGTAAAGCCCCAGTATACACAAACTTAAGTTCTGGAATCAAAGGGCACTAAAGCGGTAAGAAATGAATCTACATATACCTGTTGTTCAGGAATCAATTCTTGCAGCTCAGAACGCAGATCCTATATCAAATAAAATTATTAATTGAATTATATGGGAATATTAAGAAGAAGTATAAGAATTAATTAAAAGATGAAGGGGTAAAACATTTTGCATTTATCATTTCAAGTTCACAAGTACTTTAAAATTAGACATCGTTTGTATACTCGCCTGCCTAAATAATTTGTCCTCTGGCGTAGAAAAAACAAAATAGCAAACAAAGGGCAGGAGAGGTTCAGGTGGAAATTTGTGGACTGGCTATTACAAATCAAAGTCGAAAAGATGAAGGTAAGTAATCAACCACACAATGGCAATTGGCCTAGGTTTTAATGCAAATGTGTATCCTCACTCGTCTATTTTTCCTCTGTGGTATAGCAATAAACACGAACAACGTGTCGCACAAAATAAAGGACACAGTAATGCTTGAGATTTGTGCTTCACTGGACCAGCCAATTTGCAAAAATAATATCAGGTGACATCTGAAAATCCGAGACAAAAAATGCTACACTCTGAGAGCCCTATGACTGCATTACAACCTAGCAAGAGCCATCACCTTCAAGAGTTTGAAGAAAAATTAGCTGGCCAAGCATATAATTTAGCTTGTAAACATCAAATGCATCCTCAAAATTAATTTGCTTATACACTGTCAAGACACAAGACTAGTCAAGTGGCAGATTAACTTGACCCAAGAAGGCCATACCGAAGAAAAAACAGTAATTTCATTATCTTGGGAGTCATTTTGTTAACAAGATGTCAGATCTTAACAGACGCCATAGTGTCTCTGCAGTGTTTTCACTGCAAAATCTATCTTTTCATTTAGGATGTTATATAAGCTAGAGCCCAGGTGCTTAATGATGTAGGAATATTAATTTTAAAACACTATGAGACACTCAAACTGCCATTTCATACACAAATAATGATCAGAAAATCCAGATAATAAAAAATGAAAGAAAAAACAATAACTTCTGAACTATAAAGTAGCAAAAACAAAGCTGGTGGTTTCACAGTAACGAACTTCAAAATTCAAAATGATAGTCTACTTCGTAAATGGTCAGGATCAAGCGCTGGGGAGAAAAGTCATAGAAACCAAGTTTGGGATTCTCAATCAGTGTATAACAAAGTCCCCATCTAACTCTTGTGGATTCTATGTACGGAAAACAATCAGGTGACATAGAGAGGATTTTCTGGGCAACATCTATTTCTGTTGGAAGACGGAAGGAAAATAAGCTTTTGGCATGATGCTTGTTGGGTCATATCCCTCTCAATCAACAATTCCCAAAACTCTTTACATTAACTTCCAATCAGGTAGCTCTTGTTGCTGATTGTTATCACAATCATGGATGGAAATTAGATTTGCCCGAAGGAATTGTACTGATTGGGAATTCAACTGAGTCTGCATATTGGTACGAAAGATAGGATCCCTGACCATCTGTCCTAATAAACAAGACTGCCTATGCTGGAAAGGTAAAAAAGTGGTTTTTTTCCTGTCAAGTCATGCTACTCCATCCTTCAAGACAACCCTATCACAGGCACATTATGGCCTTGGAAACACATTTGAAGAAGCTGTGCACCAAATAAAACCAAACCTAGAATTTTCATCTTCATTTCTTACATTATGATATGAACTGCTTCAGTAGAAAAAACACAATAACACCTATCACCTTCCAATATCAAGTCGCTCCACAACAAACAATGATTGGTTACATTCAAAATATTGATTATTTTAAAAATCATACAACTAATCCTAACTAGCTTGGTAATTCAATAATATGTAATCACTAAGTAACCAAACAGCTCATTAAATTTTTTCCACAGAGGGAGACATTAGAACTTACAAGACCAGAAGAGGTTTGGACTTGAAGCCAGCGCACAGAATTGCTAACATTTGACTGTTGGACCTATATTTCAATAATGAATTGAATTTAGATCAGGAATATACATACTTCAATAAAAGGAATTCAAATTTTTTATAAAAAAAAAAAAAAAAACTATTCAAATCATTAATCCATCAACAATTATTTTTTCCTTTGCAACTCACCGCTCGAGAGCGGAGCTTTGACAGCAACGAAACGCTACGGTAGAACACCATTGCTCGCGAAAATCAAAATTAACTGCATCGCAAAGTTAAATTAATCACAAGTATCTGTAAATGATTCATCAAGAGCAAAATAGTAGAAAAATTCATAAAAACGTGCATTTCAATAAGGAGGATACCGGAACGGGATTGTTCAAAATCAGCCAAAAGGTCGATGAACAGATCACCAGCTAAATATTTCAAATAAAATCGTAAAAGCAGATCAATTCGATGAACAGATTCTGGAAATGGCGATTGAAAAGAAGGATGCTTACCTTTTAGCAGTGGTAATAGATCTCAAGTAGGCTGATGGAAGGAAAAAGAAATTGCTCCTCTAAAGTCCTGTGCGGTTCGTTTTTATTAGATTGGAGTATCTTTTTTTACACGAAAAAGGAAAAACTGTTTTTTGCTTAAAAAGAAAAAATATATAATTTATTCAATCCAAGTGCTCATTTGACTTCAAATATTGAAGGCGTCGAAAAGGCAAAATAAAGCTAAGAAGATTTCCAACAAACTAAAATTTTCTTTTGCAAGTTTAAAATATCAAGCAGCTAAATTTTTTTTATTTTCTTTTTTGAGCCAAAACAGCATATTATTACTAAAGAAAATATAAAAAATAGGTGAATAATGCAAAATAATGTGTGTTTTTAGGCTGCGGGTTAGCCGCCAGAATAGCACTACATTGTGACTTTTGGATGTCCCCATCCGACAAAGAATTATGACTTTTCATTTTCAATAATCAATTTTCTCATTTGAAACATTAATTAATCAAAGCACGACCGGTGCGGCTGTGCCAAACTTATCATGGGTATTTCATATTTCATGAAATTGTCTTTTATACTAGACACTTTTATACTAGACACATTCTTCTATAATTTATATTATAATTATTATGAGAAAATAAAAGAATTTAAATAGTAGAAATTGATGAAAGGAGTAATAGATAGATAGCGTAGATAAATATTAGTTGAAACTTATAAATAATGGGTATTTTTAAAAATTATATATAAAAGTTAAGGTAATTTTTGAATTTTTTTAAAATTTTAAATACTAGTTTTTTCTAGTATTTGAAAACTTGAGATTCTTGCCGAATATATTTGCCAAGTTATATGGTCAAACACCACTTCTCAAGTTTTTTCCTAGTTTTTCTTGGGGCCAAACTGGTCCTATTAGTATAGGCTATGATACTTTTATTCATAATTTAAGTGGTCATCAATTCGATATCTTCGTACTGACTCAAAAATATTTATTTGTTTTTCAACTTTACAATGAATTTCTCATCTCTCGTATTTATTTATGACAAATTTAAAATACTCATAATGATTTTTTTTAAAAAAAACAATCCATTAACTTTAACAATGCAACGTCAAAACTTGTGAGCTATAGTATCTTGCAATTGAACACACACTAGAATTATATACCAAAACATGCCACTTCTTTTTGCCATGTGTTAGTGAGGTTAACTACAATATCATTATACGCCAACCTTGAACCTTCTACGAATTAATGTATTTCTGGCACATTAAAATGATCATATGTGTACTCGATCATTTTGTTTAGCTTAATTATTTTTCGTTTGGTTCTAATTACTTATTTATTTTTTAATTAATACATTTATTAAGAAAACAATGATAAATATAGTGAGTGTCATTTTAACCCTATTAATTATAAAGTTGATAAAATAAAAATTTCTACATTTTAAAAAAGTTCTACATTTTTTAAAATAATTAATTAAGAATATAACAGGTAAAAAAATTATCATTTTATGAATTCATTAAAATAAATAAATAATTAAAAATAATTAAAAGAAAATAGACAAATAATTAAAGACATAGAAATATAATATTAGGATTCCTTTTAGAAAAAAAAGAAAAAACACTCATTTTGAATGATTAGGATATGACTACATTTGTTAATAAAATATTGATCATGAATGTGCTAGCAAAAAAACACAAAAAAGGAAACAACAACTAATTTTATGTTGAAAGTGGTCAGACAGAATAAAACAAAATATGTTATTTCAATTCTCGAATCTAACGGAGTAAAGAGTTAAACTCAAGTTTAATTTTGGGTAGGGTTAAATAGCCAGAAAATTTGGTTAGAATTTTAAAAGAATATAATTTTTTTATTTTAATTGATTTTTTGTCATTTTTTAGTTAAAATATATTAAAGTTAAAGGGATAAAAATATTCAAAAAATAACACAACATAGGTAAAATATCATTTTAGCTAAATTCTGATAAAAAAAGTTTCTTTAATTTTTTGTTTTCTTACTAAATAAATCCTCAAATAATGAAATTAAAAAGGGAAAATTCTTATTTCTCGAACTCTTTGTATTGTCTCAATATTTAAAAAAAATGTATTTTCATAAACCATGCATGGAAAGGAGGAGAGAGAAACCAAATTTCCTTTGAGATATAATGGTGAATAATTATCATTTGAGAATTATATTAGTATTCTAATTTAAAAAATTAGAATACTAATATAATGTACTATTTCTCATAATTTAAATTAATTTAAAATAAACAAAGTATGCATATATGTAATTTTTATGCTTGCCCTATAACAACCACCAAGGTATGTAAAGGTACCGTAAAAAGATCTTGAATACTTTCTTTATCTTTGAGTAAATGATTCAGAAAACATAAATAAGTATTATTTGTTGTTTACGTCATTCAATCCTTCCTAACAAGTGAAATTCATATATTAAAATTAAAATTATTATAACAAGTAAAATTAACATACTACTGTAAAAATTACGTAGATGATGATACATTAAAATGAAAATTTCAAGAATGAATTCTTTTACAATTTGGTGAAGGAGACTAATATAAGTCATGAATTATTATTCCACGACGAAGCACCAGATTCCTTATTTTGGTGATGAATTATAAAGCTAGTGAAGCCATTAGCCATGTACAAGTGCTCAGGTGCTCTGTCCTTCAAATTTGGAATCTTATTCCCAACAAATTTAAAAGTATTCTATAGGTTTGTTTTTTATATGATCAATAACTGATTCAATGGATTGGTAATATTCTTAATCACCACCCATAATCATTATTATCAGCAACACCACTTGGTTGGTAATCGCTATTATCAATTGTCATCACTGCTCATTTTCAATTATCACCAATAACCATAAAAATCCCAAGACACAACAACAAACAAGCATCATTAGGATTACTATTATATATCATCAACCAATGTCATCATTCATTACTATACTTGATATAATTTTCATTCAACCATTAGTTGTTATTCAGAATACAATTATCAACTTCTTCTATCAATTAACATCACCGCCAGCTGCTATCCACATACAACAACATCATTAGCAAGCACAATGTTTTAAAAGATGTGGCCGTGAGACAAGTTATTTTAGTTGTTGACACCCAATTTTGACCCTCCCCTATAGGAATTAATTCATGAGCTTCTTAAACTCTCAAACAATTTAAAATAATTAGTTTTATAAATTTACGAAAATATAAATTTTGCGTTATTTTAAATAATTTTTGTCGTTTCTTAAAGTTTTTAGATAATATCTATATTTTACATAATTATGCATATAATTAGTATATTTTATGATTATTCAAAAATCATCTCAAAATATTTTAAATTTAGTAAGTAGTCTTTTAAATTAGTTTAATTTAAATCACGGTTATATTTATTTTTATTTTTTTTATTTTATTTTTTGAATCACTAAGTTTACGATTAAATTAATTATTTTATTTTTTGTTAAGATTAAGAAGCTCGCAAAATTAATTTATGTGAATTCATCCTATTACTTTAAACCATTCAAATAGATAAATTTTGGACTTTTGCATTTGTCCCACATTGCTTCCCACATCTATTTTGAACCAAAAATTGGTCCTATATAAGCCCCTCCTCATTGCACCAAAAAAGGGAAGAAAAAAAAGGAGGAGACCAAAGAGTACCCAGAAATTTTTTTCGGGAATTCTTGGTTCCATAGTTTAATATTTTTTTAAAATATTTTCGCGGCTGTTCGAGTTTGGAGAGGTGGTGGAATCGTCTCTGTCAAACTCGTAGTTCCGGTTCGCTGCCCAGAACCAGGTAAATTCTTTTTTAGCTTTGTATTATTTAATTTCCAACTTTTCTATCTGTTATATGTTAATTAGCTTTGTTTTAGCTTTCGTGTATTAGGTTTTGATATGACATTTTAGTTGCGTTTCTCTTGTTTCTACTGTTTTATTTACTGTTAGTTGTAAAAAAAATTATTTTTTTTCTTTAGTTTGCTTATGTTTCTTTAGGAATTTATTTGTGTATTAGTTGTAGTTTAGGAGTTATGGCCATGTTCTTAGTATAATCTGCATTCAGTAGCCTATTTATTCTTCATTTTATTTAGCTCAATATCTGTGTAAATTTGTTGTTTTAAGATATTTTGATCTAGCTGTCATTTGTTTTCTACTTGATTTTATAATCAGAATTATTATTTATATAATGTGGTGTTTAGTCCTATTCTTATGATTGAATCTTCTAGGCATTAAGTTCATATGCAGAGGAAGTGATGTAATATAGTCAAATTCGAATGAGTGCTGGTCTGTTTTGGTTGATCTTAATTTTTTATTTATATGCATATATATATATATATATACATATATATAATTTGTCAATTACTCAATTTGCTAACTATTTGGATCTTAAGTTTAATTAGTATTAACGTTTAGTTGCTATTACTATCATACTTCTATGTGTGTATTAATTTGCCATAGCAAATTGGATTCGTTTCACATCATGGTCTAATATATTTATTTAGTTATTCATGCATCATTGTTATATTTAATTCTAAGATTATTACATATTTTGGATATTACTGCTTATCTATTATGTGTGCTTTTAGATAAAATTAACGACATCATTGGCTTCTCCTATCCAATCTATTTATTTATTTACTCATTTTGATTTTGGTGTTAAGTTGTAATCTGCTTGGGTACATTCATTATTTTAAAATCGTTTAATCTTCTTTAAGATATGATTTAGGGATATTATTTTCAAGTGCTAATTTTTATTTTTGCTCTTCATTGCATGTAAAATTCGTCCGAGTTTCAACGTGAACTCTCACTCTCTCCTTTGCATTCCATGAGAAGAGCCGTAAAGGCTCAAAGTTCCTCTTTTCCAGTCAACCTATTAAGCCGATGGACGGGTCCCAAGATTTAAAGAATTGAAGAAAGTCGGAGAAGATGGATTAGAAGACCCGTTTTATATTTTTGCATTTCGTATTGTATCTATCTTAAGGCATTAGCCCTTGTCGTCTTTTACTTTACTGTATTTATTTAGTATTAATTATTTGCTTAGTCTAGGACAGGTACGACAGGAAATGGGTCAAAAACCCAAAACAGGTGGGTCCAAAAACCGGTCAAGGCGGACAGAGAACCCGATTTTGGACCCAATTCTCTTTCCCTCTCTCTCTCTCTATTTCTCTCTTACTTTATTTGCTTACTTGTTTGCATACTTGTCGTTAATTTTAAAGTTAGAAAATCCGAATCCCCGCGAATGCCGTAAATGTTTTTATCGACTCAAAATTAAAATAATTTTGCAAAATAAAATGACCTAAAAAATAAGTTAGTATTTCAACTCTCTACTTCTAAATATTTTATTCAAGTCAAGTTAAAAGCAAAGTTTTAGCCAAATTTGTTAGTTGCTGGAAAACCATTTTAGACGGATGTTTTAGGTGCCTAACACCTTCCTAAAACATTAATTTGAATCCCCGAACCCTTTAAATGTTTTCAAGCAATTTTCTCTGTTAAGTTATTTGAAAACAATAGTTTTCTTGATTTTTCTACAAAAAAATTAAGTGGCGACTCTAAAAAACCGAAAACTCTTATAAAAGGTTAAATTTTCGATAAAACATTACTTAGTATAGGGCGAGGCATAAGTCTTGAGACGTAGGCGTAAGCTATATGGATCTTTAATTTTTTTAATTTACAATATAATATAATAATTTAATAACATGAAATTATAAAAAATATATCAATGGTTTGAAATAATTACAAACATGATAAAAGAAACTCATAGAAAATAAAACCTATAACATGATTATACAAGTGTAAATAATCTAATATCTTGACTTTCTAATAATTAAAAAATCATTATTTCTAAAAAATATTTTTTTTTATCATACTATACAATTTACCTCCCTAAAAAAAAATACTAATCAATAAATCTTACAATTATTATAATGTTAACTAAGGATTTCAATACATAATTTGTGTAAGATCGGTTAGGCGAGCCCCGAGTGTTGGGCGTGCTTAGGGTGTGTCTATGGCGTATGTTCGGACGCTTAAGGCGTAAGTCTTACAAAACTAAGCCCCACAGTTTAGTCTCAAGGCATTTTTGCTAGAGCTTCGCCCCAAATCTAGCCATAAGGCGAGTCCCGATTGACACTCGCAACAACCATTGTCGTCAAATAATATTTTTTATCACTATAATTTTTTATTATTATTAAATCATATAAATTTTTTTATCACTATAATAATATTAATTATATATAGATATATAATAAATAAAATTCCCCCTGAACTTGGCAACAAAACTTACTTTAGTACTTTATCTATACGAATAGTTATTTACCCCCTAATTTTTTTCAAGTAAATTTAATATCACCCTAAATTTATAATACCAGTCTCACAATGGTCAATGCATTTCACACGCACCATGTCATTGATTTATCAGCGTCACATCATTGTCACATCAGTACAACATAAAATATTATTTAAATTTTGATTTTTTAGATTCTTTTTTTTTGTTTCTTTTTATTTATTCACAAATTTAGAAAGCATTTAAAAAAAAACAGTGCGCTTGTTCCTCAACTCAGTCGCAATTGCAATTGAACAAACTCATTTAAATTGATCCAAATTTTAAAATCATTCTCACAGAAACACATTCAATTTTTATGACATATAATCAAAAGAATAAATAATGATTGAAAATTTAATCGGAGATGAAGGAATTATAATTTTTTTCATTAAAAAGAACTTCATGTTCATCAAATTCAAAAACTGCCATAAATAATAATTTTGAAGCAAAAATAAATCGTTGACTTTTCTATTTTTTTCCCCGTTCATCGCACCCTTTTACTGATCGAAATAAAATTGGGGTGGAACAAGGGTGTTTCAAAGAAAGAGAGAAAAGATGAAAAGTTTAAAGAAGAAAAAGAAAAGGGCGAGGCAAGTGGTGCTTGGGGCGGCGAGTCCGAAGAGAAAGAAAGAGGGTCCAGATGGGGGTTTGAAGAGGAGATATAGGGTCAAGATGGGGTTTTAACGAAAGAAGAAAGAGGTTGGGTGGGGGTCGGAGTGGGGATGGTGGGGTGTAAGGAAGATATGAAGGATCTGGTGGGCTAAGAGCTGGAGGTGGTACGATATGCTGAAGATAAAAGGAAAGAAAGATATTGGCTAAAAAGAAAAAACAATTGGGGCTTAGTTATTCTTTTTCTACACGCGATGATTTTTTTGACTTGTCACATCAGCTATTTGGGTGTATTTAAATTCAGTTCAAAGATGTTAAGAGAATTTAAACGCCCGTATAGTTTAAGTGTTAAAGTAAGTTGTGCTTCCAAGACTAGAAAGATTTTTTTAGGTGTTTTTATATATAACTTACTATTTTAAGAGATAAAAATTAATTTAGATGTGCAATTTTAAAAGTTTAGCATGTCGGTTGAAGTGGTATAAGTCGAGAAATAGTTAAAATAGGTATCTATTTTAAAATAATTTAAAATAAATATTCTATTTAATAATAAATTAATTTAAAAACTTATTTTAATTGATTGAATGATTTTTTATATGAAATATTACTAATTGCATGATTTTTGGATCATAAAACAAAATTTAAATAACTTTGTAAGAGAACTATCGTTATAGTTAAATGACTTCCTAAAAAACTATCATTAATTAAGTGACGATGTGAGATATCTTGACTAGTGACCATGAAATAATGAATAACAAAGATTTCTCAACTCAATATAATTTGTGTTTTTTAGCACTTTAATATTTGAGATCTCTTTTTCATTTAACGCATCTATGATTTGAACTATTAAAAAATAAAGTTTAAAATACAAGTTTATTCACAATATTAAAATCTAATTTGCGGAATAAGACAAAATTGTTAATTGATCAAACTAAGATTATAGAATATATTTATTTATTTTAAAGTTTAAATTAAATATTTTAAGCCGATATAACTCATTTAAAATGTGGTGCGAAGTGCGTTAGTAGTAGTAGGTAGTGTAATTAGCTGAATGGAAAAGTGAAAAGGATGAATGTTGACCTTGAGCGTATCTCAAGAGACAGATCCTCTTGGCGGTGACGCAAAATTTACAAATATAGAGAAAGAGTAGAGGCGTCTCTCTCACTGGCCTTACTAATCTTTTCTACACAATCCAAAATTCAACCGAACATCACGATTCTCCTCTTTGCAAATGCGGCCTTCTATCTTTAGATTCTTCCACTGGCATCTCCGTCACAACTCTTTAACCTCCTCGGTATGTTCTTCCATTTTTACCTTTATCCTCTTTTGCTTCGTTCAATTTTCGTTTGAACAGGGTTTCAGATGAAAAAATATACACAGACTTTCTCATCATCTGTATTTTTTTATTTTTTTTGTTGTAATCAACTGTTAATAGCTCATGTATACCGTATATGTATTGTGCTGTTGAATTAAATTATCTGATTTCGCTTAAATTCGCCTTTTGATTTCTGTTTCATGATCTATCTCTACTTAGTGAAGTCATGTGAGTTTGATGTAATAATTAATTTGGAGTTTCGGAACCGAATTATATGAACTAATTCTATGCTACTTATGAGTAGATTTCGTATGAGGTCTTCTTGAGAGAGAAATTTATTTGGCTTGTTTAACTAACAGACCTTTAGTTTCTACCTGCTATTCTTATATGCATTTGGAAGTATAACCATTATTGTTTTCCTTCTATTGGTTGATATGCTTACTCACACATTAAATGTGACATATGGATCATGTTCAGGTACGCTGTTTCTCAAAAAGCCGAAAGCGTGCTGAATGTTTTACTACCTTTTTTTTTTTAGACTGTGTGCACTAATTTACTCTTTTGATTAAAGGGATTTACAAATATTTGATGCGTTCACTTTATTTGTTGTGGCTTGTTTCGCTAGTTAGGCAATTGATTTTGTTCCTCATTTTCCTTTCCATTTCTGCAATAAAACATGTACAACTCTTTCAGACACACCAAAAAGTGAGATTACAGATATTACATGGCTGTGATTTCTTCAATGATTCACCATATTGACATGTATGCAGTAATTATTTAGGTTTTTCAAATTTAGAATTAGACCTTTACATATCTTAGTTAATGAAAACAAGAAGAATACTGTGATAAAACATGTGCAGTACTTCGGTTATTGGCACGTCTATGATTTCCTCAATGATTCGTCATATTGACATGGATGTGGCATCCTTTGGAAGTTGTAGAAGCCCACGCTTCACAATTGACTCGTTGTGTGCTAAGAAACTAATATGCTAAGGCTATTTACAAGCTAAATCTCATCCTACCTAGGCTGGTCAGCTTCTAGGTTGCTAGGACTCTTCAAAAATGTCGACGGACGCATGCCGGATCCTCCAAAAATAGTGTATTTTTGAAGGATCTGACATGGGTGCAACAACATTTTCGGAAAGTCCAAGCATAGGTCAGCTTTATGAGCACAAAATCTAAGAGCATAGGTGATATAATAATTCGAGATATACATGACAATGGAATGTACAGTAATAACGATTGAAAGCAACTAAGATAAATTTCTATTAGGAATAACCGAGAGATAGTTTGAAAGAGTTTATCAAGAAGAATCTAGAACTTGGATGTGCGTCTCAGGAAGCAATCAACGTACGAACTCGATCCCTTCCGAAGAATGACAAAGTAGAACCCAAGATAGATATAATAAAGGAGATTATCCTCAGGAAATCTCATTCCTTGGAAACATGTAATCTGAAGTCGAACATGAACCAACAGACTCAATTCTCTGTCAAAATAGTTCTCTAATCTCAAGATACCCAAAAGTTCCATAAATGAGTCCAACGCTTTTTATACTTGAATTGGCTAAAGACAAAAACAACCCGAAGATAAAAATGTCTCAGTGAGTCTAGATTGATGGTCTGGCCTCTGAGACCACTTTTAAGCTCTACGCCATACATGGATGGAGTCTAAAACTTTGAGCTTTACCGAGCTTCCGGGAATCATACTAACAGGTCTTGAATGGAGTTTGAAATAGTCATCCTTTGAATGCATATAAAGAATAATAATGATTGTTTCAAATAAAATTTCAAGGATTTATATTTTTGTTTATAGATAAGATTTTGATAAATTGAATTCAATCATGAATGTGAAGCAATAAAAACAAAAAGGGGCGAACTGGTCATATCTTCTTTGTTCCTTGGAAGCAGATGACTTTCTGAAAGCTGCAACCATCGTATTAATAGTGACAGTGCTAATATGGAAAACAATGATTGAGGTCTTAAATAATGGACAAGTTGAGCTGCTCAGGCAGCCAACAGAGGTGTTTCACGTGTCTCCTGTTTTTTTGGCATTTAGGAAAACGAAATGACAGCTACATGTATTTTATTTCCAGCTGCCAACATCCTGGCCCTCTTTTTCTTGGTCCTTCACTTTTCTTCTCCATTTGTTTATGCAGATATAACTATTCCTCAATTGTTTACTTGCAGCTAACTGATAGTTAATTTACAGGCTAGCTTTTCATCTAGAGCATCATTACTATCTGCAAGCAGCAGTGGTCAAAATATAACTACTAGTCATCACAATGGGTCCTTGTCAAAGATGTATTCAACTTCATGCGAGACACTGTCAGAAGATCCATCCAAAGATAGAGCTATTTCTGACATGTTGATCGATTCATTTGGAAGGATGCACACATATTTGAGAATATCATTGACTGAACGTTGTAATCTACGGTGCCACTACTGTATGCCAGCTGAGGGTGTAGAACTCACTCCTAGCCCTCAACTTCTATCTCAGGATGAGATTGTTCGCTTGGCAAGTTTGTTTGTTAGCTCTGGAGTGGATAAAATTCGTTTGACTGGTGGGGAACCAACTATTAGGAAGGATATTGAAGAACTTTGCTTACAACTATCAAACTTGAAGGGGCTCAAAACCCTGGCGATGACAACAAATGGGATTACTCTGGGAAAAAAACTTCCAAAGCTGAAAGACTCTGGACTTAATTTGGTGAACATAAGCTTAGACACATTGGTTCCAGCAAAATTTGAGTTTATGACTAGGCGCAAAGGGCATGGAAGAGTAATGGAGTCAATTGATGCTGCAGTAAAGCTTGGTTATAATCCTGTCAAAGTAAGTTATCTCTTGCATGATTATATAATGTTATTCCTCCCTAGAATGATACTCCCTCGTGTGTCAGCTAAAAATTGAATCTTGAGGATTTGCTTGATCAAGTTTTGGTTTAGAACCAGACTTTGTAGTTTATTTTGTTGCATCTAATGGTGAGTTTTAAAGACTCTGGAAAAACTAAAACTACCAATTTAGAGTACAGAACCAGTACAAAAGAAATTAAGAAATCATGGTTAAAGTAGGATTTTTGTTCGACTTTCTAAATAGGAAAAAGTTGAAAAAGTGGACTAAGGCAGCAGTCTCCTGTTTTGCTTCCTGATGATGCTCTTGGCGCTAGTTTATTCATGAAAATTCTGCAGCTTTTGCTTGAGATTCTTCAGATTGTACCTATGGAATGGAACATCTTTTTGAGGACATGATTTAAAAAACAAGCTTCTGTATAAAGAAGTTTTTCAACTCTGCCTGATAGTCTGCTCCATGTTACGTTATTTATGTTTTGTTGTGCTGCAAAACAGGTAAATTGTGTTGTAATGCGTGGATTCAATGATGATGAAATTTGTGATTTCGTTGAGTTGACACGCGAAAGGCCAATCAATGTCCGGTTTATTGAGTTTATGCCGTTTGATGGGAATGTTTGGAATGTCAAGAAGCTAGTACCTTATGCTGAAATGTTGGACAAAGTGGTATGGTAGACTTCGTCAGATATTTTTCTTTTAAGTCAGTTGTGTACATTACCTAAGTCACTCAATGTTACTGAACAGGTTGAAAAATTTACAGGGCTTCAGAGAATTCAAGATCATCCCACAGAGACAGCTAAGAATTTCAGGATAGATGGGCATCAAGGCTCTGTTTCATTTATTACATCAATGACTGAGCATTTCTGTGCTGGTTGTAACAGACTGCGACTTTTAGCTGATGGAAACTTTAAAGTTTGCCTTTTTGGTCCCTCAGAGGTAATTATCTTCTTGCCTAAGATTTGTGAAAACTTGCATAGGCTGTTGAGTCATGTTGCACATATCTTTTTTTTTTCTCAATTAGAGCACATCACACCTTGAATTCTTTTCCTCCAGCTCTATACTTATATTTTCTCTTCTTCATCAGCCTGATTTTTTTGGTCTAACATTTTTTCTTACCGGTGAAATTAGCAAGGAGAGGACCCAAAGGTTACCTCTCCTATGTGGTTTGCGAGCTATTGCACAGGAGCGGGAGCTTTACCCTGTGCGCACCCGAAGGGTAGCGGCTGCGGGTTTCCCTTTTCATCAAAAAAAAAAAGGTTAGCAAGGAGGGGGAAGATAGGGGAGAAAGAAGAAAGAATTTGCAGTGACCTCCAACCATTAGATGCATGAGATGAAAGAATTGTAGCTGGGAAGGGGAGGGAAAATAGTAAAGCAAATACAGCAGAGTGGAGTGATGGAAATTGGTACAGCACTTCTACTCTGCTGCCGTAGATAATGAAGAAGAAAAAATGCGGGATACGAGTCAACAAAGAGAATATATGAGAAACCAGGGGAGAGAATATGGTGTTTTTCACTTCCCTTCTACTAGTATGCGAGAAAACTAATGGTTTTAGGCCAAGCTAGGGGAGTAAAGTGTCCAAACAATCCAAAACCTAGAAGGATTACAGTTGTTGTCACCAAAAGATCCATCAGCTCTCTCAAGTTCCTATCTCCCTAGCTAAAAAAAAGAGGAAGAGGAAGAGGAAGACAGGAGAGAGGAGTAGCAATGATGCAAGATATCCCCTTTTTTTTTAAAGTTTTTTTCTATACTATCCTTTTCAGGATTTCTTCCACTAGGATTTCAACTGTAGTTACTTGTTCAATTCAATTCACTAGGGATATCCTTGGCAGAGAAAAGTGGTTGTAAAACATGAGGATGAAGATTCATATTTGACTGTCTTCTGTTCCTTGTCTCATGGGATTTGTAGGATTTTCTATGCAATTAGGAGTTTAAACTGCTCTAAAATTTACCCCTAGGTTTGTCCTATTTTTTATTTTTTTTTCATATTCGTAGACCTCAGTTTAAATAGTAAAGTTGCATCATTTTTCCACACGACTTACTATCTTGATTATAAGTTAGTATAGTAATTTTTTTATATATAATTCATCATGTATGCAGTGCCTCTTCCTCATTCCTGTTCTATCTCCTGATCGGTTGAAGAGTTTACAAGTAGGAATTATTTGGTTAGGTGAACCATGACATTCATATGATGTATAAATGAAGAAGTTCCTCTATAAACTTAGTCCCATTAGTGCTCCCTAGATTCTTTTGTTTAGGCCTTCTATTTTTTCCTTTCATATTGATTGAAGGGATTCAAGATTAGTCTGTAGCTTCATTAACTACTGATTTCATGGCATCAACCTCCTTCTGTTGTTTGATATGATTACTATGGCTTAGATATCATGAATTGGATGTGCTTCCTTGTGTTACAACTATTTTTCTATTATTTTTGCTTTCTCCAGGTGAGCTTGAGGGATCCTATTCGTCTTGGTGAGGGTGATGATAAACTCAGGGAGATCATTGGTGCTGCGGTATGTAGCAACTAATCCGTTCCAACACAATCTGTTGCTTACATATTTGCCATTTGTATCATTTTCCTTTGTTCCTCTTATTTTGTAGTGTCATGCCTTCATCAGGGCAAAGACAAACTTCTTTCCATATCGTTTGACATTTAAGACTCATGCTACTTTTACACTATTATCTTCATTTCTTTTGATTCATTTGTCATCTCCAGGTCAAAAGGAAGAAAGCTTCTCATGCTGGGATGTTTGATCTTGCGAAAACTCCAAATAGACCGATGATACATATCGGTGGATAATTGAAGTATATTGGGTTTTGATGGTCAAAGTTGAATTGTACAATGACGTATGTATGCTTTTCTTTCGTCAATTTAAGCACCTTCCCTTAATTTCAGTTCAATACTTCATTTTGGAGTTTTGGTGTTCAGTAGTGTCTATTCATTTTTAGGTTTCCACAGCTAGGAAACACAGTTTCCTGACTACAGTCATAGTAATTTAATAGTGAAGTTTGCCTGCATAAAGTCTTCTGAATCTTAGGGGTTTTCTAGTTATTTGATCCTGAGTTAGATCAGTAATTTCTCTTAAGATTTTGTTCTTCTTGTGGTGTCGATAAATTATTGCTTGTAAATTTTGAGGAGCGCTCTCCTATTATGAGTCAATTGGTCTCGCTCAATTGGATATTAAGAGTAACATTAAGACAAGAAAATTCCATATTTCCAAAATCACATTTTTGATGCTCCTTGCTAATTTGATTGAATTGTATAAATTGGTAACTCAGTGGAAATATTTCTTTTGATAATGATTAACTTATTGGAAATATTAGAGATGTGTTTTCCGTTCTTGGCCTGAACAGTGAATCATGAGATGTTTCATTTAGAGTGCTCTGAGCATGTCACCCGAGGTTTTATGTCATTATGCTTTATCCAAGTCGGATAAAGATTGGCGACTTGACCCTCTAGGAAATACATCAATCTATGGGTTTGATGGATTTAATCCTTTGGGTAGGAATCTTTTGCTTTGAAATCTGACCAGAGATTTTATATTCAATTTTCTTTTGGCATTTTTATGATGCTGTACATTATGGGCACATAAGTAGAAGGGCTTGGCTGATCTAGTGATAAGAGCTCAACACGTGATGTGTAAGTCAGGCGCACTTCACGGGTTTGAGATGCTCTTGTAAAGTGTCTGTTTGTAATGAGGGATAAAAAAAGTGGTGGCTTTGGGGATAAGGAATTTGAAGTTTTATAACAAGTGCTTGTTGTTTAAATAGTTATGGGGATTCAAGAAAATGGAGATGAATTTTGGAAAGAGATCATTATCTCAGAATATGGTAAAGAATATTTTTGGATACACGGGACAATTTTTAGGCCATCTATTAGTGGTGTTTAAAACAAATTGTTAAATTTTGGCCTACGTTTCAAATTCTTACTAAACTGAAGGGTGGGGAATGGGTGTAAAACTATGTTTTGGTCGGATTTTTGGTTAGGAGATCAAAGATTAATGGAAAAGTTACCCATTTTGTTTAGCATTTCCTTGAATAAGCAGTGTACAGTGGCAGAGTGCTATATAAATTCTGGTGGCAGCTGAATTTCAGGAGAAATTTAATGACTGGGAGATGGATGATATTAGTCATTTGTCACATTTACTGGGTCCTATTACTCTTGATGATAATAAATTAGACTCTCTAATCTGGACAACAATTGAAGACGAGAGCTTCTCTCTTAAAAGTAGCTATACTCTTCTACAGAAACAACTTGGACATTGGGACCTTACTTGGCCATGGAAAATGTTACAGAAAACTAAAGCACCAAGGGAAGTAACTTGTTTTAGCTGGACTGCAGTCATGGATGCATTGCCTAACTCAGAATAGTTGCAGAAGAAGATTTTGAGTCCACGAATCTGGTATCTTTGTTTCAACATTTGTGAAATACAGTGGGTAATGCCTGAAACAGTCTAACAATTACGTGAATGTTGGCAGAACTAGATTGTGAACAGTAGATTTAAGATTATTTGGCATGGATCCAACATATGGCTAGTAAAAAATAGGAGACATTTGATGATAAGAAACTTCACATTTTTTTGGTTACGAATAGATGTTTTGAAAGCTTGTGCTTTTGGTGTAGGAGTGGCTTGATTGATAGCATGTCCCAGTATATAGAGGTGTTCTGAGTTTTTGGGAATGTAGTTTTTTTTTTTTTTTTGTAAGTTGGTACCTTCGTTGTACTTTTTCATTAATGGAGTTACCTTTCCTTAATAAAAAAGACGGGTTTGAACCTTGCCACAGACCAAAGCTTTAAGTGGAGAAAAGTAGAGGGGCCACCCAACATCCACCGAGTTTTAAACCATGCATTACTTGCCCTTGGGGATTTTCGGTTATAATTTTTTTTTTTTGACTTGAAGTGTATTATATTTTATATCTGTATTATATATTTTTTGGGGACAAACCTGGTTTTCTGCTTTTTGTTGGCTGCAGTGCAAGGAACTTAATGAGTGCCTTCTAGAAATCTATTTAGATGTTCATGATATGGTTAAGAGCATTGTTTTTCTGCACACCTGTTGGGAAGTGTCTGGTTACAAGTTGATCTTCACATCATTTTTCTACATATGATCACTTTGTCAGAATTATTTTATCTTGCATTTATTCTTGTATGCTCTTTCTTTTGCTTAGTATAATACTCTGTTTCCAGGTATGCGGCATCAAATGCACCAAGGAAAGAGAGAGAGAGGAAGTACAAGGAGAAAGAGAAAAGAGGAAGGTGACCAAACATGTGAAAATGCTGGACTTAAGCAAGTAAACTTCAATTTGGATTTTCGACGCTGTGTATGAGCATGTTTCGAACACCACCAAAAAATAGTAAGGCCTATGCAGAAATAACTCGTGTGTCTCCGTAAATTATAATTATCTTGTATGCTATGTTGAAATAAGAAATATAATACCTGTTCCATAACATGTACCATTTCCGCACAGGCTGTTGTGATGTAATCCTTATGAAATACACCTTAATCGTGTCTCAGTTACTGATCCTTTGCTATATTTTTGTGCTATTACTAGAGAAAAACGAAAACGTGACGCCTGGTATTCTGTTGCAGTTCTTGTCAATAACGAAAATATTATACGTTTATACTGTAAAACAGTTTTATTCTCCTATAAATGTTTTGATGGATGAATGTACTGGTCATGTTTGTTTGAAATATCGTTTGTTCTCTAGGGAAGGAAAAGCTCTATAGCCTTGACTTCTCATATACATTTTGCAATGATCTTTTAGGCCTCTAGTAAAGATTTACACCTCATGCACTTACTGATTTCAATGTAAATGGCAATATATTAAGATACATTCGTTGATTTGACGTAAATATCATGTCACACAACAAAAATAAAATATGAAGAACCGAAAATGATATCAAAGCGACCAACATGTTTGTATATTTACAACTAGTGATTACAAAATTCCCTTTCACACTTGGAAGTCAGAATGCAAATGTAAACCTGAGTATATTTTAACTGTCCACATATACTGATATACATGATCACTAGGTTTAAAAATTATAATCCACGTGTCACAAAGTTAAAGACGCCACCAATATTTATTGGCTTAGAAAGTAATTAGTACGTCATATTGACATCAAACAACTACGTAGGAATTAACAATTTTTTACATCGAGAAGTATGAATATCTACAAAATGGAGAAAACAAAGTCAATCACCACCCACTTCTTTACTATATAAATTATAGATGATATAATATTAATTAATACAAGTTCTTGTGTTTAGTACTTGGGATTTATCTTGAAGTACATATATTTTAGTTTACCAACCTTTTTTTCTTTTTCTTTTCGGCCAAAAAATATAGTATATTGACTTGATGGCAACCGACTTAGTAATTAACTGTGATGTTCACATAATTAATTAGTTAATCTCAAGTCAACTTATATTATATCAACTAGTTTTTCATCTTTATCTTTTTTGTATTCTTTAATATATCATGTAACACAAATTTATATGATATTTAAAATAATAAATGCATCACCGCCAATAAATTGATGGAATTTCCCTCCTCAAGAGTCAACTTTAAGAAGGCACGAGGTAAGATTTTTACCATCTTCTCAACTTATTGGAATATTTTTTTAATTTTTTAAAAACTATTTAATGTTAATTATCTCTTGGCTATTATGGAAGAGTAGGCTTAATGTTTCCTAATTCAAAAGGATTAATATATTTTAACTCAAATAGTCATGATCGATTATTGAGGCAAATTGCATTTACTAGACAACTTGGATTATGTGTAAAAATAAAAGCAACTTGAGTAGGATTAGTATTGATTAATCTTAAATGCTTAAAATAATGATATATTTCTCATCTGAACCTCTAGAGGTTATAGCTTGTACAATAGGATAATAAGAACAAGAATCAACCCTTATAAATTATAATATAACAAAAAGAAAACAAAATCAACTCTTATATATTCAATTTTTTTAATATTAGAATATAACAAATTGTAATAGAGCTATAAGCTGGAATTAATTAGGTTAAATACTTAAGTTCGTAGTTGCAAATTGATCTTACTTAACTAATTGACTTTTTTTAGGTTTAAGCAAGGTATCTGATTAGGGAACACTTGACTTTATGTTTATAAAAAATAAAATGCTCTAAAATCAAAGTTGTAGTTTTAACAATTAAATCCAAAAGTCGCTGTTTACACATTATTATGTTGTGGAACCCCTCGATCTCCATTAATTTAAACTTAACAAACACTCACACAACTAAGAAATACACATATTCTGTTTGCATCAATCTTATAAAGTTCTTTTAGAAGAAAAAAATGGATGCATGAAACACTCTTTTGCCTATTAATATATCTACCTATTATTCCCTTTTCCCTTCAAATTCAAAGACTTTTGCATTTTTTTTAAAAATTGTCCTGAAAAATATATTTTTTAAACAGAAGATTTCTATTGAAAATATTCTCTTTACCACGTAAAGATAGAAATAAGGTCGGCACGTATCTCACTCATCTCAGACCCCTTTTCTAGGACTATACTAGACTATACTAGATTTGTTATTGTTATTGTTGATTCAATGAAAATTACATATTATAGCAACCAATGCCATTACATTTAGGCCTGTGTACTAACTGCATTTGACATTTAGTTCTTCCCCTAACATTTTATGTAGTAGTATGAACAAACAGTAGATTTTGGAGTTATATATACTTAAACCATATTTGCATCATTTATATGACTAATTATTTCGTACTCTCGAAGTATTTTTTGAATGAGAACATTCCAAACTCCGAAGTATTGTAAGAATCTTTAAATTTTTAGCTAGGCGGTAAAAGAAATTAAGTTCACTGTATAGATCATATTTATGAATTAATGAATTAATGAAAAGTGTCCGTGCAGAAGTTATATTTATTTCACTATATATAGATGTAAAATCTCAAGTAACTTGATCATCGAAGATTAAAAGTACAAATGAAATTAATATTTGAACCGTGATAGATAGGCGTAAATTGAGAGCATATTTCAATGTACATTGCAAACCGATGGAAATATGGTGGTTTCTTTGTTAAAAAAGAACTATAAATCCTAAAAAACATTCGATCGGCATTAATATATTTTCACCAACATCAATGTATTGAGTAAAATGCTATGCTCAATAGTTCTAAACTACATTATCAATCTTTATTTTTTTTTCACTTTTTGGTTCTTTGAAATAGACAATAAGTAAATTGAAACCCTTTGTCCATTTAATAATAAATACTACTAAAAATCTGTGGATTTTCTACTAAGTGAGAATAATCTAGGAATTCTTGCTGAGGAAATAGTTTCTAATATTTGGGTATATAAAGTTTTTTTTTAAAATGTATATATATTTATCATCTAGGACATTATATAGCAAGAACTTTCGATGCATCGAGAAATAGGTAAGATCTATGAAGAGGGTAATATAATTAACGAAAAAATATATCAAAGAATAATCACAAAATGTTGACAATTAATTACAAGAAATGGAAGAAAACATTATATTCACATGTATGAATCCTCTCTCTACAAATGAAAAAAAAAAGTCAATCATCATCTTCCCTTTCCCCAAACCCTTTTCCTCACCACTCCAAATCCAACCAAAAAAAAAAGTATAATCAAGAAGTTATTAATCAAGGTCACACAATCCCCCCTCACACTATATATTGATCCGTTAAAATTATAGTTTTTTTTTTTTTTTTTTTGGTCAAGAAAATATTTAGCAAAGGGGCATCTCACCAAACATATTAATTTGAGTAGGCTTGAAATTAGGAAATAGAGGATATTGATCATGACCTAAGTCTTGAATAAATCCTTCCATTGATCCAAAACCACTTAAAAATCCATTTGATGAATTTTCAATAGTACTTCCATATATACCTTCTTCATGACTACTACTTTCTTCCTCTTTCATCCTATAATTATTACTAGTACTATTATCTTGATGCAACATGTTCATCATCATCATATGTTGTTGTTGATCTTCTTCTTGTTTTCGTTGTTGTTGTTGTTGTTGTGATTCTATCTTCTTCCTTTCTTTTTTTGCCTTTTTCCCTTTGACTTCACGTGTAGCATTTTTCCCCGTTAGCCTTTGTACAAGATCACGAAAATTCTCTACGTCTGTTTTGATAATCTCTGGTGCTATTATATGAATTATTCGTATTTTTGGCTTCAATTTGGATATTGAATGTGAATCTCTATTCATCTTATAATTGTTCTTACAACAACTTGGACTAGTGGTTGCACTTGTGGTTATTTGCTTCATCTTTCGATCGATCGATTCTAAAAATTTGAGACTGTTTAGAGAGAAATTTAAAAGATATTGTTGGTATGAATGTTAGGAGAAATGATGGGAAGGTATTTAAATAGGAAGAGTCTCTACTTGAGGGTTAAAATTAGCTTGGAAGAAAAAGATCTATGTTTTGCCTTTTGGAACTAAGAATTGGACGGCATTTTCTTATTGGAGAGGATTTAATATTACACCAAAGTATATTAAAATAGTAGTGTAATATGATAATCCATATTTTATTGGGATTCTCTTAATTAATTCGTTCTTTTAATTTACCAACTAGTATACTATATAGTATTTCTTTATCTCCTTTTCCTCGAGGAATATAATATGTTGAATTTGTGTATTGTGTTGCCATGTTATTGAGCTTTTGAAATAATATTGAAGAGTTCCGATTAAATAATAAACATGATTTTTATCACGATTTCATTCTTAATAATGTATTTCTTTATTCACACAAATAGTATAGCATGTTTAAGTTACTAAATTTCAAAATTATTTTTGTTCTACCTTAATAAATTCTATGTACAATGAAATTATGTCATATAAATTGAAATGAAGGAAGTAATAATAAAAATAGTTTAGCAATCAGCGACGGAGCCAGTTATACCCCTTCGCCGAAAATTATACTATTATTAGATAACAATATAATATAATATATATAATTTTATGTCTATATAATTTTACTTCTTTATATTTTGACACCCCTTAATTAAAATTTTAATTCCGAACCAAGCAATGTATTTTTTTATCCCCTTTCGGCTGACATGTCGACGACTTGACATTTATTATCGCTTACGGTAAAGGTAAAAGGTATCACTTTCTTATATTAAGATATATAATACATTATATAACTCAGTAAGAATTGAAATAATTTTTTAATTAGCTTATACAATGTCGTGAATAACGAATAAAGTTATTGTTATGTAATTAGAAAGTTACAAATTTAAAATGTGAAAGTTAATTCTAGAAATGTAAAGCAAAGTTAAGTAAAATAGACTATATTATGATTCAATTTTTTCTCAAAACCTATTGTGTATCAAATCGACGATAAATAGTAAAGAAGGAACAGAACCATTTTTAACAACATCAAGTGCGACGACTTTGCCAGCTCCTAGGTCTACTCTTGACAATAATAATTAGATGAAAATATCTGAAATATATGAATTTTTTGTTTTTGCCCCACTTGTAGGCAGTAAGTAAATTCATTTATTTGACAAATTGATTTTTAATATTATTTCCACGTCTTGTGAATTCATTTCATTTTCACAAGTTGTACTCTTGTACTATAGCTGCCAGGGAAAGTATTAGGGTTTAGCACTTTTAATTGGTAGCAAATTGCTATATATTTTACTAATTGACTTTTTAATTATTTCTATGTTTAGAAAAACAAAACTATTGACTTTATGCTATAATAATCTCTAAATGTCTCCTAGTGTCAAAAATTTAATCCAATAATTACTTCTTTAACACATTATTGTCCACATTATGCTGTTGTGGAACCCTTACATCCCCTAAAGTCTTACAACTAGAATACATAAATAAAATCAATTTATAATATTATATATCTAATTATTTCATGGAAAAAAGATTGGAATATGATTGAAACACTTATATATTTCCCCAATTTTCAACCTAGCTACTATATATTATTCCTTTTTACCCCCAAAATTACATAGTTGGTGGAACTTAATTACAGATAATATTATTATTTTTTTCTTTTTTAAAAAAATTCTCCTTGTACAATTATTCAATTTAATTGAAATTCCAGAGGTTAGAATACCTACCTACTGTTGGAATAATACGAACATTATATTGGTGACAAACCATAATTGAGATTTCTAGATTCTCTTTTAAATTAAATTAGAGTTATATAAAAAATTGTTTTTTATATTTTCCTATTTATGTAGCTGGATAAGATGGATCAAAATAATTAATATTTTACATGACTAGTTAGGAAGTGGGAGACAAGAACTGCTAATTCATACTAATTAATTTGATTTTGTAAATTGATACACGAAATTCTTTTTGCTCCATCATGATATCAGATCAAAGAAGTGCTTTGCACCTCCAATTAGGGAATAATAATATATGTAGATTTCAATTATGAAAGTTGATACTATAACAAAAATATTTTTTAGAAGTAATAAATATACATATAATAACAAAGAATGTTAAAAAATTTATCAGCATTAATTGATTGTCATTGGATCTAATATGATATCGCTTTAGGTTTTAAAGACATTATAAAGAGTGTTAATTGTCGCGTGGGATTAGTCTACACAAAAAATAAATAGATAATTTATGGATTTATTTTGTAATAATTAAGGTGTGGCTGATGTTAAGATGATGACGTTCTTGCCTATCTGTATTTTTAATAAACTAAAATGTACATATATTGCAACTTGCAAGTGTGTTGAGACGTAGAGTGATGGAGGGAAGGTCTACACGTTCTACAAATTCCTACGAATTTTATATTAGCAAAAAACCTTTTTGGGAAAGATTATGTACAAAAAGAGTAAGTTGCATTTCTTTTTTTCCTTTTTTTTTTTAAAAAAAAAACTTATTGATTGAAAGCTCAGGTATTATTGTCGGCATATATATAGAATTGCTATTTCCATGAAATAAACAAGGAGTTTGGAAAAGTATTATCGATTAGATAGATTAAAAATAGGGAAAATTATATATAATGACAAACTAATAAATCAAATTAAATGTTATAACCATTCTTTGATTTAATTGTGCCCCGTAGCAAACTGTTTGCCAGTTACCTCCCTCCCTCAAACTCTCGCTCGCCACTCTCCTCTCTCGCTCGCTTCCTCTCACTTTTATACGAACACAAGTGTATAAAATCTGTTTCTATTTATATAAAGCGAGAAAATTGTATATATATATATACATATATATTCGTTCCCCTCTCTCCCCTCTCCCAGATCTCGCTCTACACTCTCCAGATCTTGCTCGCCACCCTCGCCTCTATCGCTTATACAAACAGAAACGAATTGTATAAATTGTGTTTTCGTTTGTATAAAGCAAGAGAAATTTGTATATACACTTGCAAATACATATATATATCTTCGTCATATACACTTATAATTATACAGTAAAAATACTCCCCTGCCCAGTTTCTTTTGCCTTTCTCTCTTTCTCGTTTTATAGAAATTCAAATTGTATATAATTTCTTTCTTTCTCGTTTTATACAATTCGATTCAATTGTATATTCCCTGCCCAAGTCTCTTTTGCCTTTCTCTCTTTCTCATTTTATAGAAATTCAAATTGTATATAATCGTTCTATACACTTATAATTATACAATTCGTTTTATACAATTCTCTGCTCAAGTCTCTTTCTCTTTCTCTTTTCATACACTTCATTTTATACAATTCGCTTCAATTGTATATGTATAGCGAATTATACATATATATGTTTGCTATTGAGCGCAATTATACAAACTTTGCTATAGCATACAAATATGAATTTTATGTTTGCTATATGTGAAAGGGCTATATGTGAAGTTGCCCTTAAAAATATGTATAATTTTTTTTATTAAAAAAAAAAGTTTATTAAAAAGAAGGAAAATAATATCTCTAATAAAATTGGATAAAACAAGTTTCATAAGTGATGTTCCACGCTGATTATATCCTTTAACCTCTCCATGTCCACATTCAATCTCCCTACCCACACTTCACCCTACGATACGATCTACATCTATAATCCCTTTTTATATAATGTTTATTTAGATTATATATAAATATTTTTAACATAATATATTTTGCTTACTACCTAAAATAAAATAATGAATATGGAAAACTTTCACATATAACTCACTAAAAAATAACCAAATTACTCTCCATAGCTATAGTTATAACTACAATTCGTAGCTACATATTATAGAAAGGAGAGAGGCAAGCGAGACTGAGACAGAGATGAGAGAGGCGAGTGAGAGAAGACAAAGAGTGGGAGAACGATAAATTTTATATGTATATTGGTTAGATAATTGTATATTATACATATGTATTTATATATATGACAAGAGAGATTGAGAGAGGAGAGCGAGAGAGGGCAGAGAGTGTGAGAGAGGTGAATTGTATATGTATATATGTTAAATAATTGTATATTATACATATGTATTTGTATATTTTGGCGAATTATACATATAAAAATATGACTAATTATACAAAATCGAAGTCAGTCAATATAATTAATGCATAATGTTCGTCCGAGTGGTAATTCTAGCAAACTATAGCTATGATAAGTATTTAAATAGTATAAATTTGCTTAACCGCGTGATTTTTCCATTGAATATTATCTGTTGAAAAATAGAAAGTTTGCAGAGCGGCCTTGTTAATTGAGCCCATTTAGTAACTTGGGCTTTCCCACTTCTTCTCTCTTTACTAGCCCAGCTTATTTAAGCTCTCTAACCCAACGTATGGCCCACTTCAAGTTATCACTTCACCAACAGATATTTCCATAAAAGATGCAACCAAAAATATTAGGAAAATAAAATGAAAATGAAAACGAACGCAAAAATAAAATAAAAAATTAAATAGAACGAATAAAACTTGTCAAATGAGTGTTTGCACTTTGCTAGTTGCTACAAAGGGAATAATTAGTCATAAACACTTGTACATAATAATAGAATGAGTACATTATACTGATAATATGTCTTTGTAAAGAATATTGTCATTATATTAGGGATGATAGATTAGCCACTGAAAATATGATTGGCCTAATTTATTCAAGTTTAAGTGAGTTAATAATATATATATTTATTAATCGAATGTATTTTCATCTATTTAATTCTGCACATCTAACTTTGGGTTGATTAGAGCTAAATATGTAATTTAAATTGACCGAAGGTTTTTATTATTGTTTTTGGTTTGATATGTTATATGTAGCCGCGAAAACATTTTTTTTTCTTATTTAGATATTAAATAAAATACAAACTAAAAATTAAAATTCGACAAGAATTTGTCTGGTTAAGATATGACTCATTGTTTAGTTTATTGTTATTCAACCCATCATAAAAGTTACACAAGAATATTATATTTGGACACTGCTAATTAAATTGCACTCAATTTTTAAAAAGTGTTTAATCTAGGAGGAAAAAAAGTATGATATATCCTCCATTTTGTCATTTAGAGATAATATATCCCTCATGATAAAATGACTTGTATATATCCCACAAATAACTTACATATCTCATATGGTTACAAAATGGCTCACATATATCTCGATCGTTATAAAGTGATAAAAGTAATTTTAAATTAACTTGTTTGATTTTCAATTATTTTTTAAAAAATTATGTATTTGATCTTTTTTCCACATAAATTATTTTTAATTTCTTTGATTATTATTATTTATGTTTCTTATCCTCATTTCATTTTTCTTTCATTCTTTAATGTAATAGTAAGAGAAATAAAAAGAACAAAATGTCAATCGAAAAAAGAGAAAAAACAAAGAATTTTTTTTTTTTTTGTTTTGCAGCTATATATTGTAATTTAGTTTTTATATTAGTTAAAAAATGGTGAGTCTTTAATACATTTTACAAGAAAATAAGTGAACAAAATAAATTTGATCATCAAATAATAAATTTAAATTAGCCGTTGAACTAAAAAAATAAAATAAAAATGTGTGAGAAAGATCAAATTTACCTCTAAATGGATTACTTATTTTAATAAAAAAAAAATTAAAATAATTTAAACTTACTTACAATAATGGACATTAATGAAACTTTTGAAATCAAAGATAACTACTCAACTCCCAATCATAACATGATAGATAAACACAATTAACCACATCTTCTTTACTAAAAGTGCCTAGCTACTCTTCATTAGAGAAAAACAATTCCACCCATATATTTAAGCTTAGGATCCTAATAATATCAAAATATTTTTCTGACAAAAATATACACGTTTTGACAAAAATCAGGCTTTACAAAGCTTAACTTTAGTAAAAAAAAATAAAAAATGTTCATACATTTTACCTAAAATTTAGAGGAGATCATTGAACTTCATGAGCCATATATATGTATGAATTTCGATTAAGGATGTGTTTGGTATGAAAGAAGATATTCTTTTTCTTTTTGAAAAACAAATCATCTCTTACTCCCTCCACTCCATATTAATTGAACTTTTAAGGCATTTTCCATTTTTTAAATTAACTTAATTGTTCAGTTTTTAAAACTATTTTTAGAGCGTTCTTCCAATTTTACCCTTCATTTAGATTTTCAATGTGATGACTTCAATAAGTTTGACGATAATTAATAAGGGTAAAAATTGAAAAATTATGTTCAATTTATGTCTTAATCTATTTTTCTTAAAGAATGTTAAAACACCTTAAAATTCAATTAATATGGAACGAAAGGAGTACTTATTTTCTAGTGTTTGATAAGTAAGCAATTTTTTTTATCTCATGATCATTTATATGTACGTAAAATTATCTCAACATTTATATCTCAAGAAAATTCGTGCAGCAATTAAATACGCATGTTAATAATTGTACAACATATATCACCAGTTGGCTGATCTAGCACCAATTGAAATACTCCGCTCGATTTACATTTTCTTGTTCATTATATTAAAAATAATTTTTCACGTAGTATTTATCTATTTTGTTAATTACTTTAGAAAAGACACGAACGATGGTTACCAGAAATAGGGGCACATATAAGCATATATTATGAGTCTTGATTGAACTTTGTATTTATTCAAATAGAGCTTTTGGACACATTTTCATAAAATTTGTGACTCAACCACTACGATACTTTAATTATCAAATTAGCTCATGATAAAAGCAAAGAAATTGAGATAAAGGGAATAGAAAATAATGTTAGATTATCACTTCTAAACCCAAATAAAATAATTTTTTATCCTCAATATTATTTCTCATTAGGCTCTAAATGATTTATATATTCGTTTCTTTAAAGATTGAAGCAAAAGTAAATTAATGATTAATTTTTAAAAAACTGACAAGAAAATAATATGGACATATATAACTCAATTAATATATATAGGTCCAAGTACAAATAAATTAAAATCTTTACGATACACCTAGCTAGTTAAAAGAAAAAGAATAAACCTCTATAAAATTCACACCAAATAATCTGATTTAATTTATGTGTCTTTGAATGACATAGAAGAGGTCAAGTCCTTGGAATTAGTCGGAGATAGTTCACCGCCGGCAGGTATGTCGGCAAGCGTGGCGGCCATCCGGCGAATGCTGACGGAACGAGCCGTTTTGAAGCTGTGAGATCTTTGTGTCTTGGAGAATACATTTGAAGACTTTGACAAAATCAAATAAACCAAAGCTTGGACAAAAATAAAGAGACCTATTTTTACCAACATATTTTCATCAATCTCCATATTTTTAGAGCTACTATAATCTATTTATGAATTTGAAGATTAGTTTAATATGGAAGACGAAATTTTGGAATTTTTGAGAAAATTGTGTGTTGGAGACTTGTATATATAGATTGGGAAAGAAAAAAAATTGAGGAGTTGAAGCGTGTAACTTTCAAATTAGGGGACAATTTGGTTTTTGTATTTGACACGTTAAAGTAGTACCTTATAAAGCAAACTAAACGGCTGCATGGAATTTTTCCTACGAATTTAAGTACTCAACACACTTCTAGTCTGTCATATAGGCGGAGTCAAAGTTTTTAGTTTATAAATTTTGAATAGTAATTATTTTTGTTTATTGCAGTATTGATATATTATTTATTTATTAAATATAATATTTAAGTCAAAATAATTAAATTCTGCGCGCCGAATCTATAATGAAAGTATTGGTTAGGTCCCATGCAATTCTTGATCTCATATCATGATATATTACTATTCTCTCTGTTTCATTTTACTTGGACTGTATTGAGTTGATCGTACACACCTTTTTAAGAAATTAAGTATTTATTAGGAGTTCATTTTATTAAATTAATCTTATTAAATGATAAATTTATGATTTAGAAATCTAAATTTTACTATTATGATAATATTGAAAGAAAACAATAATTTTCTCTTGATGTATTGAAATAAACAAGTTGAAAAATAATCTATTTTTAATATGAGGATTAAATAAAATGAAACGGATAAAATATTGATTAATTAAAAAACGAAACGTGTGTATTTATTAATGTGTGTTAACTTGAGGAAGCATTAGTAGAGTCTTTAATTTGTTAATTCAGGACATAAAAAATAACTTTAAATATGAATATCGAGAAAACAGTGAGCAATAATGTGAGATAGAACATGTACAAAAGAGGATTCTGGAATTATCTGGTACATAACCAATTTTCAACGATTTGGAAAATTAAATATCAATTTTCTCTTAGACATTTGGCCCCCTGTTGAACCACATAGTACTACATTTTATCTCAATAATTATCAACATGATCATATTCATCAATCTAGAAAAAAAGTTTCAAAATTGACCACATTTTTGAAGAACTGAAAAAAATAAATAAAAAAATTCAATTTCACAAATTTATGTTGGTGGTGGGAAAACATGAGCTCCTTGATAAAAATAAATAAACAAAGTGATTTGAATAGGAAATCAAGTAATTTCCATGAAATAGGATTTGCTTGACCATCACAATTTATTAATAACAGAAAGTCTTTAATAAAATAAAATAAAACACTTTTAAACAATCATATGTTGCTTTAACGCCTAAATAGCCTCATTATTTAAAATTATTGCGTAGCAATCAACTTACGTGTAATCTATGTAGAAAAATTATCACGTGAACTTAATTATAGACACGTATATATTATTATATATAACGTATACTTAACTTATAACTGCCTGGCTTTAATAAGTGGATAAAATGAAACATTTCATAAATTTCGTGACCATCAAGATGAGTCATGTTTTAGGCTAGCTGCTGCTAATTTTTCAAGCTTAAGATTTAATTGTTTTATAGTGGTCAAATTTAATCATCTAATTTTAATTTTTAATATTAATTGTATGGGTGTTAGTAGAGGAGTTGGTATCAGATTGATAAATATATTAATTATAAATTGTAAAATAAATAGGCATGGACGTACCTAACTTTTCAAAAGTATGTTTTATTAATTAAGGGTTCGTAACACATGACATGCTTTTAACTCAAGTTGTAGGAAATTGAGTGTTACTGTTATAAAATATGGGTGAAAATTGACAAATTTATAGTGTCAAATAGAATTGGTCGAGTCAAGTACTTTAGAAACTTAAAATGAATCATTGAGGAACAGGTAGGAGCTTGATGCAGAGTACTTAGGATAAAACAAACTTTTTGAAAAATGATAAAAAAACAAATAAATAGGACGGATCAAAATTTAGCAGGTCAAGGCATAATTGTTAAGAAGTTTTACGTCAGTAAAGGGATGAGAAATTGGTTTTCTTATATGGATTTGGACAAACCTCCCCTCATGAATTAGTTTTTTGCAGTTGAGTTAGGCTCGGATGCCATACTTTTACATGGTATCAGAGTCAGACTCATCTCAATTCGTTGTTCACCGATGTTGGGCCACATTTAGAAGTGTTCACACTCGAGTTGAGGTCTGGGCGTGCGGGAAAATTTTAAGAAGTCGCATATTGTAGAAGAATGGGAAATCAGTCTCTTTATATGAACTTGACAAACATCCTCTCGTGAGCTAACTTTTGAAATTAAGTTAGATCGAAATGTCATATCTGTAACTTGTCCTAACACCGCCCATAGACATTCCATCTAGTTAGTAGTTGAGCGATGACACTTCTAGGGTGGTGATTGAGCCAGCATTTATCTTCCCTTGTGATAGTAGTGTTAAAGTAACTTTCGTCCACGGGATATTAATTGGTTAGATTAGACAAAAGCATCAACAACTACAAGAAGGACGACACACCAATCCAATTTTAAATGATTTAATAAGTCGTGTTACATATAAATCTAACTTTTGAATTATTTCATCTATTTCAAAATCTTTCACGTTTTTCACTTCTTCAGAATATATATTTAAATAAGTGAAGTTGATAATTATGTTCTAATAGTTTCTTTCTTTTTTATTATTACCAGATTTTGCCTAGATATCTCAAAGTTAAATTCCAACTATACTATGCTTAAGTATAAGTCCATTTAATTTTAATTTGTTCCAATCATGAGGAATCTTACTAGAGATACATGTGTTGCCCTATATATATATATATATAGGTCGATATAATGCACACAAACTTATCCGAACACTAATATCATTCAATACATCTTAAAAAAAAAAAAAAGGTTGCAACTTAAATAATTCAACATGCATAAGAGTATCAAAAGACAAATCAATCCAAGTCCAATTTTGATCTGAAAGTTTTATAGCAACACAACAAAAATGATAGAGACAATAAGTTACCAAGTAACAAGAGTTTAACTAGGCGAATTTTCGTTATAGGCACCTTATGCGTTATGACATATATATGCTAAAACGCTTAAATTTTTTTAGAATACCAACCCAAATTAATCCAGTAGTTATGGGCTAATTATGACTTTTAAAAAACGGAGATAACGACTAGTACCTACCCAACCTCAATAATTACCAAATTTGCAAATTAAGAACCAAAAAACATGTAGGCCAAGAATGATATTTTTAATTTTTGTAATTAATTAGTGCTGATCCTTTTAGGATATATGTGGTTAGTGATCAGCTGTCAAAGTCGCAAATCAACAACCATCTTGCATGCCTTGTGAGGGGAAATTAAATAAAAACATACGATCGTTTATTTAATCTTGATTAAAATAGTGTACGTTGCTATTTTGTTATGGACCTAATTAATTAACTTATCATTAAAAAGGAAATACAAAACAAAAAGAACTTAATTATCATCGGAGATTAAATTAAATAAAGATAGAGTAATCAAAACAGACATCGTTCAAATTTTTACAATTACCAACCCATCATATAATTTAGATGATTTAAAATGAGAGAATATTATATATCCCAAATTCACACCAACTAATTTGATTTAACTATCCATGAACAAATCAAAGAATACAAAAACAGCTCACGTAAGCCAAAAAAATAAAATCTTTACTTATTGTGATCTTTGAATAATTTGAAAGATTTTGAAGATGTCAACTGATCTTTGAAGGAAGAGGGAGATGGCTCACCGCCGACAGGTAAATCGGCGAGTGCAGCAGCAATCCGGCGAATACTTAAAGAACGAACTGTTTTGAAGCTGTATGATCTTTGTGTCTTGGAGAATACGTTTGAAGATTTTGATAGAATCAAATAAACCAAACCTTGGACTAAAATAAAGAGTCCTACTTTGATCAACATATGTTCATCGATCATCATTGCTGATAGACTACGTACAATAGATTCTTAAAAAAAAAAAAGAAATTAATTTTTTTGAGAGAAAAAGGAAGTTATTGAGAGATGATATGAGAAAAATGGTACGTAAAAGATGTGTATATATAGAAGGAAAAAAAAAGGTTTAAGAGGGTGAAACTTGTGACTTTCAAATTGGCAACAATTTAGGCGCCACTTGCCAGCTCAGCCGCGGAAATTTCCATGATATTTGACCACATGTTTTCTCTATCAAGTTTTATTATTAAAATAAAGATTAAAAAAATATTGTTGTTTCTCTTGTCCCTTCTAAGAAGCAAAAAAATAATTAATTAAAAAATTCATAAGTTCAATTTAATTACGGAATTTAGATTATTTTTTTGTATTTATTATGTATAAATCTTCTAGTGAGTTTGAGTAATTAATTAATAATCTGTTATAATTAGATAAATTTTTCATTGATGTTAAATCTTAACTTCTTTTTCACTCCTTATATATAACTTAAATAATTTTTCTTTTGCTTTTACTGGAAGGGAGAAAGGGGTAAAGTAATTATTATGTTGAAATTTTGTGAAAGTAATACTATAATTAATGAGTTGATGAGATGGGAGTACTTGACGATCAAGATCAATAACAGAAAGTTGCTCAATAACAATAAGTATGCTTTTTAACAGCCAATTGTTGCTTTAACGCATAAATTAATTGCCAACTTGTTTAAAATTGCTTCAAAAGTGGATAAAATGAAGTCGTCACTGAACATGCACTTTGTCATGGATTACGGTGACCACTAATTTTATAAGCTTAACATATTGATCATCTAGTTGCCACGATCAATTTTTTTCTCGATATCCATAGATTATGAAATTTTATAGGATTCAAAAAATTTTGCTATCGTAAATTCTAACTCACGTATATATAGAGGGTAATATACTCTATTAAAGAGGCATCTTGAATTTCTCATAAAATTTTGAATATGTAAAATCTATCTGATGATCAATTATATAAAAAAGAGGTCCAAATTACCATCCAATAGGCGTCATCATAGACTATTTTGCATGGTCATGTTCTCCCTTAATTGCACCTGTTTGATCGATCATAGAGTTTAAGAAAACATGATTAAATTTTATGATTTAAAATAAGCTATACGAATTATATGATTAATCATTTTATCAAGTGTAAGATAATAACTCTACTATTTGCTATTCATGAACTTTTTCCCAATTAGCTAAATGTACCCAAAAATACACTGTCTTTTTCTAATCTATTTCATAGTATTATTGAAAATCAATTTATTTCTAAATAAGAAAATATAATAACTTTAGGACAGACTAAAGAAAAAAATTGTTATGGAGTATCAATTTTGACCGAGTAGTAAAGTCAAACTTTAACGAGTTAGATAAATGGATAAGATTAATAAGATATCGATCATGACCATTTCTTCAAACATTATTCTTGGTCAGTTCAACATAATGGCATATGTTGATATGAAAATAACAACATGCACAAAAAGGGACCAAAACCAAAGCCACAAAAATCTCAAAGGTATGTATGGGTCAATAATGTTTTCTTCCAAGAATATCATATAAATTCGTTTTAAATTTAAGATGAGATTGAAATGTTATCTTTAAATAATTCTAAAATTAAGTTGACCCAAGGATTCTTGACCAACATATAATGTAAAATACATTGAACAATAAATCTGGTTTAATTAGATCAGTTGGTTGAGTTCTTACAAGTATTAGATAACACTCATTTTTATTCCAAGGCATATATATTTATTTATCTTTTAAAAACCAGTAAATTAGGAGCACACCACAACTCCACAAGGAGATGTCAAAGTTGAAATTAAACAACAAAAAGAGGAACTTATTGCAAAACAAATCGAAAGCGGTTAGGCAGGAAGCTTAGAAGCTTCGAGATCAGCAGCTTGCTTAATCAAACTCTGTTCACTATCATCAAGCGCCATTTGAATCGGCGATGAACCAAGTCCATCAGCGATCGCCAGCATAATTTTCCTCATCTCGTTCCCAAATTCCTCTCGGTCGACAGTGCCGTTGTGGTCGCAATCGAACTTCTCGAATATGGAATCGTAGAAGCCGGTGAGTTCCTCCGGCGTGGCGGCGACGTCGACGCCGAAGTGAGATTCAATGAGATGGAGAGATTCGAAGGCTTTGCGGAGCTCGGATCGTGACAAAACGCCGTCGTTGTTGAGGTCCAAATCGGTAAATCCTTTATCAATTGACTTTGTGAATGCCGCTTCGTCGTTAACGAAATCTCGAATTGTTGATCCGTCGATAATCACCACTCCCATTTTTATTTAATTTTTTTGAACTGTTTGAGAAATTGTTCTTATGATTATGAGGTACTGATGCAAGTGATAGAGGAAATTGGAATAGGATTTATGGTTGAGGAATTATGCCAATTTGTTAAATTAATTTGAATGTGAAAACTACGCAAACATATTATTAAGATAAAGATAAACTTTCCGAAAGTACAAACAGTCGGTGGATACCTTGTCATTAGAGCATGAATATATCATTGATATTTATGCCACGTGGTTCTCTCCCTTTGATTTTCTATTACACTACTTTTTTATGTTGTTCCAATTTAAGTTTTTGGCTAAAATATAAACCTAAACTACATTCTTATACTATATAAGTAAACAAAAAATATCATTGAATTATCTAAAAAGTTTACAAGTTTCAACATTTTGTTTATTTTCTTAAAAAATTTACGTCATCAATAAAAAATATGTTAAGTCGAATAAATATGTATACACATGATTAAGCTAATCAAGTTAAGTGATTTTTTTAGTTTTTTGAAACTGAAGGTTTAAATCAAATTCGGATAAATTATATTCAAATTCTAAATATTTTTATAAAGATTTTGTCAAATACTATGATATTTTTTTTTATTTTCATAACTAAATGCCTATTAATTTCACTAAATTTTCAGCATTTTCATACATTGTATATATAGTACATCACCCAAAATATTTTATTAAAGAAAATCTCTAAATAGTTGGACGTAATATTTTTTTTAAATGATTTTTTTGCATAATCCTTCTAACTATTGGAACCTACTGTTCAAATCTTAGTCTTGTTGTAAGTCAATCAATTTACTTGATGATGCAAAAAATATATAAACTAACGACACAATAAATTTAAATCCTGAGAATGAAAGATTAATTTTATTTTATATTCATATCCTTATTCTTTCTTGGTAACTTTGATCTTCTCTTCATTGTCAAGACATGATCAAATTAAAAATATTTTTTTATTGATTCTATCAGCTTCTTAACAAAATTATACTGAAGAATAATTTCTGTTATTTTTTGGATAGTATAAGAATGTTTTTTTTTCACTGAAATAATATAAGGATATATGTTAAATTTGAATTATTGTTAACGAATATTTTTCACTAAAAACTCTTCAAATTATTTAATATTCATATTAAAATTTGATCATTTTAAATTCGTATCATGTACTATCTTATTCATGAGGAAGTCTTCCTACCTTCCTATCACTTTCTTCTTAATCTATATTCAGAACTCCACTCGCGATCTTTTAATCCCACTCAAAGCACCATAATCTATGGGTATATTTTTTTGGTTTTATTATATGAGAAAGTATTTGTTCCAAGTAGAAGATGTGCAATGGTGTAAGTAATTAGGATTGAGGACAACCTACTTTTTATAATCAATACTATCCCCTCAGCCCCAAAAAACTATATATTTCTTAATATTGACAAATATTTACTAAAATTATTAATTTTTTATTGAGGTTCCACTTATTTGATAAAAAAAATGTATAAAGATTCATTTTTTATTAAATTTTTTATTTATTTTAAGAATAATTTTGAAAATTGTAAAGCTTTTCATATTTTTAAAATTTTCGTGTCAAAACCTATATCGTATAAATTGGAAGGGGGATAATAGTTTTTTTTTCTATTGCTTTTTATTTGGTATTCGGAATCCTATTAGAGCCCAGTTAAATTTGGATCGCGCACTACAAAATTCATTGAAAGTGTCACTTTCAATGTATTTTTCTCCATATCGAGGTTTAAATCTGAACTCTCTGATTAAAGATAAAATAGTTTTAGAATTGTACCATAATCCATGTTGAGTTGTTGACGGGAGAGAATAGAATTTCACTATGCCTTCTTGAAATTACATATAATGTACGTACACTTATAATCCAATTTTTCCTCCACGGCGATAAGTATTCAAAACACAAGTTGATAGTGTAAATACTAGTATTCAACATCAAGTTAGAATAACTTTTGTTACTTTGTCTAAATTTTTATTTAAATGCTCTTAGACTTTCCAACTGACTTTTCTTGTAGCATATATTCTCTTCAGTTTAATTTATTCTTATATATCTCTATTATTAAGGGAAGAAAATGAAACAATAGGGGTGTGTTTGGTAGAAAAGGAAATACTTTTTATAAAATACTTTTTGAAAAAAAAGTAGATTTCTAACTTATTTTCTCATGTTTATTTGGTGATTGAAAAATATTTTTAAGGTTGTTGGTGAATAAAATATATTTTCCAAAAAATATATTTTATTTATGGGCTGAAATTAGAAAATACTTTTTAAAAAAATAATCTGACCCAATAATAGATCTAGGATCGGATCTTGATACCCAAACTAGGACACGATCCCAATAACCATTCCAAAACTTTCAACTCTGAAAATATTTTTCAAAAAACATTTCTTTTTTTAAAAAAATTACAAGGTGCAATGGTGGGTTGGGGGGGGAGGGGTTGAGGGGGTGGCTGGGGAATGGGTATAGAGATGGCATAAAAAATAAAATTTGAAATAATTTTTGGGAGATGGGGTGGCGTAAAATATTTGGGCTGCAGCTTGGGTTTCCTCAAGAAAATATCTGCTTAACATGGACTGTAACCCAGTACTAGCCCACATCACGAATGTACTAGTACACGGACGTGTAAAACATTCTATTCATAATCAAGGAGGATAAAAATCATTTATCGATCACGTGACATATTTAGTTTAAATCATGAGATTAAAAAAATACTCTATTATATTTATATATATATTTTTAGCTTAAATTACAAAGAATAAAAAAATATGATTTACTTGTGGCTCATTTGGTAGGGATAACAAGTTATCCTAATTGTTGAAGGAAGCTGATGGAACAGGTCAACGGAAAAGGTTAGGTGAAGCAGTCTGACGAATTATAGTTTGAGTTACACTAGGATTATACTATTCAATCATAGTTTATGTACAAGTCTATACTTTGTACGACTAGGATAAGCTGTATATATCATATTTGTGTTGTATTAGGATTCCTAGTGTAGCTAGTATAAGACTCCTATATAAGGAGTATGTAACTCAATCATTCAATTTATCAATACAATCCTTGATTCTTCACATATACCTGCTATCAACACACTTTCGACCTCTTCACTTCATCATCTTATTTCGTCCTACTCCATTAAACTTAAGCCAACGAATTATCTTATATGGAGGACACAAATGACCCAGTTGATTCAAGTGATGAGATTAACCTATCTCATCAAAGAAACACGTAAAGCAACCTGTTCCACTGGACAAACTCTTGAGAAAACTGCAGCAGGCGAGAAAGATGAAGAAGACATCAACATTGTTGATGACTGGGAGGAGAAGGATGTGTTACTAAGGAGTTGGATATCAGGCACCTTGACAGAAGAAACCATGTACCTGATCGTAGGCTGCTCAACTGCCAAGGAGATGTGGAAATGCTTGGAAGAAACATATCTTCAAGAAACAAAAGATTAGGAGTTCCGGCTCAAGCAACAGATACAAAGTGTGAAGCTAGGAACCAAATCAATTGATGAATATATTAAGGAATTCAAAGTCATATGTGATGGTCTTGCAGCCATTCACGAGCCTGTAGATGAGGATAGTAAAGTGATTAACTTTGCTAGAGGTCTAGGTTTTAAGTACAAGACTTTCAGGACTGTCATTTTAGGTAACCCACCGTATCCTACTCTTAATCAATTTATTAATGCTCTTAGGGGTTTTGATATGAGGGAGGATGAAGAAGAAATGCCTCAACAAAATCATAACATGGCATTCTCTGTCCAAAGAGGCAGGGGAAGAGGAAACTACTCTCAACGAAGAGAAAACAATAACTTTAATTCCAGAGGAAGAGGATTTAAGCTTGCTGGACAGGAAAAAGGTTCCTATAACAGCAGAAACGGACCTGGTCCTTAGAACGGTGCTTCAAGTGGAAGTCATGAGTAGAATAATTCTGAAGTGTGTTAAACTTGTGGTAGGAATAACCATAATGCTCTTAAGTGTTTTTACATGTGGGATTACTCTTACCAAGTTGCGGATGAGCTACCACAAGCATTGACTGCTACTAATCTTCAAAACAATGATGACACCTTGTATGTAAACTCGGGAGCAAGTAGTCATATGACACATAACTCAGGTATCCTAACTGATCATAAACACTATAATGGACCAGATAAAATGATTGTTGGGAATGGATCAAAGTTAGAGATAACACATGTTGGGAACACATCCAGATCAGGTCTAAAATTAAAGAAAGTTCTTTTAGTCCTTAAGATTAATAAGAATTTGCTCTCAGTTAGTAATCTTGCAAAGGATAATTGTTGCACTCTTGAATTTGGTGAAACTAACTTTGTTGTAAAGGAAAAGAAGACAAGAACAATGCTACCAAGGGAACTAAAAGGAATGGACTCTATGCTTTGGAAGATAACAACTTCTACGCTTTAACTGCTGCACACGATTGGAACACGTCAGACAACATGTGGCATACTAGATTAGGACATCCTAGTTTGAAGTCTTTAAAGTTTTTGAACAGTAATAGTTGCATCAATGTTAGTAGTTGGAATAAAATGGCTACTGTTTGTTCTAGTTGTCAGTTGGGAAAGAGTTGTAAACTTCCTTTTTTGTTTGAGAAGTAAAATTGAGAAAGAACCTTTATTTAAAATCCATTGTAACTTATGGGGACCTGCTCCTGTTGAATCTTCCAACATATGAAATATTATGTCATTTTTGTTGATTTCACACAAGATATACATGGATTTATCCACTGAAAAAAAAGTCTGAATTCTTTGAGGTCTTTCTAAAATTTCATAAAATGGTGGAAAAATAATTTTCTAAAGAGATTAAGATTTTTCAGTGTGATGGAGGTAGTGAGTTTATCCAAATAGACTTCATTAAGCATTTGGAAGATCATGGCATTGTGAGATATATTTCATGTCCTAACACACCTGAACAAAATGGAGTTGCAGAGAGAAAACATAGGCATATTGTGGATACTAGTCTAACTCTACTACTTCATACTAATCTACCTTTGTTCTTATGGGTTGAAGTTTTTCTCAGTGCAGTATTTCTTATCAATAGATTGCCTTCATCAGTCCTAAAAATGGTGACTCCATTTGTTAAGTTGTATGGGGGACAACCTGATTACAACAATCTAAAAGTGTTCGGGTGTAGATGTTTTCCATATATCAAGGGCAATAATAAGTTCAGTCCAAAGAGATATCCTTGTGTGTTCATTGGGTACAACAGCTTACACAAAGGATATATATGCTATAATCCCTCTACAAGAAGAGTTGACATATCCAGACATGTTGTGTTTGATGAAAACACATTACCCTATGTGTCTTCAAAGCAATCTCAGACTAACTTTGATGTCTCACCTCACCTTGCTACTTTTGTTAAATCTTTCTCTAAACTGCAGGCACATGATAATTGTGATTCAAGGGAAGTAAAGGCTGCTAGCCCACAGATTAATAGTGATAATGAGAATATTATTGACCTTTCAATCGCAGAATCAGATGTTGAGGAACAGGTTGAGGTTGATGATCCGTCTAGTAGTGTTGAAAATCCAGCTACAGATTTTGAATCTGCCAGCAGCAGTGAAGAACATGTTGCTCTTACAGGTCCAGCCAATGAGCATCATCAAACAACCACTTTAGTTGATGTACCAGTTGACCATCAACTTGACAATGCTACACTCCAGTCCATTACCTTGGGTGATGTAACAGTTGAGGTACTTTCTACACCACAAGGGCATCATATGATCACCAGGAACAAGGCGAATGATTAACACATGTCACTTCTTGCTCACAACAGCACATAAACTGTGAAATAACCAAATACTACTAAGAAAACACTAAAATCACCTCATTGGCTTGCAACAATTCAGGAAGAGATTGATGTTTTACATACTAACAAGACATGGATTTTGGTGCCCAAATCTACTGGTATGAACTTGGTGATCAAAATGGGTGTTCAAGACAAAATTAAAAGCTGATGGTACAGTAGATAGATACAAGGCCAGACTTGTGGTAAGGGAATTCTCGCAGCTTGAAGGGATAGATTTTGAAGAAACATTCAGTCATGTGGTTAAAGCAACAACTATTATGGTGGTTCAATCCATTGCTGTCAGTTCGAAGTGGGAAATTAGACAACTTGATGTCAAAAATGTCTTTCTCCATGACTTCTTACAAAAGGAGGTGTACATGAGTCAACCTCCTGGTTTTATTGATCCCCAGTATCCTCAGCATGTATGTCTACTTAAAAAGGCATTGTATGGTCTTAAACAAGCACCAAGAGCATGGCTTGATAGGTTTAGCATGCATCTCTTACACCTTGGTTTCATTTGTAGTAAGGCTGATCCTTCCTTATTTACTTTGAAAACTCACAAAGGCACAATATTTCTCTTATTATATGTGGATGATATTATTGTCACAGGAAGTAATCAATCTCATGTCTCATGGTTGGTCCTACAACTTGGGAAGGAGTTTGCCATGAAAGATCTTGGTCATTTACATTTCTTTCTTGGAGTTGAGGTTAAGTATTTTGATGGGGACATCCATTTAAGCCATAGTAAGTATGCTGCTGAATTGCTAGACAAGACTGAAATGACTTTTGCAAAGGCTATAGCCACTCCTTTGGCTCAGAAGCATGGTCTACATGAAGCTGTGGAAAGAATGGTTGAAGCATTTTTTTACATAATGATAGTAGGGAGTCTTCAATACTTGACTCTCACAAGACCAGAATTACTCATGCTATGAATTTAGCAAGCCAATTTATGCAAAATTCGAACAGTGCACATCTTCAAGGGGTGAAAAGAATTCTCAGGTACATCAAAGGCACTCTGCACTTTGAACTTAGACTTATATCACAATCACCATGTAGGTTGTATCGATATTCCGATGTTGATTGGGTATGGTTGTACCGCCACTAGGAGCTCCACTACGGGCTACAACATCTACCTAGGTGCAAACTGTATTTCTTGGACTTCCAAGAAACAGTCCACAGTTGCTCGTTCAAGTGCTGAAGCTGAATATAGAGCACTTGCCTCCACTGCATCAGAGATGACATGGATCATGTATCTACTTCATGATCTTGGGGTGTTTCTTCGATCTGTACCTACATTGTATTGTGACAACATGAGTGCCTTGTACATGATAGTTAATTCAGTTGTGCATGCTAGAACTAAACATGTTTAAATGGACTATCATTTTGTTCATGAGAAGGTGGCTAGAGGACAACTTGTTACTCAATTTGTGAGGTTTAAGGATCAGCTAGCAGATATTCATACAAAAGCATTAATCAAACAGGTTTTTGCTGAGTTTCGTCGCAAGCTAGGAGTTACAGTTCCTCCACTCACTAGATTGAGGGGAAGTCTTGAAGGAAGCTGATGGAACAGGTCAAAGGAACAAGTTTGGTAAAGCTGTCTGAAGAGTTAAAGTTTGAGTTACACTAGGACTAGACTACTCAATCCTAGTTTATATACAAGTCTATACTTTGTACGACTAGGATAAGCTGTATATATCATATCTGTGTTGTATTAGGATTCCTAGTGTAGCTAGTATATGACTTCTCCTATATAAGGAGTATGTAACTCAATCATTCAATTTATCAATACGATCCTAGATTCTTCACATATACGTGAGAATTCTACACTAATAACCAGGATTAATTACATGCGATTGTTATCTCACCACCCTTAATGTGGAATACAATTTTATATTAACTAATTTCAGGATGAGTTGTCTTGTGATTATTTTTTCGAGTAGACATAGAATAAACTTACATAAAATTAAAAGAAAACATATAAAAAGAACTCCTTGATTTGAAAGCACAATTTACATTAGCATTTAAAGTATACCGGGGGTTTGAATATTCCGTTAACCTCTTTCTACTCATTTAAACATCGTAAGGAATGATGTGGCGGAAAGAGTAAGTGTACTCTCATAAAACCACATGAAAAAAAGAAAAAGAAAATTGAATTTTGTAAAATCCTACATATGACCTTTTTTTATTGATCAATATATAACTAATATTTTAAATAATTTTTCTTAATACATTAACTCTTTAAAATATGTAAATTTTCTTATTTTGAGGTAAATAAAATGGCGGTTCCCTATTTAATTACTTAAAAGAAAATTCTTTTCATTTTGTTGTCTTTCTCAATTCATATTTTTCTCCATTGAAACATCTCATCTTCTATTTTATCCCACGTCGCTATCTACTATTTTAATTTCACTAGTCCTTTAATAATGTGTAAATTCAATAGTAGTGTCATTTTATTGACATCAATTTCACTCTATATTGTTGATGTCAATTTTGCAAACATAAAATCTCTTGAATTTTGAGTGACTCATTTTGATTTCTAGATCCATCTAAACATTTGTCATAGAGTTTACAATTTTTTTTAATCAACTTTTTTATGTCATCTTTATTTCTTATTAGAGTTGTCGAGAAAAAGTTGACTTTCAAAAAATTTCATTCGCCAACAGAAAAATTCGTGGGAAGTGTTTGAAGTAGATGTTGTGAATATTATAGTAATTTTTCTTTTTTAAGATATTTTTAAAAATTGTTAAATAGGAAAGAAGAAAGGAAAGAAAGTATTGAAAGTTGAAAAGGTGAACAACAAGGGAAAAGAAAAAAAAAGGGGGGGGGAGGAAGTAGAGGTGGGGTATGTATTTATAAATTGATTAATTGGTGTATTTATATTTAAAAAGTGTCAGAGAAAAAATGTTGAATAAATAAAAATAAATAAATACTAGTATCTTATGATGTGGTACTTACGTGACTATGATATAGCTGATGAGAATGATATGTTACAATTTCAAAATTAAAAAAAATCACTTCAAAGATACTCCCTTCGTCCGGTATTGTTTGTCATAGTTTCTATTTTTAGAGTCAAACTAACATTTTAAGATGAATTTTTCATCATATTAATATGCAAAAAATTATAATTTATAGTACTTTTCATATAGTTTTATAATATTTTTTTTTAATTTAAAATATCGAATTAATATAATTTAATTTATCTTTGAAAATTAATTAAATTGATTTTGCGTAATGTGACAAATGATTCCGGACGGAGGAGTATTATAGTGGATCTTTAAAGGTCCGTATAATTTTAAGCGCTATATATGTTTGCGCTGTCAAACTTATGATTATTTTTTTTTTATGTGTTTTCCCAATTGATTATGAAAGTAGTTATCTTTTATTCTTTCACATCAAACTAGCTAATCTACATTAAATTAAAATCGAAATAATATATTACAACAGAGACTATTTATCTGACAATTTTGATAACATTACACTACTAATGGCCCAGGGCCTGACAGCCAGTTGGCAAAGCTGTTGTGTCTTTTCTTCTAAATGCCTCTTCTCAATTCTTATAATAACCGTATTGTACTTTTTCTCCCAGAATAACCATTATGTTTCTTGACCTTTAGGTTCATCTAAGGTCAAGTTTACTTCTTTATGGATTATTCATTTGACTTCTATTGAAATATAATATCTAAATGTTCCCTAAAGTGAACACCACATATCTTAATAAAATGGGCTACCCAAATCAAGACAAAACTATCATTTCAAACACTCGTACGTAAACTAGATAAACATTTTATAACATGACCCCTTCATTAACAGATTAACCTAACTTAAAAATGTTAGATAATCATCCATTAATTAAATTTATACACCTCTTCTTCCTGAGTCTGACTTGGTCAAAGATCTAAGTCTTACTAAGAATTTGACATTTTTATCCCTAGTTGACCCTTCTTTCTTCTTCTTTTTCTCCGGTGAACCTTCCGGCCAATGATCCGGCGACTCCATCAACCTCCTACCTATGCTCTCTGGCGTCCTTGCCATGTCATCACACTTGTGTCCGCCCTCCGTAGCATCCACGTCAGCACCTACTATCTTTGCTTGCATGGCGGTCAACACGGACTTCACCGCCACGTCAGCATCCCTCCTGTTCCTCAACAAGATCTCTCCTATATGAGCTGGCGTGAGGGTCCCACCTGACCTTATGCAGCTCTCCACGACGTCGAATAGAACGTGCGAGTCTAATCCTAGGTAATTCTTCACCAAGACTTTGAAGGCATGCATCCCACACGTGCCAAGGCTAACATGCATGTCCATTCTCCCACATCTAACCAACGCCGGGTCTACATTGTCTTTGTGATTTGTAGTGAAAACAATAACCTTTTCTTCTCCACAGCACGACCATAGCCCATCGGTGAAGTTTAACAAGCCAGATAACGTCACACGTCCGTTATCTTCATCATTATCACCACTCATCATCATGACATTACGATGATTCTTTTTACGCATTGTTTGGTTGCTCCTCATTTTCGACATCCTATCCCCCGTTAAGTTAATAGAACAATCAATATCCTCAATAACAATAATAGATCGATTCGTTGTTTGTATGAGTAATGCTCTAAGCTCAGAGTTGTCAGAGACTTTGCTTACCTCGAGATCATACACGTCATAGCAAAGAAAGTTCGCCATAGCAGCTATGAGACTAGATTTTCCCGACCCTGGAGGTCCATATAGCAAGTATCCACGCTTCCATGCACGTCCGATTTTATGATAAAACTCTTTCCCTTGTGAAAATGCAGTTAGGTCATCCATGAGTTGTGTTTTCAGGTCCGGTTTGAGAGCGAGCGTCTCGAACGTGGAAGGGTGACGAAAGGGAACGGAAGACCAGCCAGATTCATAAGAACCATGACCGTTATTCGTAAAAAGTCTCCTCTCACGAGATACTCTCTCGAACTCCTCCGCTCGAGCAGTTACCTGCTCGAGATAAGGAGTGAGGAGCTCAAGTCGATGACGTTTAGGGAGTTTGAGGGTGAAGCTACGCTTCTCCTCAACAGAATCCTGAACGTTATCGACTTGATGCGTCCAAGTAAGGTGGTGTCCGCGGAAAGCGTCGTGCACCATCTGATTAGGCGCAACGGTGTAGGAAATGCGGTTGGAAGATTTAGAGCGAGAGAGAGTAAGACGACGGCAAGTGGAAGAGGAATTAATGGAATTTAAGTAAAGATTTACGTGTCGATAAAGATCGTTAACGTCAACGCCACAATAACCGTTAAATTCAGGGATTTCGAAGTAGGAATAAGGGCTGAAGAAATCTTGAATAGATTCGTAGAAAGAATGAAATAAGGATAGAAGCTGAGTTGGCAAAACGTTTTGAACAACAGTTAGAAGGCCTAAGAAGGACCAGATTTGTGACAATATTTCCATGTTTGATAGAGAAGAGAGAAGAGAGAAATGGAGATGAAGTTTGGGAGATAAGAGTATAATTAGTGGGTGTAAATATAGTTTAATTTTTGATAAAAAGGAAAATAAAGTGACTGTTTGAGAGCTGAAAAGAAGAGTATAAACAAAAGTAAAAAGCAAAAGATAGGAATGGAGCCGGCACTGGTCTTTTACTTTTTCTCTTTCCGTGCAATTTGCAAACCAATATAATGACGTTAAAACGAGTTTTTAGCAAAAAAATATCTGTACTAAATATATAGCAAATAAAAAATTTATATTTGTATGTTATAGCAAAGTTTGCATAATTGTGCTCCATAACAAACATAAAAACTGTATAATTCGCTATACATATACAATTGAAGCGAATTGTATAAAACGAGAAAGAGAAAGACACTTGGGCAGAGACTTGTATAAAAGCAAAGTGTATAAAACGAATTGTATGATTATAAGTGTATAGAACGATTATATACAATTTGAATTTGTATAAAATGAGAAAGAGAGAAAGACAAAAGAGACATGGGCAGGGAATATACAATTGAATCGAATCGTATAAAACGAGAAAGAGAGAAATTAGATACAATTTGAATTTGTATAAAACGAGAAAGAGAGAAAAGCAAAAGAAACTGGGCAGGGGAGTATTTTTATTGTATAATTATAAGTGTATAGGACGAAAATATATGTACTTGCATGTGTATATACAATTTTCTCACGCTTTATACAAACAGAAACGCAATTTATACAAATTCAAATTGTATATAATCGTTCTATACACTTATAATCATACAATTCGTTTTATACACTTTGCTTTTATACAAGTCTCTGCCCAAGTGTCTTTCTCTTTCTCGTTTTATACAATTCGCTTCAACTGTATATGTATAGCGAATTATACAGTTTCTATGTTTGCTATGGAACGCAATTATGCAAACTTTGCTATAACATACAAATATGAATTTTTTATTTGCTATATGTGAAAGTTGCCCTTATTAGTTTGCTATTATATATAATTACCCATAATTTAGCCAAAAACTTCAATTAAGCCAACTATCAATAACATGTTTAATATAATTAATTAATCCCACTACTAAAAATATACTGAATGTAAATTATCACAATTTACCTCTATTTCGTAAAGATAATAAAAGTTATTTTATAAATTCTCGACTCAAGTAAAACATAAGTATAATAAAATTCTTTTTCTATAATTTTATACTCCCTCCGTCCACAATTAATTGACATGATTTTCTTTTATAGAGTCAAACTATAAGAACTTTGACAAACATTTTACAATGTATATTTTTATCGTATTGATATGCGAAAAATTACAATTTATACTACTTTTCGTAAAGTTTTTGAATATCTTTTTAAAAAAAAAATATCAAATTAACATAATTTAATTAGTCAAATTAACTTTTGAAAAACATAACATGACAAATAAAAGTGGACGGAAGAAGTATAACTCTTTTTCCCTTTGGTCCTTGGCCAAGAAGGAATGCAGGTAATTAGCAAAAAAAAAGTGCGAGTAAAAGTGATAAGATGGTGTTAATTGGATGGGTTTTTTTACACTTAAAAATTAGGGGTGATAAAATTAGTCCTTAATATATTTGTGCTATAGTCTAATCTTTTGTTGGATATATATTATGCATGAAAAATCTTCTTTTTGGGGTTAGTATTGTTTAATAATTAAATAAATAAATTTGAAACTTAGTAACAATTAATTAGATGAGTTGGACTATAACCAATTGTTTAGATTATCTTTGATCCAATCCATTTCAATGCAAGTGACATTTTCAATTTAGTCCATTTGGACCTTCTCAAATTTAACAATTGCTCATTTGACACCCAAACTTAAGTCAATTAATTATAACTTCTAACTCCACTATATGAATAGTATATGCTTATTTTGTCCTAGCCTGTCCTATTAATAAGTTTTGACTCAACTGATGTTTAAATTTTCATTATTACCTATCATGACATGATTAGTTATTTACTTTCAAATTGTAGTGAATTAATATCGTTTTTTATTGATCAGCCCAAGACAAAAATCATCGTTTATAATCATATAAAAAATAATGAAAGTTTAACAATTTAAGGAGAAGATATATAGTGGCACACACGAAGAAATTGGAATTTGAAGAAGAAAAAGAAGGGGACTTAATTTGCTACACACAATTACTTCCTTCATTTTAAAAAAAATAATCTGATTTGACTTGATATAGAGTTTAAGAAATTTAAAGAAAACGTTTGAATTTTGTGATCCTAAATTAAAGTTATGTGAAATGTATAAAACTGACTTTTAATCTTGTGGCCTTAAACATGTCACGTGAAAATTTTAAATTAAAATGTTACCAGAAAAAGAAATAGATTTTCTTTTTTAAACAAATTAAAAAGTAAAGAAGGTCATTTTTTTTAAACGGATGGGATATTTATTTTTCAAACTTTAATATGCAGCTTTAGCTTTAAGTTCAGTAGAATTGGGTCTTTGTATGTTAGAGAATGTTCTTTGGAATTATTTACTCATCATGACACTAATCACATTTTCTCCTAATCATCTTTCATGTACACATTTTTTAATTAATAAAAGCTACGTAATCATTGTAAATTGATATTAATTACTAAACTTTGATATATATTACCATGACCATATAGCCTGCATAAATGAGAGGCAGATAAATTGAATAAGGGGATTATTTTCATTTACAAATTAAAGAGAAGAAATCGACTAGCCTATTATGGCTGGGAAATTGGACAATTGTATGTTACTATTTTGGCTAAATTGAGACATGCTAATTATTAATTTCTTGCCTTTAAAAAACTGGCCGAACATAATCCAAATTTTTTTTTTTTTAAAAAAAAAAAAAAAGTCTTTCAAACAAAGTTTCTTTAAGATAAATTTATTTTTTGAGCTTCAACAAAGGCAAATTTTATTTGAGGTTTCTTTTTCCCATCTTTTACATAATAAAAGTATCTTGTAAATATGAGAAAAGGGATTGCTCAATTTTTATAATTAATTACCACCTCACAATATTGAGAAGCTTGAGCCTTAATTTATTCCCTTTTGTGTTTCACTTTAACAAATGGTTCTCTCTAAATTATATGAGCTTTAGTATATATTTTATGTTATTTTGTCTTTATTATTGTTAAGTTAGATCTTACGCCTAACTCACAACCTAAAAACATTATAAGGAGTCCATCCTTTTCATAACCATCAATATGAAACTTTTTGTCATTTTTTAACACTTATCATACGAGTACTATTCTGTAGGTACTTACGTCTCTTTTATCGAAAATGCTGCACTCACACTATAGGTTCATACTTCATACATACAAATATAGTAGGTCGGGGTGCTGTCTCGACACTTGTATAGTTCCAATCTTATCTTAAAGGCTTTATAGACCTGTGTTGAGTTGATGTTGTTATATATGTATGTACAAATGTTATGACTTATGAGTTATTTCAATTATTGGGTCTTATTTATGTTATGACTCATATTTCAATAATAATTGGGTCTTATATATATATATATATATATATATATATATATGTCAAACTTAAATTTTATCAGATTCAAAGATTTTTATGGTAGCACATCTGCTATTTCACATTCACATTTGTTATATGTTCATATATGTTATATGTTATATGTTATAATTAGGAAAAAAAGAAAAAGAAGCAAGGAGCCAGATTGACACTAAAAGCCAAAATTTTAAAGCATTTTTTTTAAGGAAGGGTATTAGAATATTAGTTGGAGGTCAGCCTTGTTGAAAGTGGTAAAGAATATAGCCAAAAAAGCAATTTGTGGCACATGTTCATGGATTAACTCATAAATTGTCTTTTCTACCATATTTAAATTGTCTTTTGTGGCTTTTGATGAATACTCATCCACCATTTTCCTCACTATAAAAGTTGTCCAGAAAAGAAAAAAAAAGTTGAACACATCTAAAACTGGCTAATCCCTTCAAGACCAATGTCTCTAATTTGGATATTATGTTCTAGGATATACTTGGTGCCTATATATATGATTTGTTGAAATATTAATAATTGAATGAAATGGAATGCTGAGCAATGATGCATACTATAAAGTCCACATAATAAAAAGATCTATTTAGTGACTAAAAACATATGCAATACTACTTGATTTTCGTGCTAAGGAGTGTTTCTTTTTTAAAAATGAACCTAATTTGTCGATATATTCTTAATATATACCATATGATTATAAAAAAAAATGCATTAACATATATAATATTTCCATTAATTTGGCCCTCATTTCCATGATTAGAATCTAATCATGGTCAAGTGGGCATGAGTCTTCTTGACCATATATGTTTAGATGCCCAAAAGAAAATGATAATGGAAATGGGGAATAAATAAAGTTAGTTTGAGGTGAGAGCTTTATGTAATTGGAGATGGATAAAAGGAAAAGCTTTGGATTTCCTTTAGCATATGTACTACCAAAATTAAGGTGCTCAATAAACATATAAATATATATGCATGGTTTTTGTTTTTATTATATACGAATTAGTTGTTTGACTTAATTGAGATAATAACATTAAAGGATTACATGATTCAAAAGTCTCACTTAAATTGAGATGAAGGAAGTATGTCGGTGTTTATGACGTGGTATCTCTTTTATTTTTCTATTTTATTTTATACAACGACGGTGTTGATAACTTCGTGTGTTTCGTGTCGCATTTGAATAGTAAGAAATTTTAACTACAACATTATATAATTAACCTTAATTACACGTAGATCATGATTTTCCAAATTCCACAGGCTTGATTTCATATTTACATTGCGTGTATACCATTTTATATATTATGATTATATATGATACCATTTGAGTTTAATTTTTCAAGGGGAGTAGATGAAAAAATGGCAAAGATATTGGAGAGAGGGGCACTTTTGCTTTAGAAAAATCGCTTTAATTTGTTTCCAAACTTTAATTTACAACTTTAGCTTTATGTTTGGTCAGTAGAATGTGTGAGAATGTTCTTTGGAATAATTTACTCATCATGAAGATATAATCAAAACCAACAATATTGTCAATGTCATCAAGCTAAGATACATTACTTTTTTTCATGTCCAAAATATGTAATACTAATTATAAGATGTATAACACCATAAAATGGTTAAGAGCTTAATTACTTGTTTTCATTTAGAAGGAGAAATTAATTAGCAAATTTTGAGGTTTCTTTCTAATATTCTTTTCTTATTCTTTCTTTCTTACCTTTTTTTTTTTGTTGGGGGTGCATGTGGTGAAAGACACTTCTTTTTCTTTGCATTTTTTCTCATCTTTCTATAAGTTATGTTTTGTTTTTTTTTGTAAGAGTTAGTGATCTTTTTACTCTATATGTATATTATTGACTTTAATTCACGTTTCTCAACTACCTTAACATGCTAGAGCTTTTCTCCATTTCACTTTAGCAATTGGATGAAGTATATTAAAAGACAAAAAGAAACAAAATATATAGCTAGGTTGACAATAAACGCTAAAAATGTTTGAGAAGTTTTTATTTGAGAGCCCCTATTGAGACTTCAAAGTAACAAACAATTTAAAAAAAAAAAAAAACAAGAACAAAGTGCATGTGGCAAATTCTTTGGCTTAAAATGTATATTATTTACCTAATTTGAGATGAGACAAACTAATGTTGTGAATGATGAAATTATGCAATATTATTATATGTGTGTTGATGTGGTTTAATTAAGGCCATCAACTTTTATTAATTAATATTAAATATTAATACATACGTGTATATATATACTTTCTTTAATATCTTTTGAGGTTTTTTTCTCTTTTCTTTTCTAGTGAGAAACTAGTCATGTTTAAAAACTATTATAGTCAAGTGGGGAAGAGTCTTGTTGAACAATTTAGTTGCTGTAAATGTCAAAAAAGAGGAAATGAAGGAATCATTTTTGTTCTTAACAAAAACTTTATTCTATGTATGTCGATGGAGATAAAAGCAAAAAAGACTAGACAAAAGACATTAGCAAAGGCCAAATAAAAAAAAATGAAGCTTTGGATTCCCTTTAGACATGCATATACTAATTAAAATTTGAGTTTTTAATCATACTAAAATTAAGTTGCTCTATGGGAAAAGTCGTAGTGTGCACACACGTAGAGAAACAATAACAAATGAACAAAAAGAAAAATGACATGAGTTGAGTTTCGATACTTGTGGTTTAGATTGTGTATTAGTGTATAAATGTACTATTGATGAATATATCGGTGCATATTTTAACAATAGATATATGTTTTTTTTTATACTATATGCATCTATTTATATATAAATACACTAAATATTTGATATATATTGATGAAATTGATAAATATTAAATATATTGGATAAAACTAATTTTGAATACTTAAAACATAAAATTGATTTGAATACCCAAATCATAAAATTTGTTATATTTCTATCCATTATGAAATACAGAGATATATATAGCGAGAGAAGCGAGAGAGGGAAAGAAATGAGAGACTACGGGGAGAGGCGAGCAGAGAGTGAGAGTATCCTAATACATGCAATCACGCTTGGAAACAATCTACTTGAAATAAATTATACTTAATTTGTTCCATGTATATTTGAAATAAAAGCTGACATCAATCTATTAACCTATTATCTGCATCTATCTCCATAGTAGTCGTCTTTTATTAGAAAGACTTTCACAGTAGAACTTAAAAAAAAGGGTTTGAGACTTTGAGTACTTTTTTAATTGAGTATTAGCCACAGGCAATGACTATAACCATGTGTCCCGAAATAAATGTATAGATTTTTTATATAGCAAATGCACCTGAGAATAAAAATTCAAAATTTAAGCTTCTTTTATACGCTCTAAAAAGGGGTCATAAATACATATATATTTTAAACAATATTTTCTCACAAAAAAAATTAGAAAAACTATTTTTCAATAAGTAATTAGCATCAATAATAATATGTTTTGTGTTTTTTTATTTTTATATATCATTAGCCATTGGATCCTCCGAAGTTCTAATTATTCTAATCACTTCACCACATGTAGAGTACTATAGTTTAATTTAATTCTATGTATTATATTGGATCACTAAAAATAAATTAAAAGACAGTAATTATTGTGATTCTTTCATAATTATTAGATTTCGAATAAATAATAGACATCTTTCATAATTTGTTATCTTTTAAAAAAATTGGTCATGGCGTTAGAATTTGAAAACTTGAAAAACCTTGAACATAGATATATGATAGAAATAGTTGAGAGGGAAATACATAAAATGCATTCCGCGAATGCGATTTATAAATAAGTTTTCCTCTCTTCTTATTTATTGTTGGAATTACTTTATAACCTCTTCCGTTTAATTTTATTGTCCACTATTTTAAAAATATGTTTATTTTCTTTTATTTATTATTTTAATCATATCAAGAAAAGATAATTATTTTTTCTATTTTATACTTAACACTAATTTTTGTGTGTGAAAATTTTAGTATCTCAATTGATTAGCTACCTAAAATTTCATTATCCTTGAATGTTCGATTCTTCAGATTGTTAATTCCTTCCCCTATTATTGTTTTTTCGACCCACAATTTGGTTTTTCATCTTTTAAAGAAAAGGTCATGTTGTTGAAAAATTGAAAAACCCTTCATAGATACCTAAATAGAAAGAGTAGAGAAAGAAAGGCATAAAACGCATGCATGAATAAATTTTGGGCTCTTCTTATTTATTGTTGAAAATAGTTTATAATTCCTTCCATTTAATTTTATTTGTTCAATATCTTTAAATTATATTTATTGCTTTTATCATATAAAAAAATATAATTATTTTTTCTATTTTATACTCAACTTTATTTTTTTATTTTTTTATTTTTTTGAGAATCTTATTATCTCAATTGATAAGCTACCTAAAATTTCACTTTATGAGTGAATGTTCTATTCTCAAGATATTTAATTCCCTCCCCCTTTTTTTCTTTTCTAGATCCACAAAAAAAGATCTTGACGTTGAAAACTTGCAAAACTCTTCATACATACCTAAATAGAAAGAGTTGAGAAAGAAAAACATAAAACACATTCGATGAATGTGATTTACGAATAAGTTTCTCTCTCTTTTTATTTATTGTTGAAATTACTTTATTACTTCTTTCGTTTAATTTTATTTGTCCACTATTTTTAAAATATATTTATTGCTTTTATCACATCAAGAAAAAATAATTGTTTTTCTTTTTTTACTCAATATTAATTATTATTATTATTATTATTGAGGATTGTATCTCAATTGATTAGCTACCTAATATTTCACTTTATCAACGAATGTTCGAATCTCCAGATTGTTAATTCCCTCCCCTATTTTTCTTTTCTTAACCTACAATTTTATTTTTGGCATAATACATAAACATGACATTTAACTTGGATTCATGGGACAACTATACCCCAAACTTTGAATGTGCACAAGTAGACACTTAAATTTGTATAAATTGAACAAGAAGACACACGTATCATATATGGGATAATACACATAGGATGTCTTGTAGGACATAAAATTGTCAAGGAGGATATCATTTAGGACAAATGTGTTTATTTGTTCAAGTTTATACAAGTTTTAGTATCTACTTGTGTACATCAAAAGTTAAAGGTCATATTTATCAGCTGAATCCAAGTTAAGGGTCATATTTATATATTTATGTATTTATTTTTTATCTTTTAAAAAAGGTAATGGCGTTGAGAAATTGAAAAGCCTTCGAAGATACCTAACTTAGAAAGAGTTGAGAAAGAAAGACATAAAAAACATTTAGCGAGTGCGATTTATGAATAAGTTTCTCGCTCTTCTTATTTATTATTGAAATTACTTTATTAGTCCTTTCATTTACTTTTATTTGTCCACTTTTTTTGAAATATATTTTTTACTTTTATCAAATTAAGAAAAGATAATTATTTTTTCTATTTTATACTCAACAATAATTGCCTTTTTTTAGAATCTTAGTATATCCATTGATTAGCTACCTAAAATTTCACTTTGTCGGTGAATGTTCGATTCTTCAGATTAATATTCCCCTCCCTTTTTTTTATTTTCTCGATCCACAATTTTATTTTTCCACATTTAAAAGGTTAATGCGTTGAAAACTTGAAAAACCTTCATAGATATCTAAATAGAAAGAGTTGAGAAAGAAAGACACGCGAAATGTGATTTATGAATAAGTTACTCAGTCTTCTTATTCTTGTTAAAATTATTTTATTACCCTTCCCGTTTAGTTTTATTTGTTCACTATTTTTAATATATATTTATTACTTTTATCATATAAGAAAAAAATAATTATTTTTTCTATTTTATACTCCACATTAATTACTTATATATATTATTTTTTTAAATCTTAGAATCTCAATTGGTTAGGTACCTAAAATTTCACTTTATCTGTGAATGTTTGATTCTCCAAATTGTAAATCTCTTTCCTTATTTTTCTTTTCTCGATCCACAATTTTTTTTTATCTTTTATAAAAAAAAATCATGAAAAAAAAAATTCTTCATAGATACCTAAATAGAAAGAGTTGAGAAATAAAGACATAAAACACATCCGACAAATGCGATTTATGAATAAGTTTTCTCTTCTTATTTACCGTTGAAATTACTTTATTACCTCTTATGTTTAATTTTATTTGTCCACCATTTTAAAATATATTTATTATGTTTTATTTATTACTTTTATCATAGCAAAAAAAGATAATTATTTTTTCTATTTTATACTCAATGTTAATTGTTTTTTTTTTAGAATCTAGTATCTCAAGTGATTAACTACCTAAATTGTACTTTATCGATGAATGTTCGAATATTAAATTGCTAATCCCCTCCCTTATTTTTTAAAATATACTCAATCTACCTAATTATTTGTCCATTTTGAAATCGTTACACCTATTAAGAAAATAATGACATAGTAAATTTACCATTTTATCCCTATCAATTATGAATTGTATGAATTAAAAATTTAAAATTTTCAAGAAATTCTAACTTTTTTAAAGTAATTAATTAAAAGATAAGTAAAAAAATATTATTTCTTAATTCGTTAAAATGAACAAGTAAAATAAAATTAACAAATAATTAAGAGCCGACAAAGTTCTACCATTAAAAAGAATTTTCTTTCTCAAGAGATTATAATTATGTCTTCGATGATCAATGACATACATACTTCAATGAAAAGAGCTATCCAATTTCGTTCTACTTTTCAGTAAAAAAAGAAAAGGAAAAACAAGTCCATAGTTATATACTTAAATTTCCTCTTCTTTTTTTGGTACTTAGTTATATTCTCTGTAATTTGATTTTATACGGAGTTTAATTGAATATGAAATTTAAAAGATAAATATTTGTATTAAGATTTATTAAAATATTTAAAATTCTTTATTTTGGATATTTTATAATATTTTTGTACTTATAAGAAAATTTTATTAAAGATAAATTAAAAAGTTAAAAGTTAAAAAATTAAATATAAATTAATATTTATTCTTCTAGATGTTATAAAATTATAATATTTTATAATAGCATATTTTAAATTTTCACATCGCTCAGTCAGTCAGTTGCATCGAGAAGAATTTTTTTATTGAATTTGTTTTATTTTATGTTTATTTTACTATATGTATTTTAATCTTGCTCTTCTTCCTTTATTTTGTTTTTAAAAAATGTAAATTTATTATATTGTAATAAAATAATGATAAAGTTGAACTAAAAATAACCTATTTAATAAGTATAAACTTACGAAAATATAATAGTTGATAATTTGTTTGCCTTTTATTTATTTATTTTTATACTTTTATTTTGTCTTTTTGTCAATGATAAAATAAAGGTATAGTTATAGGCGAGTAGTCCCAATTTGGATCTGAAAGTGTTGTTCTTGGTATAGTTGACCCAATTCTCTTTTTCTGCTGAGTTTGTTTGAAGCTCCGGTGATCTCTTTCTTCTCCGACGAAATCTACATGTAAGTGAATTCTGAATTGGTTATCAACATTCCGCAATTTCGATTTGCTTTGTGAGTTTTACAAGTTATATACGCATTCTTATTTATTATGATCTGCCACTTGGGGTATTCTTAAAACGGAATTAGATCATGATTTTTTTTTTCATTGTATTGTGAGATTCAGTTTATGAAATTCAATTATTAAGGTTATGGATCCCCTTATAATGATCTTTGATGAATTGTGGATTTAGTTTCAATTGCTTAAGATCTGCGTTGGTTATTGTGGATCCCCTTCTCTTCTCATGATTATTTTTAATCATTTGCCCGAGTTTTGAGTGGTTGCTACTTGTTACTTCTTGTGCTGGATCATCTTCGTCTCTTGGTCTGGAGTTACAGGTTGTGGCAGGGGTGGAAGATAGAACTATCTGTTTCCTTTAACGTAAAGTAAAGTTTATACTACAATCAAATCCAAGAAGATAAAGTTTTATTATATGAAAATTTTGGGGTGCTTTAAAATTAGTGATTGTGCTGAAGCACAAAGTAACCTGGAAAGAGTACTCGAAAATGTTAAAAGACACTTTAGGAGATGAAATTAATCTCAAGACATGCTGTCATCTATCTAATATTCATAGTGTATATACCTAAATAAGATAATAAGAACTTGTGGTAAGTGTATCGTTAAGGTCTAATAAGAACAATATTGTGACCACGTATTGAAGAATAGGATTCTAACATTGATCGTTTTTCTGTACATGGCTGAGATTCTTACTGCATTGTGGTTGGATATTTACAATTTTGAATATTGTGAATAAGCTGCAGAAAGAGCTTGAAAGGGTCTTATCTGTTCTTAGAATAAGGTTAATGCTTTAAACAGAAGATCAAATGCCAACTTCCCCAGTAAGCATGGATGGGTGCTTCTAAAATGTCTGCTAGCACAGCCAACAAAAGATGTCACTCTATTGGTGAATTAGAAGAAGCTTCAACAGGGAATAGCTGGCCATTCATAAACGCGGATGTTAAACGCGTTAATCAATTCCATACATTCTCCTTAAAAGACCCCAGAATCTTGTAATAAATTCATAACAAGTTTAACCTATAGGAAAATACAAGAAGGTAGAGATCAGTGTAAGCTCCTCAAAGCTGCAGTATACATAATAAGGTGGTTCCATTTTCAGAAATTTGAAGATGATCTTGCAAAAGTGACTTAATGTCTTTATTTTCATCAAGCACAAGAAGATATTACCTTAACAGATTTAGAGATTTTTGTATAGCAATCTAAACTAAGCTACAGCTGGAGGATTTTGGGTGGGGGTGGGGGGGAAACACAACAATAACAAACCTGTTCAGACCGATGGGAAGAGTCCATTAAGAAAGCCCATAGGGGCCTGCTGTCACTCTTTCATCTGATTTATTCCCAGGCCTTATATGACTAAGGGAAGAGAATAATTAATTATTTGTCCCAGAGAAAGCATATTGACCATCATATTATTACCCATCAACCTCAATAAAGTAGTGTTTAATATTTTATTTCTAGACTCATATTCCGATGGAGAGCTTTCACTGCCTTGGGATTGTCAGCAGACGGCTTTTTATGTAGTCTTCAAGATGGTCGCTTAGCATAATCTAAGGTTCCAAACTGGTTGGAATATCTGGAACCTAATGACTTAAAAGGACAGGAAATTAAAGTGACACCGAGAATGTGCCTTCCAAGCTTCCTGGTATTCGATTGTGTAAAGAAGTCTTATACAGCTCTATTGTTTCATTTTTAAAGTTCAATACAACCTTGTGACCTTGCATTTAATTAGGTTCTTCTGCTCATAATATAAGTAATTCATTTTCTAATTTTCCTTTGACGAAAGAAACATTGAAGAAAAAGGCAACAGTCATCCGAAAGGCTTTTCATTGGGAAGAATAATTACCTGAGCAGTTTCTCGTACCAAGAAATCATCAATGATTCTGTTAAAATCCTCATCTAGAAAATAGTGACAGCTGGAAGTAGTCACTGGCATATATCCCCTTACTAGAACATAGTGCACAAGCTGATGCAAGTTAGAAGATTCAATATTTCAATTAAAAAAAATGTTTGATCTTGTTACTTCTTCCAGTATGTTGATTGCTTTGAATTTGTGCTGATTTACTAATCTACCTTCCTGATAAATTTAAAAAAACAAAAATGGTGTATCTGAGCTTTTGCCATTCCATAAACTGAGTCTCACAATACAATGAATTTTGAGCTTTTGCCAGATGGAATGAGAAGTCATAATATGAAGTCATTCACAAATTCCCTTCTTGTAATCATAACTATAGATTTTGGCTAAAAGTAAAAAGAGATATGAGTTGTTTTGATGGTGCAAATCAATAGCCTCAGGGGCATGTCCTGTAACCGTTGCAATAGAATTGCTCTTTGACACTTATATTAGACCGTAGCACAAGTGACGATTCACTCTAGCTACATTATTGAGCCCAAGAGTTAAGAATAATAAGTTTTTCACCGCCCAAAATTGAATACCCGCTTAGAATAATAGAAGAGATGGTATTTGTCGTGAAGTGCAAAATCGTATGGACATGATTCTCATTTTGTATCTTGATGAGTTGGATCATTTCTATATGGATTCCTTTCCCAAACTCTTCGAGATGTGTTTCTGGGTACTCCTTGATCATTTCGTCCAAGAAGAGGGTTTCCTCTAATCCTATGAATTTTTCTAGAAGACTCTTTTGTTGAGATTCAAGAAAATTTCGGATGGAGTTCAGTAACCGAGGGGAGGTTGAGTAGAAGACAATGAATGAAACGGATTCAACTTATAATCATTTGCACTTTAAGCGTCATAATTTATCCAGAGTGCTTCTTGAATGCATATCAATCAGTACGCCTAAAAACATTAGATTAGGTGAGTGTGTGAAAGAATAGATATAGCATTATGGATAATTAGTATTTTTTCTATTCTGGGACTTTTGATCAACATTAGGAGCATACATCTGATGATTTTGGTTATCCATGAAAATTAAATTGATGAAATTTTTTATTAATGACATCGGATATATTTTTCAGCAGATATTCTTCAAAGTTGTGAACTTTATGTGATTTGGGTGTTGTTTTAATGTTGTTTTGTTCATTTTGGATGTTCAGTTTACTTAGTTTTGGCCGTGTTCTGATTCTGTAACTGACCAGAAAAAAAATTGAGATAGCATATTAACCTAATCACACCACCAAAGCCGCCTTGTTCTATATTTTTCCGCAGGTGTTCTTCAAGCTGTGAATGTTATGTGATTTGGGGGTTGTTTCAATGTTGTTTTGTTCATTTTGGCATGTGGACTTTTACTGAGTTTTGGTTGTGTACTGTAGTGGGTAGTTGCTTCTTGTTATTGTTGATGTTGTTTTCATATCTTGGAAATTGCTAGGTTGTCGGTTATGCTTAATTTTATTCTTTGTTGTTGAAATTGGGTCTTTTGGAATTTTTGGTTTTTCTGTTAACAGAATTGTTTTCTCATTGGTTAAAGCTGTGATCTTTATTGCTTTCTTTGAGCCAAGGGTCTATCGGAAACAACCTCTCTACCTGCCGGAGCTCGGTAGGGGTAAGGTCTGTGTACACTCTGTCATCCCCACACCCCACTTGTGGGACTATACTGCGCATGTTGTTATTGCTGAAATCGAATATAGGTAAAAAAAGGACTACTTTGTCTATAAGTAAATGAAAAACCCAACTGATAGGGTCATTTTGATGTTCAATTACACTCTCATTTACAATTTTGTGTCCTATATCGAAGTGATATTTTTTCTATGTAAATTATAACATCACTTCTTCTTTTCAGCTAAGTAGCTTGGCAAAATGTCAGGGCAAACCAACCGCTTGGTTGTCGTCCCAACAGTTACAATGCTTGGAGTTATTAAAGCTCGCCTTGTTGGAGCAACAAGAGGCCATGCTTTGCTAAAAAAGAAAAGTGATGCTTTGACTGTGCAGTTCCGTCAGATTTTAAAGAAAATAGTATCAACAAAGGAATCGATGGGAGATGTCATGAAAAATTCCTCATTTGCTCTGACAGAGGCAAAATATGCTGCTGGTGAGAACATCAAGCATGTTGTCCTTGAAAATGTCCAGACTGCTACTCTGAAAGTTCGATCACGGCAGGAAAATATTGCTGGGGTGAAGCTCCCCAAGTTTGAGCACTTTTCTGAAGGAGAGACCAAGAATGACCTGACTGGATTAGCTAGAGGTGGGCAACAGGTACAAGCCTGCCGTGCTGCTTACGTGAAATCTATTGAATTACTTGTTGAGCTTGCTTCACTGCAAACATCATTCTTGACTCTCGATGAGGCAATCAAGACAACAAATCGGAGGGTCAATGCCTTGGAGAATGTTGTGAAGCCTCGGTTGGAGAACACAGTTCTTTACATCAAGGGAGAACTTGATGAACTGGAAAGGGAAGACTTTTTCCGTTTGAAGAAGATACAAGGTTACAAGAAGAGGGAGGTAGAGAAACAGATGGCCGCTGCCAGGCGATATGCAGCGGAGAAGTCTGCTGAAGATATTTCTTTGAAGAGAGGTATTTCGCTTGGTTCAGCCCATAACTTACTGTCCCATTCTTCACAGATAGATGAGGATATTATTTTCTGATGTGGAGGTCAGCTTTTATTAGTCACGTTTGTTGTCAACAATAGATGGATAATATTATCAGATGGAGAGATTTTTCCTGTTCAATAAGAGCTCTGTGCATGTTTGTACTTAATGAACTCTACGGGGAGCTGCCTCATTGGTTAGTTTTGTGTGCTTTTTTCAATTTTTTGATTCAGTGACAGTCTTTTTTACCTGGAGAGATGTTGGATGGAAATTTTATTTTTGAATATTTTGCATAAGCTTATCTGATATTTCCTGTCTCAAAATTGTGTCATGTATTTAATAATATTAATTCTCTCCCTTGTTTACATCAACACTGCACTTAAAACAACTTTCCTTCCTAGGATTGAGGTGGATGCTTCTCTTATGAGATAGTATGCTTCTCTTTTTTGAATGTCTTTATCTTTTTGCATTTTCCATCTTTTGGGGGTTAAGGTCCGGTAGTACGGACTACAGAGGTGTCTTGTTCAAGTGACAAAGGTTTAGGAGCTTAGCTTGTGACTTAGGTCACATGCTTGAACTCTCTGCTATTTTACGTGGAGAAGGGTAGAGGGTAGGGCTCATTATCCCGAGTTTCAAAGGCTGTGGTTAATCTAAGGCTTTTGCCTGTTATCAATAATCCCTTGGACTCCTTTCTCGTATGGTTCAATTACAATAAACATGAGTCTTCTACTCTTCTGCATTTGTGCTGTTGACAGCAGAACAATTCTGATGGAGCCCTTGGATGGTTAGATTTGACAAAGTTCCTTGTTTCTGGAAAAAGAAAATATTAAATCTGCACTACCTACGATACTGCTAATGATGTATTGTCTAGTTAATCTCAATATGTAGTTATTTCTTGAGAAAAAAACTTGCTCAGAGGATGGAAAAGTTGATTTCACCATAGTTCTGGAAACTTGGTTCTTTTTATATCAATCATGTGCATGAAAATTGAAAGCTCACCTGGTTTAACTTATTTAACTTTATTGTAAAGAAACCAAAGAGCTTATTTAACTTTGCCGTTACAAGCATCAACTTTACAGTGCAATATTGGCCATCACAGTGACATAGCCATAAGTTTAAGTTTGCGAGCTATTGCATAGGAGCGGGGGTTTTATCCTGTGCTCACTCAAAAGGGTAACAGCTACGGGTTTCCGTTGTCATTAAAAAAAAAGCTGCAGCAATTCTGACTCTTCTTTTAGACCTCTTAACAATTTTGCACTGCAACTGAACCTAAAAACACATAACTGCATAGGCGTTTTGGCCATACATTTCAAATATTTTCTACCTTGTTTGAAAATTATAAGGTTGGAGTTGTGTTTGGTTATATTTTTTGGAAATGAGAGAAGAGAGTTGGAAAATATGTTTGGAACAGTTTTCCATATTTGAGATCCAACTTCAAATTAAATTTTATAATCAAACATTAATTTGAAAATAAACTGAATAATTATTCCGAAAAAAGTGAATAATTCTCGTGGCCAGTTTTGTACTTGAAATGGAATATAGCTGCCAAAATGTTCAACCAATAAAAATGACGATTATTTACACATTCATAAGTAACCCTACAATTATTAAGAAATAACCACAACATGAAAAAACAAAACAAACTTTTCAATATTGAAGAAACTAATTGAAAAAATAACACAAGAAGAACACTAATTAAAGATTCCAGTTACAATAGATACAGCAGGGCTCCTATCGACACTCGAATTAAAAGATAATTACATGTAACTGTTCATAACATATTCTTCTTCAACTTCAACTTAGAAGAGGAAACCATCGTTCGCGAAGATCAGAGTGATAAGAAATCATGAAAAGTAGAAGCACAAGGAGAAATGCAACTCCCCAAGGAGTACCGCCAGCTCTATGAAATGAGTCTTGTTCAGGCAAAGGAATATTGAACATGAGAGATTTTTCAAAGTTGGAAAGTAAATGAACAATTAAAAGTAGTACTAATGGAGACAACATGAGAAAAAACTTGAATTGATCCATAATGCCTTCAAAGATAGACTCATAGTTGATGTACCATGTAACACTTACAAACATGAAAAGAACAAGAATGAAGAAACATAAATGTATGGATGATGAGTAATTATCTGCCATTTTTTGGAAGTTTAATTTGCTTCAAAGTGTGGGAATAAGAGTTTGATTTTCTTAGAATGAGACTTGTTTGGTTTTGGAGTAGACTTACTATGGCTTTTATAAAGGTCTAAATCTCATGTGGTGTTGTCTTTTTTTCTTTATTTGACTAGATACTAAATGACTTTTTCATTTTTCTTTAAGCATTATGAACTCATTATCTCAATTAATTCGATTTTGTGTCATATATTTTGACTAGTTTTTAAAAAAATGAAAAGCTCTCTTATCTCTATTATCAAAGGTTGAACACAATATTTCTAGCGATCAAGTATATTGTGGTTTAATTCAGCGGGTTCCCTCACATTTCCGATAATAGATATTTCATCTGTTTCAATTAAAGTGCTACATTTTTATTTTATTTTAAAAATTTACCTTTTACCTTCAATTAGATAATTTAAAGCCATATAAAAGTTAAGATTTATTTAAAATAAAGTATACATTAAACTTTGTATTATCTTTCTTAATTAAAAATAAGTATAGGAGAGGAGACTTTTTTTGGGTGCATTGTACGTAGGATTTTTACCTTTTGACGTTCCACTACTATTTTATCCAACTGGCCGGTGAATTTTTATATGGTCAAGACCTTTATAAAAATATAGTACTAATAATTAAATATGTATGTAACTGACACTTGTCACCGACCAAAAACCAGAACTTGACGTGGACCTCTTTATATTTACTTTTAAATTATTATAATGTCAGCTTATTTACACTAAACTTCAAGTTCTTAGAATTGTAAAAAGAAACCCCTTGATAATTGGATCGTGAAGTAGTTTAACTTATTTATTTATATTTATATGGTGATTAAGTTAATAGAGACATTAATCCCTTTATTCAGACTCTAAACACTCTCTCTATATATAATGTGAATATTAAAAGGAAAAAATACGTTAATTTGAAGTAAAAAGAAAGATAAATTAACGATATCATTCATGTTCATGATCTACTTACTTTGCTTCCATTTGATATTTTCCTTTTCCAGTTTAATTAAGTACTACAAAATTTTCAAAAATTTATAGAGGTCTTCCTAATATTTCTTTTTAGTTTTTCCTAATTTTAGTATTAAAGGGAGTGGGGAGGGATTTTTGGTATACAAAATTTTGAGATGGGTGACCATCTTTATGTCTTTCTTGTGCTTGATGTAAGTTAAGTCACTACTCACCACTAAAATAATCTTACTTTTCTGTAGAAAAATCTTCGATGGTTATTCTTTTTGATATTTTAATTAAATAGGTAAGAAAAATATAATGCTACAACACATAAAAATAGAAATTATCCCCCTATATTAGTGAGAATTCTCTTTTTACTATATATTTTTTTAATAAGCTGATTTAATAAAATGAAAAAAAAAAATCATATTTTATAACATAAATTTTTATGTGATTCACCATAAAAAAAATCTATAATTCTAGCCGTTAGTTAATACGCTATATGAACTTTTTGTTAAGATAAAAACACTTCCCTCGCCTAATTTTTGTCACCACTCCTTTATTTTTTTTGGTTTTGGTCTTGCCCATTAACAAATGGGATCTTGACACGAATTTTAATGGAGCATTCAGTTAGACTAGATCTACGGTCTGTTTTTTTTTAATCATTTTATATTATATTATACTTATTGAATAACACCAAACCTTGTACATCATAGATTTGATAATTTAATTAATGTAAATAATTCTGGTGTAATTTCCTTAACAACCATTAGAATCTTATGTATCTAAAATGGTTAAAAAATTCTACAAGTGGCGTATTAGCTAAACTTATCTAATGTGTCTTGTAATTAGTTGAAGTGGAAAGATGACTAACAATTTTTATACCCATCAACAAAAAAAAAGTGTTTGAATATTTATTAATATTATTTAATTGTCATCGAATTCAATATTGTGAGTCCAAAACCAACAGGACAAAAATGCGGAGGCCCACGTGCCTTTCATTAGACGCCAATCCATGAACGATGTTAGCTAATGAAGGAAGACACATTTTAACCAAAAAAAACGGCTGACATTTTCATTTTCATTTAATTATTTTTCATTTTTTAGCTATTTTAGTATTTTGGTTATTTGAACATTTTTCCGATTTTATTATTGTAGTATACACCTTGTTTGGATGGTTTTATTATATTGTTCGTCTAAATATATTGTTTGTTTTGATTGTTATATAAATTTTATTGTATTGCAGCATTTAAATCAAACATTGTATTTAGATACTTTATTATTAAAATTAATGAACTAAATTATTGTCCACTTCGACCCGACTCCTTTCTGGTCCATTTCGAAGGTTATGGGTCTCGCGGATTTGTTTCCTTCGTGAGGCCCAAAGTTGCAGCACAACGGACATTATTAGTAGGGCCTTGAGCGGACCATGACATTGTATATTTTCTAGTGAAAAAGCCCGGCCTCTACTTTTACAATTTCATATAATTAAAACTAGGATTAATGACAGAATCTCACCTTTTAGTTTACTTATTACCATTATTTTTTGTAAGTTTTACAAATTTTTAAAATCCCCCATTTTCGTCCATCACATTAATGTATCTCGCGCATCAAATTAGTGTATCATGTATAAAATATAGCTCGCGCATCAGATTTAGTGTATCTCGCACATCAAATTAATGTATCTCGCGCACCAAATTAGTGTATCATGTATAAATTGTACCTCGCGCATCAGATTAGTGTCTATCGCGCATTAAATTAATGTATCTTGTGCATTAGATTAATGTATCAACGCTGTTATTATTGTATCCGTTTTGAAGGATTTTTGTAATTATAAATTTTTAAGGGATAGATTGTAATTTTGCCTTAAAAGTATGTAATTTCTATAATTTGTCCTTAAAACTACGTGATTCCTAAAATTTATCACATCTATATTACTTCCTTCGTTTTAATTTATTTATCATACTTTCATTTTAATTCTTTTTGAAATGAATGTCTTTTTTCCTTTTCTATTATCAATTTTATTTTAACATGATACATTGAAGATCATATGATTAAAGAATATTTTAATATATTTGACATTTTTTTTTATTTAAGATCACAAGATAAAAATCTTCTTTTACTTTTTTAAATTTAATGTCTAAGTCAAAAAAACAAACCAATTGAAATAAACTGATTACATTATTCTACGCGATTTAACAAGTTAATTTGATCCACAAAATAAGTGGAAGATGACATCATAAGCATGCTCAAATGTTGTCATGGCTAAACACAGACCAATTATGATAACAAGAAGAAATGAAAGAGTGGTCCAGCTTTAATTGGTTTATATCTTATAGTGGGTTGGTAAAGTGTCCCATTTTGTATTTACACCTACATTCACATCCTTAATTGAACATTGAAAAAACAAATTAATTTCTTGTTTCTAGCTACAAAATTAGTGGTTCTTGGAATCTTCCATAATAAAGCCAACAATTCTGTGAGCCAAAAGAAAGAAAAAGGTCTAAAAAATGTTGAGTGAGTACTTTTCAACCACTACAAGTTGTTGAGTAATACTATTTCCTTAAACCCTCATCCAAACACATGGCTAGTTTTGGATCAAAGGAATTTACTAACTATTTGGACGTACGAATAAAGTCTCCTGAAAAGAAACGAAAATATAGAAATATTATTCTTCACAATATGACCTTACGAAAAAATATTATATGAATTTACCCCAAACTAGAGGGTATTTGAGTAATTTGAATCTACTTAGCCCAACAAAATATTACATTCTAAAAGTGGCTTAATGGCTAGTGACAATAATGATTATATATATGAAATTACATTAATGACCTTAAAATGAATAGTCTTAAACTTTTGACATTCGCTTGCCTCGCAAAATTTGTTGACGTTGAAATTTGTCTGAGGCAGGTCAAAAGTTCAAGACCATCCCTCGGAAAGCTTTTTTTCTTTTTGTAAAACAACTTTCTTTTTTGTTCTTAATTATTTGTCCACTTTTAAATTGATATATCTATTAAGACAATTATTTTTTATTAATATAGTGATAGATGCATTAAAACTTAATGATTTTTAAGAATTTGTACTTTTTTTTAAAAAGTAATTAAAAATATAATAGGTTAAAAAAATTTATTCTTTCTTGATTTGTTAAAATGGATATGTAATTGAGGATAAGTAAAAAAAGAAAAAAATTACGACTAATTAGGGACAGAAGAAGTGTTATATAAGAACCAAAGAATGGCACATCTTTTTTCCACTTATCACAAAAACTACCAAAAGGCAAAAACAGAGTTCAAGACACTTCAGTTCCCTCTATAAACATTTCAATATAGTTTCTTGCACCATGAAATATCAGTTGAGATTGGTGTTGTTCTTGATATTATGGGTATTTGGAAATTCAGACACAGAAAAGGACAAAGAAGAGTGTACACAATCATTGATTGGTTTGGCAACATGTTTGCCTTATGTTGGAGGTAATGCACCAGCTCCTACACCAGATTGCTGTACTGGATTGGAACAAGTGTTGAAAGATAGAAAGAAGTGTCTTTGTTTGTTAATCAAGGATAGAAATGATCCTGATTTGGGACTTCAACTCAATGTTACACTTGCTTTAACACTCCCTTCTGTTTGTAAAGCCCCTGTTAATATTTCTGAATGCCCTGGTAAGTACGCCTGTTTTTAGCTGATAGTTTCACTCTTGCTTTTGTCGTATTATTTATTGTGTATTAGTAGAAATAAGAGGGAAGCCCCTCTCTCGAATTTAAAGATATAACACAAATAATGACTCTCTTACTTGGAATGTTCAGTTGGTTAAATAGGCAACTTTTAGGTTTCTCTTACTCAGCTCAAACTAAATGAAATTAAGGGTCTGAAAGAGTTTACGATCTTATCAATAGGGTGTTAATCTTTTGAAATTTGTGGCTTTAGACAAGTCAGTAACTATAAATTATTTCATGAAAAGTAAAATGAAAAGTTTAATTTTTAATTGTTATTTATAAATATAAAAATGTATCATTCTTTTTTTTAACAAGACTCTAAGGAAATAGTATCATATAAATTGAGACAAATGTTGTAGTAAGAAAAATCATTTTTCATGAACAAAGTTAATCTTTGACACTATTTAATGATATATGCAGCACTTCTCCACTTGCCTGCAAATTCACCAGATGCTCAAGTATTCTATCAAATTGCTAATAATTCAAGCAGCATTTCTGGCAGTCCACTTGCACATAGCCCCATTCCTTCTGGTAAGTTATACTACTACTATATTTTTTTTTTACAAAATTCTGAAAAATTGGTGATTCAAGTTATACACACTAACAACGTAATACTGTAATTTATACACTATTAATGTATTATTATAATTTGTATCAGCTAACCTGTCTTATTTATATCTAATATACGATTATTCCACTTTTTTAAAACATTACTTATAGTTATCTTTTACACGGTGTGATAATGTATAAATTATTCTATATATTGTCAAATATATAAAGGTTTAACACTATACTATTTTTGTGTTGCAATTTTTATTTTATTTTTTGCAGTTGGATCTAGTCCTACAGGTGCCCCTGCTGGTGCTCCTAAATCTGCTAGTTGTCATATTGGAAAGAGATGGTTTGGATTAGAGGCAATTGTTGGTGTAGTCCTTCTTTGGTCTTTAACTTCAAATTTCTTCATATGATGAGTTTAATAACCTTATTTTGTATCATAATAATTAAAGATATCATTTTGTTAAATGGATGATCCTTGTATTCTTGTGTGTCCTTCTAATTAGATATTTCTTTACTAATATTTTCTCAGAGTGATACACTGAGGGCAACTTTGTCAAAAATCTCAAACAGTTGCCATTCTTCATTTATATTATAAAGGGTGGCTAAATTATGAGATGCTATGTAAAAAAAAAAAAAAATGAGGAGAAAATATTTATAAAGAAGAGAATTCTGAGGAGATAAAAGAAAAGCCAGAAATTTCTATATACCAATGTATTTTAATTTCTTTAATTTCACCTTATCTTTTGTTTTAATTATAGAAGTCATTGAATTTAGTCCAGATTTGTCTGATTTTAGTCAAAAGTATCCAAAATCGATTAACCAGATTGGATACGAATCCTACACCCACAATCATATTTTGTCAATGCGGATACAACATTTAAAATGAAGAGTCCAAACAACACTGTGATCTGTGGCAAACCTATTATACATATACAGTAACCAACACAACAAGTGGGATGTAACTAAATTTTCTTTCTACAAAATGAGTAATCAAGTTTGGCACATCAAATCCTATATTCATATTTCGTACTAACAATTCATAAAATATAGTAACATTTTACCAATTATACATTTAAATTCACTAACTTCTAATAACTAAATTGAGAACTCATAAACTTTTAATCCTGAATTCGTTTTTGCAAAGTATCTTGTTGCATCAAGTATGGGCAATTTTTTGTTTCACTATTCACCAATTTACTGAAAGGCAAGCCTATTGGAGAGTGTGACCATCTAATCTAAAAAATTAAACTGTCACAAAGAGCATACTTTTATTATTTAATGATATTCTCAACAAAGTCAAGAAAAGTATGACAAAAATCAAGATATGGAGTTTTGCGTAGTCCTGTTGTGCTAGGGATAGACAGAATTGGAGATGTGGCCTATCAGTTTATTAATATGCAACCAACTATATAATTATTCTTAATACAATATACGTGAAATTTCATTAAAAAGTTATATAACATTAGCTTCTTGTTTGTAATAGGAAAACTTGAATCAGCATGGGCAATAATTGAAAAAACACTGTTGCAATCATCATAAGGAGTAATAATTAATTGAAAGTTGTCAACATACATCAATTTTTAATAATATCTTTGCTTCTGAATGGGAAGGGGGATTCTTGTCCATGTCATATACATTGATACTCCTGTGTCTGTTTGTCAATGGAAATAACTTGTGTATTTCATTAAACAGCAAAGATTTTATTTATTTTTAGCATCTTTGCTACTACTATATGTTTTGTTATAAGAACAGGTTTCAGATTTTTCGAGTGAATTTGAATTCTAGCTCGGAGTAAACTTATTCCATCATGATTGGAAGCAATGTGGAAAAGCCATTGGGAAGATGGTCTGTTTTAGCATATGGTGTAGGGCATGTGCTTAATGATATAACATCAACTTATTGGTATACTTATCTCTTGCTATATTTGACCAGTATTGGAATGCCTCCAAAGTAAGCATATACACATGACTTGTTGCAAATCTTGACTCACTTTCTCCAACTTGTTTTGTATGAACATCTTGTTGTAGCTAGTAAATATTACTCCTATTCTTTCTTTGAATCTGAAGACTTGAATCTGAGACGTCTGGTTAAAGGTGGAGGGACTTGTACCATTCCATTACACACCTTGGTAGCTTTTGTTTTGTTGGGAAAAAGAACGAATGTTAAAAGGACTTAAAAGTCGGTATAAAAGAGTTCTGTATAATTTTGCTACTACTTCTTGTGAGTTGTGACAAGTATTTCATGAATTTGATGTTGTAGTTGATTGTGATGTACATCGAAAAGTTTGGAAAGGGAAGTGTAATGTTTAGAGCATTATTTAATCAGAATATACCTGATTTCAGGGCTTACAAAGTCTTGGATCGAGTTAGTCTACGAGTAGCTTTAGTACACTTGTTTAAACTGTTGGGTGGTCTTGGGCTTCTCAATCCAAAAGCTAGCTCAAAGGTTGAGGCTTTCCCTCACACTTATAAATTGACCACCAGCCCCTTCCACTTCCGATGTGGGATATAACCCAACATAAACTTCATTGTGCGATTGGTTGATTTGACTCTTCATTTGGTTCTATTTCACAGACAAGTTGCAGCACTTGCAATTACAGGGCAATTCACCGATGCAACGATGACCATAATTGCTGGAGAACTGGTATTTTTTTCATTGCGTTCCTTCTTATTCATGAGAAGTTGTTACATATGTTTCACTTCAAGCTTTTGATATGCATGAGAAAATTGTTGATCATGATTTACTTTTGTTTGATTTTTTTTTATTCACTCTCTCAACAGATAGACAGATTTGGACATTTCAAAATATGGCATGCTGTGGGGACTGTTCTTGTCTCTGCTGCATTTTCTTCGTTTTATTGGGGCGTTTGTGTTCCTTGCAAAATTATTGGGATCGATACGCCTCTTGTGCAAATGATTGGATATTATATGTTTGATATACTCTTCAGTGGTGGATGGTCTTGTACTCAAGTATCACATATGTAATCATCTCAACTTTCGTGTTCGTTTTTTCTTTACTACAGAATCATTCGATTATTTGGCTAAACTGATAAATGTGTTCTACATTTTCTTGGCCTTCTCTGTTGAAGGGCAATGGTGAATGGCCTTACCCTGGATCAAACAAGCAGAGTGGCCTGTGTCAGCTGCCGCAATGCTTTTACAATGGTTGGTACTCTGTTGCACCATTCTATTCATCTCTATATAGACCAAACTGACCTTTACCTCTTGTCTTGTTACTATGAACCAATAATTGGGAAGGTCGCAAGCCTAATCGTATATGGAATTGGATTTTTCATCTTCAATTCATCCGTGAAACAAGTTGAAATAAAGGAGCAGGTACATGAATACCAGGAGTGTTCCTCTATATGCATGAGCACGTGCTTTTCGTTAATGTACTTTACCATTTCCGTTTGCAGTACCACTTGTTGGCAACTATCACAGTTTTGATCGGATGCTTCTTTGTAATTCTATTTCATCTTGGAACTAAAGAGCCTAGGTTTGTTATCTACTCGTCCCCTTGTTAATTTGGAAGGCTCGAATGTACTTGATTAATGAGGAAACAAACTACAAGGTTAAGCATCTTTTGTGCAGGGTGAAACGAGTATCTCACAAGACAAACCCTCGTGGTTCTTCTTGGAAGCGATGGTTGAAAAATGGCCTGTATTATAGAGTAGCTAGCATTTATGTGTTAACTAGAGTTGTAACGAATATATCACAGGTAACTACAATTTTCTTCCAGCTTCTTTAAGTTATATGTTATCGATCATTCACATATGTAGTAGTTCTCTGTTCTAAGTTTCTGTTTTGTATTTGCAATCTCAGGTGTTTCTTGCTCTCTATGTAATTAGTGATCTACACATGAGCCAATCTTCCAAGGCTTTGGTATGATTTATTATCGAGTTGAATAAAATTGACAACACTTATATCTTCCAATTAAATAATGCTAATCGGGCTGAGTTATTATGTAATAGGTTCCTGCCATCATCTATTTGTGCAGCTTCATTACATCCATCTTGCTCCAGGTTCTCTTTCTATATGGGGTTGTTCTACATTTGGTCTTCACTTTCGACCTGTTCTTTAATTTGTTTGCATATCGTAAGCTATTTTTCTGGTTGCACGTAGGAACTCGAATGGAACAATCACAGGTTGAAGGCCATCTTTTCAGTAGGAGGCCTCCTGTGGCTATTTTGTAGTGCAGTAGTACTCCTCTCCCTACCGATTAACATGAACGTTTTTATGTACATCTTGTCCGTAGTTATTGGAATCGCCAATGCCTTCATGATGGTATGCTGCAGTTCACTTATTTTGTACCTTAAGTTAACTCATCCAAGAAAGTGTACTCAGGCTCCTAAATTTAGCAATTCAGATCTGGAAACTCTTTCATTGTGACAACTAAATCGCGATGTTTCTGTTTTCTTTCGTGGTTAACAGGTAACTTCAGTCGGCATGGAAAGTGAGCTAGTTGATAAAGAAGTTGAGGGATCTGCTTTTCTTTATGGATCATTAGGCTTTGTGGAGAAAGTATTGTGTGGGATAATGCTGTACATTCTAGAGTCATACGAAAGTAAGCTATATCTTTCATTCTCTTCAAACGTATGCATATCATGAATGAAGTTTAAATCTTTAAATTGAAACTGTTCACACTTATGCAGGCGTAACACCAGCATCGTGCAATCCAGCATATCCATGTTTCACAGTAACGCGATTTTCATTGGGATTCATTCCGGGAGTTGCTGCATTAGTTGGAGTCATAGTTACATGTTTAACAAAGTTCAGAACTTCACATCCAGAGCCCTTGACAGAACCTTTGTTGGCATAGTGATAAGCCAAAAGCTTTAATTAGTGCAATCACAAGGAGTTAATAATCATTTTCTTATTACATTTTTCAAGACATAGTATTTATTACATTCAAAGGATGATATAGTAAAATTATGCTTTTATTTATAATTTTATAAGAACTGTGCAAAATTAATAGTAGACGAGTACGATTAAACAAAAGGAGTATCAATTATACATTAAACTGCTATGCAGAAATCTAGCTCATGTGCAATAATGCATTGAATATTCTGGATAGAAAATCAATGGCACTGAGTACTTGGACTCTAGAGCATGGCCAGATACAGCATTGCAAGTTTTTTTCTGGTTTTAGATCAGTTGTTAGATAAAAAAAATAAAATTCCATGAGCTGGACTATTTTGGATTTTTTTTCTCAATTATTTTATTTTGGATATTTTTTAATTATAATTTCTTAAAAGTTGTGGGACTCGATCGTGTTTTGATTTTTATATCCATTTTGTATATTGTCGATTTTAACCAATAGTTCGTTTTATTTTCTTCAATCGATCCACCATTTTATGACATAGTCAAGTCTGTCAGTTATTACTTAATTTTAGGTCATAATCAAGGAACGTCCATCTATTTTTTATCAATAATAAAGTTTTAACTTTATTGTCCTCAGTTCAAAATAGTCTTTTTCACATTATTACACATATTTATTCATTATTTTAAGGGAAACTTTCATATATAGCCACTTAAAAATAATTAATTACTCTCCATAGCTATAGTTTGATAATTACAATTTGTAGCTACAAGTTATATAAAGGAGAGAGGCGAGCGAGACTGGGAGAGAGAGGCGAGCGAGACTGGGAGAGAGAGGAGAGAGGAGAGAGAGAGGGGGAAAAGAGTGGGAGAAAGGTGAATTGTATATGTATATTGGTTAGATAATTGTCTATTATACATATGTAATTGTATATATGGCAAGAGAGATTGGGAGAGGGAGGAGAGAGGCGAGCGAGACTGGGAGAGAGAGGAGAGAGGCGAGCGAGATTGAGAGAGGGAGGAGAGAGGCGAGCGAGAGAGGGCAGAGAGTGGGAGAGAGGTAAATTGTATATGTATATAATTGTATATAACTGTATATTATACATATATATTTGTATAAATGGCAGCGAGATTGGGAGAGGGAGGAGAGAGGCGAGCGAGATTGAAAGAGGGAGGAGAGAGGCGAGCGAGAGAGGGCAGAGAGTGGGAGAGAGGTGAATTGTATATGTATATAGGCTAAAAATTGTATATTATGCATATTTATTTGTATATTTTGGCAAATTATACATATACAAACATGACTAATTATACAAACTCGAAGTCAACCCATGTAATTAATGTATAATGTTAGTCGCGAGTGGTAATTATAGCAAACTATAGCTATGATGAGTAATTAAATAATATAAGTTTGCTTATCCGCGTAATTTTCCCTTATTTTTAATGGTATATAGCGTTAGGGAAAACGCGGACTAATATAAAAATATATATGATCAAAATAATAAAAACACAATGAAAAAAATGATGACACTAAAATTTTTAGATGAAAACTTTTTTAAATAAGGAAAAAATTACTGGCCAAGAGAAGCAATTGATATCACTATAGCAAAGAATTTTTACACTGTGTAGTCACTAATATATTATTCAAAGTGATTACAACACACTTAAACGAATAACACTCTTTTGATTTACCACTTTACTAAAATATCGTTCATACTCTATATTTTTACTTTGCTCTCAAATATTTTTTCTCTCTAACTTGGTGTATATAAAAAATGAGATAATGAATTCTTTTTATAGAAGAAATTTATAACTGCAAGCATTCAAAATATGACAAAATTTTGCCACTGAAAGCTTTCAATTGTTGTGTTTCTCAACATTTACCATCAATTACAAATTTGTCAACTTTGCCAATAATTGACAATTGCATACAACAATTGTTGAAAGTCAATATTGGGGTTCGGATCCCACATGTAGTACCTATTTTACATTGCATTAAAATCTTTGGAGATTAAAGCTTGATAAGTTCAAATGATCGTTTTTAACATTCGAAATGTTTAAATCGTTTTTGAAATTTGAATTTTTTCAAAATTTCAAATTCTCCAAATTTTTCAAATTTGAATACATGCACTTCATGAGTTAATAACTTTATATTTTTCAAAGTTTAGCATTTTCTCCTTTTTACACTTTTGCTTGTCAAAGTTTTGAGTATTCTATATTTATTTTTTTTAGAAATATTCATGTCCAAATATTATTTTTGGTAAGACCTTATGGCAACTTGAGTTCTTATTTGACCTATTGCATGTTTCTGTAAACTTCTTTGTTAGCGACTCTTAAAAGCTTGATAGATACACGTGAAACACTTCATTAATTAGTATGAAAAAAAAAACACTTTATTTGTTAAAATGAATTAAATATCTCTTTTGATATAGAGATCAAATAAAACGAAACGGATGAATATCATATAAAGTTAATTGAGAAAATTGAAAAGTATTAAAAACACTTTTAACATGGCGTGAGTTATTAGTTTCGTCCTCAAACTATTGACAATTTCTGAATTTAAATACACTCTTGATCTTGCCACATGAGTGAAATACACTGTGAGTTCTTGTCAAGTTTAAGAGTGTTTTCAATACTTCTCTCGAGCTTTTATAAAAAGTCATACGCTCCTACAAGAGTTTGAAACCACTTGTTATATCATGCGACTGATTAGAAATATATTTAAGTTGAGTTAGTCGAATAGAGAAATATTTTAAGATTATCAATAATTTTGAAATGAGACCTTTAATTCACACCAAATTTAAGAATATTTCTATACATATTGTAAATTTGATGAGGAATTTAAACATAATAATTATAAACCCAATTTGTTGATTGATGACTTGATTGTGGCTCCAATTCCATGATATATTTAATTTGTTGGTGGCAATAAGGATAATATTGGTGCAGTTTTAAAAATTGGCAAAGTTACATAAAGATAATTCATCATTTAATAGAAGCCATATATTCAACTTTGTCAAAAAAAGTTGTGAAGTCCCAATAGTCATGGATTACGTCTCAGCTACTTAAAAAGTGAACTTGTGGTTGATACCTTTGCCTTCCAAGTTCCAACTTGCTGTTTTTTATTTTTTTCGATTTTGATAAAGAGATCTCGTAAAAGTAATTTAATATTTAATATTTTAATTCAAGATCTCTATTTAAGATTAAATGAATTCTTACGATATCATTATAACTTTTGGAATATCCTTAGTTTTATTTATTCAATTGCACATAACTGCGTCATTCGTCAATAAAAATTGTTTTAATGAATTTGCTTACAAATAGTTAGTGGGATTCATTATTTACTTTTTTTATTCATATATATATATATATATATATATATATATAATATATATATATATATAAAATTATATGTTCGATAACTATTTCTAATTTAAGCGATTGAATGGACAGTTATTTTAATTAAGTTAATTCTTCTTAGTTTGTTTTTAATTGAAAGATTAGTTGATTGTGACTTTTGGAGTAGTGGATGGTAAAGATGATGACAAAGTTTCAAATAAGCCTACATTAAGAGATGACACATCTTGTATAATTGTGTCATTCACATTAATATTAGCATGTACTTAGGAATCTTGATTATGTCGGAATCTTAACGATAAGTCATAGTTGTTATTTAAATAATATTTTTATCATAAAAAATAATTTAATAATTTCAGAGAAATAAAACGACATGTATGAAAAGAATAACTCTATTAGTAACAATTTTTTTTCTTTCCTTTTTATAATTAAGTTCATATAATTACTCCTTCCGTACACTTTTATTTATTATATTACGTTTTTTGAAAGTTAATTTAAATAATTTTTAAAATTAAATTAGATCACATTAATTTGATATTTTAAATAAAAAATTTAAATATTTTAAAAACTACATGAAAGTACTATAAATTATATTTTTTTGCATATTAATATGATAAAAAATACATCTTAAAATATTAGTCAAAATTATTATAGTTTATCAGTAAAAAAAATAATCATGATAATTAAAAATGAACAAGAGGACTATTGACTAATATATAATACTCCCTCCGTTTTAAAAATAATAACCTAGTTTGACTTGGAACAAAGTTTAAGAAAAGAGAGAAGACTTTTTAATCTTGTGATTTTAAATTAAAGTTATGTCAAATATACCAAAGTGCCCTTTAATCTTGTGATCTTAAATATGTCACGTGAAAAGTTAAAATTAAAATATTAAAAAAAAAAGAAATCATTCTTTTTAAAACTTTCAACAAGGAGACAAAAACATAAAGACGTAACGTAACGTAAGCACCCTCGAAAAAAGGAAGTTTGATTAGTGATCACTAGATTTAGATTAGGATTCTTTGTGGGACCCATAGCTTTATAATTGTGGATGTTAAGGGACCGTTTGGTTGTCAAAATGGAATTATCTTTCATATTTAGGGATCCCATTCACCAATAAGATCCCTCTAACACGAAAATGAGATTGAGTTGAAGTTTGACATTTTGCTTCATAATAAATTTAAAATTTTTAAGATACTTTGTATTAGATATAAAAATATCATAGTATGTGGAAATTATCTAAACTTGCTCAACCTTTATACATTTTTCATAATTCTAAATAAATATTTGTAATTTCATTTATTATGAATTTTCTGATACACTTAATTTTATAAAAAATCACTAGTCAGAAAAATAAAATCAATAATAATATTTGGTTATTCTTTATTATAATCTTTTCACATAATAGAAACAATATATTCACGTTGAGCATAATGCAATTAATTTCATTAATATATGCATTATTATTATTATAAAAATGCAATACTTGTTCGTACTAATTAATTTAATCCGCAAACACTCTAAATTGAACCTTCCACCAATGAACATGGAAATTGGAAAGTAACATGTAATTTTTAACCAAGGATGACAACAATGACTTGAAATTGTCAAAATGGTAAAAGCCATCGATGTAAATGGTGAGGTCATTATAGTTTTGTAAGCCTAATTTGGCGATATTTAATAAAATTGAAATGATATAAAAGAAAATAAGAACTTTTAAATTACATTTTACATTTTAAAAAAATGGAAGTGACAATTTGAAAATGCAATCTTACAGTTTGGAAATTTCAAATCATCATTTAAAACTGAAACTAAAGTTTTATTCACATTTTAAAAACAAAATTTGAGTTTCAAATCAATTCTATGTCCAAGCACTAATAGTCACTTTTAAGGAATTATGTATGAGGTTATACTTGTGATAAAAGTCTCCCAACCAAATTTGTTAAGTTTAATTTTATTTAGTATGTATATTACTTTTGAATAAGTTGATTGCATAAAATTGACTATGATTATAGTCAAATGCATTTAAAAATGTGGGTGCAGTTACTATCCTTTGGTGATCAGCTCGATTCTAGAAGACAAATTCGTTGCTCTTGCTAATAAAAGATTTCAAACTTGAGACCTTCAACGTGAAAAGTCTTCTATCATATTTATTTTCATGAAAAAATAACATATTGTTATTATTAGTAATTATTATTGGGTATGTTATTATTATATATATGAATTATTATTATTATTATAAACGTATTATGAATCTAAGTTATTCGTACGAATTAATTTAATCCCGCAATCACTTTAAATTGAACGTTCCTCCAATGGACATGGAAAGTCACATGTAATTTTTAATTAAGGATGATAACAATGACTTGAAATTGTCAAAATGGTAAAAGACTAAAAGCTATTGATGTAAATGGTGAGGTCATTATAGTTTTGTAAGTCTAATTTGACGATAATCAACAAAATTGAAATGATATAAAAAAAATTTAAGATGATCTTTATATAAGAATGACACGTACAAATTAAAATATGTCTAAAAAAAATTAGGGGTGAGGTTGTGGCTAACTGAAGATAAGAATCTTTTCTTCAGAAAAAAAAAATAGAATCTTTTCAACATTTTCTTATTTTGAGTTTAGATTCTAATATTATTTTTTTCAATTTTTTTAGCTTATTTCAAAGATACGGCACTTTAAGGAAGCCCCCACATCAATCGACAAACACAGTGATAATAACTCCCAATTGCTTAATATATCTTCCTAAAATCTTGAAAAAAGATAGCAGGAAAAGGACAAACAAAATTCTCAGAATGTCAGTCAGTGGTGGGAAATAGAGAAAAAAAGATATCATTTTTTATTGCATTCAGTTTTTGTGAACTGTTATAGGTGAAAAGGAGTTGGCTTTTCAAGGTTTCAATAAGCGGTGGCAGTGAAGGAAGAAGAAGAAAACAAACACAAGGGGTTTGCCCTTTTTTCTCTTTTGGTGCGTCTAGATCACGCTTAATAACTGTTTCTAATATCTTGATTGGTTTGTTTTGCAAGAAAGCTTTTTTTTTTTGTTAAAATTTGCATTTAGAGTCTTGATTGTTGTGGATCAAGATTAGTTTTTTCTTTGTTATATAAAATCATGGGTTCTTCTTTTTCTTCTACATAGCTTCATCCTAAAACTCAGGTATAAATTTTACAATTTTTCTTCTTCAATTTCGTGAAAATTATTCTATTTGTTTTGTTTTCCTAGCTGCTTTGTTTTTCATTTTGTATATATGATTATACGGGTAATTGATATTGTGTAAGCTTCCTTGTTGTTTCCTTTTGTTTTTTAGGAGGATTAAGATGAACATATGTAAAGAGGTAAACTTTCTGGTTTTTGGTTGCAGAGTATGGTGATATTATTTTTTTAAGAGAGGGAGATAGGTCTACTAGTAAGGCTGTTTTCTTGATCCCAATTATTATCGATAAAGATAAGGCGATGGGGTAATCTAATTCATTTTGTATGCATCAAATCATGACTAGTATTAGAGGAAATAAGCAGTTGGTTAAAATTTTAAGCAAGTCCTAAGTAAGTGAATTGTCATTACTTCAAGAGTGGTCCTTAAGGAAGTACAACTAGTGATTGATACTTATAAGCAACGCTAAGAAGAGTATTAATTTAGTCATAATTGATCTTGTCATGATGGAAGGAAAGGAGAGAAATCTATGAAAGATGTATGATGCAGTTTTCAAAACGTCAACATCACTTAACAAACAGTTGGGATATCTTGTAATTATTTAAAAGCTGATAGGAGTCTGTTTAAACACTTGTCATTGTTTTTTAATAAGTCAAGTTTAGAGTAAAGTATTTCCTCTAAACATAACTGTTAGTATGAATTCACTATCTGATACCCTTCTTTTGCTGAGACTTGGATCCAACATACTTGTGTCTCCATCATGCATCTATGGTGGTTCAGTTATTTGAAATCTTCACTTGTTGCGTGATCTTGGTTTCTTGGTTATGCTATAATTGGTGTGTGTACTGTATATTGTGCAACCATCAACCTTGAAACAAGATGTGTTTAGTATCATTACTTGTGTAAGATTGCAAGATGTAAATCTTTTATTAGAACTCGAGGTGAGAGTGTTGAATCTACGTTGTATCCTTTCATTACTTCTTTTGTTGGTTTAGTTGTGTGGTTCAATGTTCTCCCTGAATATTGTCTGTGGTTAAGTCAATGTAAATTTGCATCTGAAGCCTCATCTGTGGATTGCAGGTTTCCCATTCATCGAAGCACCGCAAAAACTTCTATAGCACTATGATTAATCATAGTGAGGATGATGAATCATTGACAAAACCCCTTGGAAGGTGTTCAGTCTTTTATTATGGCATTGGGCACATGCTCAACGACATAACTTCAGCCTGTTGGTTCACTTATCTCTTAGTCTTTCTAACAGATATTGGATTATCCCCCAGGTTTGTTAATTATTTTCTTGCTCTTAGGTACTCTGATGAGCATGTGTCTTTCAATAATCTATTTAGCATTGAGACAAAAAAGGATAGAAACCCCTTCGTGGCTCCTGCATCTTTAAATTATCATTTACCTCTTTTACTGTATTCTGATGTAGCTCGTCTGCTGATAGCAATCTAATATATAGCCACCTTTTTCACAATTCTTGAGTTAATGCTTACCACAACTTTATGTACTTTAGAGTGTGTTGTGTGAATGTTATGAGTTCAATGGAGTGTACTAGGCACTTAGCTTCTAGTTAGTTAAATAGAAAGACTGGTTTCATTTTTTGTATACAACCATAGGGTATATCTGCAGCCAGCCTATACTGGGGATACAACACTCAGGATGGGCATATGAAAATTGAACTGAGCACTGCCCTGTCATGCGGCTGTTAGCATGCCACATGTAACTAACATTGTATAATGACATTTAAAGTGCTCGCTACCGGGATCTCAATCCTAATAGTGTAATTTCGTCCTCATGTTATCCACTACTGCACTCTCCCCAATTTGTCAAGCATGTGACTTCTACACTCCAATGTCCTTGCATTTCATTACCCCCTCCTCCCCATCAAATTAATCGCAAAAGAGAAGGGTATATACTATAAAGGATACCGAAGTTTGTGAAGCAATTGATTGTGTATTCATGTATACCATGTCTGTTTCTCAGTGATGCTGCAGTTGTAATGCTCTCAGGTCAAGTTGCAGATGGATTGACTACTATATTTGCTGGGGAACTGGTATCTCTCAAGAACATAACTACTACCTAAACTTTGTCCTTATATCACCTACTGAGTTTTAAAGCATCTCTTATATTTTCCTGGAAAATGGATTAGATGACTTAAGAAAAACATGTTAAGATATTTTAATGTCATTTCCTAAAAGAGATCATGAAGTCGTTGCTAGATGAAAACATGCTCTACCATTTTCACTGTTTCTCGTCTAAACATATGCTTGTCTGTTATAAAATGTATAGTTTTTCTTGTATGAGTATTCCAAATATATTATTTATGCAGTCATTTTCTTAATTATATATTGGTTAGTTAAATGCAATAAGTAATTTTTGACATGAGAACAGCACATAGTCTTTTCAGGAGTAATAACAACTACGCCTCTTATTCCCAGATAATAGTGCATACCTTTATTTTTTTATTTATTATTGAACCTTCTGACTAATATTTGTTGTTCTACCTGATAGATAGACAGATTCGGGCATTTTAAAGTATGGCATATTGCAGGATCTCTCTTGGTTGCTGTCTCATTTTCTTCGGTGTTTGGCGGTTGCTTGCCTTGCAAACTTATTGGTTCTGATTCGGCCATGCTGCAAACTATTGGTTACAGCGTGTTCGCTGCAATCTTCAATGTGGGGTGGGCTGCTACTCAAGTATCGCACATGTAATGTTTGCTCTTATCTATCTTCTTGTTCTAAATATATAAGACTGCCAGGTTTGCCCATTACTCCTGAAAACCTTCTCACGGCAGGACTAACATATTAGTCCACCATTTGGAGGGCCATTTTCTGCAACTAAGTAAAAGATCTAGATCCTCGATCAATCCTTTGTAGAAAAAAAACCCAGCTAATTGATGTCTTCCTTCTCCTCCTCAAGTTATAAGCAATAAGAATGTGAATGGCAATCCATGTACTTTCCACCCCTAAAAAAAGTTATCTTTCTCCATGTTCATCAAAAAGAAATACTCTCCTGTTGCTGCAGTAAACTATATGACTGGATAGTAATCTTTCTTTGAGAATGACCCTGAGGTCTCAGGTTCAATACTCAGCGGAGACGCAAAACACTACGTGATTCTTCCCATTTGTCCTAGCCTTGGTGGACAGAGGTACCAGATGCTGGTGGGAGGTGGCAGGTATCCCGTGGACATTAGTCGTGGTGCGCGAAAGTTGGCCCGGACACCATGGTCATAAAAAAAAAGAATGACAGGGTTCTGCCATGTGCTTGATGAGTACAATGAAACTGGAAATTCCTCGGGCTCTCCATCCGACAATCCTGGACGACACCTCTAAATTGTAAATCCAAGTACCCTATCCCGCTCTGTAACACCCTAGGCAAGTTTCAGATAGGCAAAACACGGGGAATATGTAGGGTGTATGAGAAAGCAACCCAGACAGTAATTTGTTGTGTTTTTAAAGTCGTGCAGACCAGGGCCCAAATTGAACAATAAAACTAGTGGCTTGGCCTGACAAATATAGTATTAGAACTGGACTCCTATGATAGGATGGTAGACAAACCTAAGACAAGGAAGCTAAGTTTGTACGGGGGTTGTATCTGACTGTCACGACAGAGTGACTGACAGGCTTCTATGCTAGCAAGCTTCCGAAGAGGTGGTGTATTCACATCTAAGGCAAATCCAACCCACAAGAAAACATCTTAGGCAAATATCACATCGGAAAGGGAGAGTAAAGTAAAGTACTTTATAATACAGAGGATGTGTTCACATGGTAAGTGTACTTTTGGACTCGATGTGAATTATCCAAGGGACAGTTGTTAGGCCAGTTGGGCCAAAGTAGACAATGTGTACCATGGACTTGGACTTTGATACTCTATTCCCTGCTTTCATTACATAGCTTCCTGATTGCTATGGATAGTAACCTGTATAAAGCTGGTGAATATAGCTTGCCTCTGGACTTCTATCATGACACCATTGCTTATCCCCTGTTTTGTGAACTCGGGAAAATGTCTCAGTCTATTTATGGTTTCCTCTCAAATAGCAGTGCCATAAGAACTACATCTGTTCATTCTTTAATACCAAACTTGTATTCCATATCTATCTCCTTTGATCCTCCTCCACCCCCACTCACTCAAATGTCCGTAAGACCACACATATTCTTCCAACTGATCTAGCTAGAGTGACCATCGCTTTTGCGCACTGAAGCTATGTAGGATCCTGATAATTATCATGAATTTACCACCTTCAGATAAGTAATTTTTCTGCTAACATGCTAAACTTTACCTCAAATTTATAGATCGCTAGTAATTAACTAAATTGTAATAACTTGAGAAGGACAACTTTAATCTTCTAGAACATGACGCCCCCATGAAATTTTACCAAGCACAACCCGAAGATTATCTGATAGTTCTTTGTAATTTCTTAACAACATATATGCTTGCTGTAGGTCAATGGTGAACTGCATTACACTGAACTCGACAAGCAGAGTAGTTTTAGCTAGTTGCCGCAATGCTTTTACAATGGTTGGTGAGCTCCTCCATGATTTCATGCAAAATTTCCTTGTACATGTGAGCAGTCATTAACTTTCGGTTTGTTCTACATTTGTTTGAACGGGATGAATTTGAAGGTTGCAAACCTTAGCTTATACGCAGTTGCTTTTGTTGTGTTCAATATCGTCGGAGCAGGGACACCTGCTGCTGTCGAAAATCAGGTGTGTGACTTTTCAGTTGTTACTCTATTTATTCTAATACTTTCTTTTGCTGTGTTCTCATTACTTTTTGAACGATCAGTATCGTTGGATTGCATATATATCAATTTCCATTGGAAGCTGCTTCGTCGTTGTGTTTGCTATCGGAACCAGAGAGCCAAGGTATGCACATGTCTTATTTCTCTTTTTTTTAGTGAATGCATTGACTGCATCAGTTGCTTGGACTGAATTTTCATGAAAATGTTATTGTTTGCAATTTTTTTGATTGCTTGGATGAATTGGGGATAAAATGACTTTGTTTGAGAGTTTTGATGGTTCTAACCTTTAACCAGCTTAGGCGTTCATCAAAGTTGTTCAGCTTTTCTTTCTGCATAACAATATAGCTTCATTTGTGTAAAACTCAGATGAAAAATAAAATCCATCCTGAAGAATAAACTGGGATACATAGAAAAAATACGAGAACTATGCTAAACTTCGAAATGGGAGATTGCTTTCAAGTACCTTGAGCTGTCAGTATAAGGGGGTAGTTTTTGATAATTTTCTGCTTAGATGTTCACTCTAATATTTGCCTTTCTTGGGCAGGTTGAAACTAGAAGCTCATGTTAAAGGTTATGTTAGAATTTCTTGGATGTATTGGTTTAAGAAAATCTTATATCACCAAGTTGCTCTTGTTTACGTGCTTACCAGACTTGTGACTAATGTCTCCCAGGTGAGTATTATTTCTTTTGAAATTAGCTCTTTTCAATAGATATTACAATGATGACATGGATTTCATTTGAATCATTTTTCCTAAGCATTCACTTGGTTTTATAACTATAGAGTTGTTGTAATTGTTTGCATTGCAGGCATTTCTTGCTTTCTATGTGATCAATGACCTGCAGATGAGTCTATCTTCAAAAGCTTTGGTATCTTTCTGAGCATTGTTTCCATTTAAAATAAAGACATTTTATTGAAGAGAGGCTAGGGAAGAAATACAATACTAATACTTGTTTCTTTAATTGATGCGGATAGGTCCCTGCAATCATCTTTGTCTGCAGCTTCGTTGTATCCATCCTGCTACAGGTCCATACAGAGCAGAACTTTTTCATCAGTTCTATCTCTGAATTTTCCAGAGCCTCTTTTTTTTTTTTGCCTGGTCTGTTTCTCTGATAGTTGTATTATATGCAGGAGATTAAGTGGACAAGCCAGCGATTGAAGGGCTTTTATACTGCAGGAGGTCTCCTTTGGGTACTTTGTGGCATAGGAATACTCCTGCTTCCAAGAAACATGAACGCATTTATGTATATCTTGTCGATATTCATTGGCATAGCAAATGCCTTGATAATGGTATGGTTAATGTTCTATGAGCTTAATTTGATATTAGGTCTTGAAACTTTATAAGAATTTATCCTGTTACAGCATATCTATTTTTTTGCATTAAACTTCTAAAGAACACAGATGGGTGGGTGGTCAACCATAAACTCTGGCTCTCGTTAGGTGCAAAATTCACTTGTGATAAATTTATATGGACCAAATACTCTTTCAAACATTGATCAATTCTCTATGTGGTTAACCTAATTGTCACCTTTTATGTGGATACAATTATCTCCTTAGAAAGGCAATTTTCCATTTGTTTGTTAATGATATTCTTTTAACAAGGGACTCTATTATTGTGGTTTTTTGCTTAATTTTTGTCACTTATTTGAGTTCTATGAAGCTCCTAACTAACAACAAACTTTTTTAACTGGAGAGTGGGCAATAATATTCTGAACTGTGGAATTTGGTTCAGCTACATGCCTTGCTAACATGTATATAGTTTCTATTATTCCATGAGGAAGCCAGGCTCTTTATTGTGTCATGGAATGTGGGAAATAGTGAAGGAGTGTGATTCATGATACTCAGTTTCAATTGTAAAACATGCATTCTGATCATAAATTCTACAATTACAATCTCATGTGCACCTCTTACCGATGTGATTTAACAGGTAACTGGAGTGGGCATGCAAAGTGTCTTGGTTGGGCGAGATCTCAATGGCTGTGCTTTTGTGTATGGATCATTGAGCTTTATGGATAAAATGATATGTGGGGTAGCTTTGTTCATTCTCGAGTCGTATCAGAGTAAGCATTCGGTTCCATATCTCTCTGTTATCTCAGTCAATGCACAGCTTCAATGCAAAGTCATTCTAATTTTTTAACATCCATTGTTGAGCGTGTCTGGGGAAAACTAGTGAATTAGCTCCACCTAAATTTCATCAACGCCTTTTAATCTGGCCAAAAATTTCTTGCTTCACTCTCTTATTTCCATCATTCCTTACAAAATTTCTAGCAGATATCTTCTTTACGTTACTATAGACTTGTTATCAGAAAGTTTCTGTTAAGTCTATAGTAAGGTGCGGAATTCGTTTCCCTTTTCTTGATTAGATTATTCGTAGTTTCCTTTCATCAGACAACTCCTTATTTACTTTGTTAAACATCATGTTTTAATGCAGGATCCACTCCGGAACTGCACAACTGCAGTCCGAGTTACCATTTCTTCTCCCTCAATCGGTATGCACTAGGTCTCGTTCCAGCAGTTTGTGCACTCCTTGGTGTGATAGTCACCTGTAGTATGAACCTCCAGACACCCATATTGGTTCCTTTGGAAGAACCTCTACTGGGTTAACACCTAAATACTGATCACTGATAAATAATCAAGTCATGTTAAAGAAACAGATTCAAGCCTTGCGGATAGATGATATTTTTTTCAGCAGACACCAGTTAGTTCAAAGATTATACAGAACATTATAGCTTCTTTCCAGGCAATTTCAACCAACTTAGGAATATTTGTACATACTCTGATATGTATATGTACAATGATATGAAGAATTATAGTCTTGAAATTCAATTGTCAAAAAATGTACAGAGCTAGAAAGATGTTCTTGCTGTAGAACTCTTGTAACATGATGGTATTTGTTTTCTTTTTCTAGCTTAATATTATCTGTACACTTTCTTTTATTATTTATACTAAGAAAAAAATGCAGTCATGTGAAAAAATTATTGAAGTGACGTGTAACCAGAAACTACTCGTAATAATTAATTAATATCTACCAGATGACTTTGCATGGAAAGAAAGTGACTGAACCCTGTTGTTTGCTAACAAATTGCAAATGGCACTAAACGTTTAGTCATGTGTAGCTTTCAAGATCCTATCATTTTTAATGGACAAAGTTAGAAGTGAATAATCTTAAGTAACTAAATATTTTAGAAAAAAATGTGTATTTGAGTGAGTTTATTAGGTGTTTCATACAACTGAAAATAGTTGTGTGGGACTAATTTTTGTCTTAAAAAAAAAAAGTGAATTCAGATTTTACTCATTGAGTTTACTTTGTTGTGAGTACGAAAGACGTCTCACACAATTAGGTCAGTTTCGAAATAAGAAAAGAAGAATCTGTCTTTTTGGCCCAAAGATCTTACCATTATGTCAAAAGTTATAGCAAAGGTGCAACTTTGTTTTTTAACTAAGTTCACCAAGCAAGCGATATGTTCGATCATGACTTCGACCCGATCCACCCAGCCCTTTGTGGGCCTTGCCATAGGCAGAATGGTGACATCACTGATCAATCCCCCTCCCAATGCCCACGACCTTGACTCTAATACACTTGTTAGAATCTACCTAACTCTCATGTCAAAAGCTATATCTGATAGTAAAGACATAACTTTATTTTTTAACTAAGTTCACTAAGCAAGTACCATGTTTGATAATGATCCGACCAGGCTATCCAACCCCTCGCAGACCCTTGCCATAGACAGATATTAACATTACTCAACAAATATGTGTGGATAAAATAAGTTAGTTTTATTATTTCAACTTCCCGATATATATAATACAAAATATGAAGAAAAAAATCTCACATCATACACAAATATGTGTAAAGAAATTAGCTCCACCGCATCAATCCCTTATTGTGGTGCAAAATAGGTCCGTTGATTCATGGAGCGCCAAAATTTGGGTTGATAGCTAAAACATATGCGGAAGATATCGGAAAGACGTCCTATTGATAAATCACGTATATATATTTAGTATGTTTTTTTTATGAATAAATATTTGTAATTATAAATTTTTAAATACATATAATTTTATAAAAATTCACTAGTTATAGTTATGGTATGGACAAACTCTTTACTCCGATCATGAGTCCTTTTTTCTGTAAATTTATAATGATATGAACATTTTTTTTTTACAAAATATAAGTTTATGGATTAAGTTTTAAATTTTAAAAATAATTCAAAAACATGATTTGAACGTTGAAGTCTCATATCTTGCTTTTTGAAATTTTGGAATAGCATGTCCAAACGTCTACGGAGTGGACAAAATTGCATGTTCAAACACCTATGAAGTGGACAAGATTGTATGTCCAAACACCTAAGGAGTAAAAAAGTAAAAGTGAACCGATAAAATATTTTATCAAAGTGAAATTATATTTAGATCATATATAGAAATAGAAAGTATAACAATATTAACACTAACAACAAATAACTAAAAAAATTGTTTTAAATTTAGTGAAAAAAATTATTTAATATTCGTTGCTGATAAATAACATTAATAACAATAATAAATAATGATCTACATTGTCAAAGTTTTTTCATTCATAGTTGGAAAAAAAAGGTTAATGAAATCAAGAAACATTAATTCACTTTTCTTTTTTTATAGTAGATATGCAAAAATATCAAGAATTGTTGTGATAAAGTAATGATAGGATAATTCACTAATTCGATATCAATTATGTCTAAAGAGATTCTAACCATAAATTTTAACTTATTTTATATTTATTGAGTCAAAAAGCGTCGTTAGCGAACTACACAATTTAAATAGTCTTTATAATCCTATTCATTATTCATTATTCATTATTCTACTATATATTAGATATTTTAAATTTTGCTATTTAAACTATATTATAAAAATTAATACACGAAGAAAATACTAATTCAAAAGTCGTGAATATTTAAAAAGGATAAAAAAGATGACTTATTTTGTAGTCGGTATCATGATGTTGGTCTTGTAATTCAATGTAGGTCATACATGAATTAACTAGAAAATTTATCCTTATAAGATCATAACACAATTAAACACACATTTTAACAATATTAAATAGATAATATTTGATTTATATTCGGTGCAATTTCATTTATTCACCATTTTCCTCATAATCTGCACTCAATTTAATCACATTAGATAAATTGATATCTAAAAATAATCAACAATTAGAAGTAGATATGATGTATCACTTTTTTTTAATTAAATAGATGTGCTTAATTGGAAAAAAATAATAAGTAAGAAAAAACGATTTTACAAAATGATATCAATTGAAGTCATGTCAATTTTTATGTCAATTCTAATCATGTTCAATTCTATTTGGGAGTATTTGGTTTTCTTTTAGAATTTTTTGATGTTATTCTAACCCTAAATTCTAGCTTATGCCTATGTAAAAGATATTATATTTTTCTTAAAAAATATTTTAAATATTTTGCAAATTCATGAAATATTTATGTAGATGTCAAATCTAATTCATCACAATTTGAGAAATACGCTTGAAGAATAAATCGTATGAAAGAAGATCTAATGGAATTGTATCCATATTATTATCAATAAAATATTCATGCTTCTTCAGATTTTATTTGTGTGGTTGATTTATTTTTCATATGTCTAAAATTTGTTGCAAAACACATAGTTTTGAACATATGTAATCACATATGTAATCACTTTTCATTTAACATAATTGAATTTCGCATAAAGAAAAATCATAACAATATAAGTAAAATAGTCCAAATTTATCGAAAAGATTGCTTCAAACAACATTCTACGGCTTCACTATTTTTCATAGATTAATATTTAATTTGATCAGACTTATTATAAATTTAATATTCATTCAATAAAATGATTATTTTATGATTTTATATTATAATACCATATCGCATGGGTCAAACGGGCCCTTAGTAAAATGAGTTAGTATTTTCGAAGCTAAAGATGGTTATTTTTGTAAATAGCAAAAACAAAACTTGTTTAATTTTAGAATAAAAATTAATTTGACTAGAAATTATATTTGCCTAATTATCTCCCTAATTGAACAAAACCTAACATCACGTGTTTTATTTTGTGTGATTTAATTAAAAGAAATTAAAATCCTTAATTAATATTTATCGAAGTAAATATTTCTACTCATTTATACTTGAAATAGTGAGATATTACAGCTAATCTTTATAGATATTTTTTTCTTAATTTGACATTTGATATAACCTTCGAAATAATATATATCAAATTATTTTAAATTACATTTACTTTATACTATTACCTAATATGAAATATTAATACACCTAGTGGATCAAATAAAAAAACTATTATTATTATTATTATTTTTTCTTATTATTCAACATATGAAATAATTGAGCGAAAAAATAATTGAATTAATTATAAGAAAGTTTTTTTCTTGAAGCTCCTTTCCACCTCAAATAATCTGTTATTTTCTTTTGTTTCATTTCTTTTTTTCAAAGTATTGTTTTGTTACTTTTTATATTTATTCTCTATATATCTAGGACTCAGTAGCAGATCGAAATTTTCAAAGAAATGAATTAAAAATTCGTTTTTTTTTTTTTTTTTTACATAGTCGATAAAGAGTAGATCGACAAATTTCGAGGGCTTTCTCTTGCATTTTCTTCTTCTTCTTCTTCTTCTTGCCCAGAAGAATAAAAACACAAAAAAGAAAGGGCTTTGGTGGGTTGGTGGCAAAAAAAAATTCAGAAATTTATTCAAGATTACATATTGGGGAAAAGGAAAATTGATTCTTGAAGTTGAAATTTTTTAGTTTGAAGATTAGTTGTACGAAATGAGTTCAGATCTGATAGCTAACACACATGGTAACCTGGATGAGCAGATTTCTCAGCTTATGCAGTGCAAGCCTCTATCTGAGCCTGAGGTCTTTACTTCTCTTTTTTCTGGATCTGGGTTTCCTTTTTTTGGATGAAATTTATATATTTTTTTGTATTTTTTTTTAAAGAAAAATGTTTTCTTGGATCCAAATTGTGGTTCCAAAGCTGATATTTCTGATTTGTTCATCGGGATCCAAATTATGGTTCTTCTGCTAGTCTTGCATTTGGAGTTGTATAGTGACCTTAGATGGGTTTCTTGAGATCTCCGCGTATTTTCATTGGATTCTGAACTTGTTGTGAGTCATTTCTATGTGATTTATTTGTTAATTTGACTATGAGTTGAGTCTGTAGAAGGAAGAAAATGCTGTTACATGTGCTGATTCTCTGGAGGATGGAATAATGTGATATATATGTTTTGTATGGAGTAATAGTTGTTTATTACTTTGATGGTATGCAAAGGGTTGAATCTGTTTTGTTGATTTAATCTACTCCTGAATGTTGTTTAGTTTTGTTCTGCTGGTATATTCTATAATATTCTGCTCACGGAGCTTGCAGTTGGTCCATTTCTGTGATAGATGCTCAATTGTTTGCAAATTATCTCTTTTAATGTGATGTTTCTTTATGTTCTTTCCTGTGTAAGTGTATGCTATCTGTATGAAAATGGTATTGGCAGCTAATCTTTTTGTGCTCTTAATTTAGGTTAGAGCATTATGTGAGAAGGCTAAGGAGATACTAATGGAAGAAAGCAATGTTCAGGTATAAGTGTTTGCGTGCTCACAAATTTTCTGTTGCTTGTGCTGTATTATAAAATTACTACTAACGTGTAGGCTCGTCTCACTGCCCCCTTTCCCGTCTTTTTGAGAAGGAATATCATATTAATTATACTGATTACTGGGGTACACTTGTATAACAATAAATGTGTTTTTATGTTTCTTTTATGCTAAATAAAAAGTGCCATGGTTTGTAATTTAAATATCGTAATATGTGTTTGCTATGGTACCTATTTTCTTTTCTTCTTGTCGCCTTCTTTCATTTCAAGATTTAAGTGGTGATTACTTGTTCTTGCCCTAGAGATAAGAGTATTCTTACCCCGTATCCTTGCTATGTGCTTGCATTGATCTATGGATATTAGCTATAAATGTATGTCTTCTTCATGAGATTATGTATTTACATCTTTGATTTGATTTTGATTTATTTCCTATGTTCTTGCTTTGCAGCCAGTAAAAAGCCCTGTAACTATATGTGGTGATATTCATGGGCAGTTCCATGATCTTGCTGAACTTTTTAGGATTGGTGGACAGGTAATTGCTAATTTCTTCTTGGTGTGTGCACCTTTATCACTTCTCTGTGGTGGATGTCGGATAAATACATTTGCTTACGTACACACATAAGAAAAATATTTTAGGAATAAAAGACAAAAGATTGTCTGGGATTGGAGAGAGTTGACTGGATCAGAAAGGAAAAAAACTGATCGGCCAATACATAAGGGCCCCTTAAATTTGCCAAGAACACCAAAGGGTGTGCCCAGTGTCAATGAAGTGTGTTGAGAATCATGAGGTCTCAGCTCTCAGGTTCTAATCTCAGCAGAAACAAAAAAACACCGAGGTGATATCTTCCCATTTGTTCTAGCCTTGGTGGACAAAGTTACTTGGTATTTGTTGCTGGTGGGAGGTGATAGGTATCCTGGGAATTAGTGAAGGTGCCAAAAAGCTAGCCCGAAACACCACGTGTATCAAAAAAAATATTGCCACAATATTTCATTTTGAAGCACTCCAACATAAAAAATGTACCTATTAAACAGTATAAAGTGATGTGGCATAGTGTGTATCACATACTTACACTTTTAGCGTGAAAAGCCAAAAGAAGTAGTAGTATTTTTAGTTTTCTTTCTTCTTCTCGTTGTACCGAGCCTCCATTAATACCTCCACCTTCACCTGTCACCACGGCCATTCCCCTTTCCTTTATCGATTGAATCCTAGGGAATTCAGTAGAGTAATTAAGACTTAATTAGCAAACTACACCATGGGCCAACAAAAATCACCATTTGCATTTTCAAGTTCCATTGCATTTGTTTCTATATTGTCATCTGAAATGCCAGAATCATGAAATACTATATGAATCAATTTAATTTAACCAAAAAAAGAACTATCAAGATCTTCAGGATACTAAATAATGATAAAATTAGATAATCACTTTGGCATCTAACATAATAACCATAGATCTGGATATTGGTTGAATACTAGAAAAAGCTGTGGACTAAAGGAGAGAACAGACAATGAGAATAGCTAATAGCACTAATGAAGCACTATACAAAATATAATACTGACACTACGCTATCTAAGTTCCAACTGGTATAACAATTGGGATTGGGAATTGAGAAGAATCTGGGGGAGGATTTATGGGTGGGCAGGAGATGATGGAAAGGGCTGGGGTTGAAGAAACTAGTATAACGATTGAGATTGAGAACTGGGAAGAAGATAGACAATGGGGGTGGGGGGAGGATTATGTGAAAATAACATTTTCTTTTGGAGGTGGTTATATGCAGTGTTAGAGCATCTATACAGACTTCTTACCAAATGCTGTTAAGTTGGAGGTGGTTAATATGCAGTGTTAGAGCATCTATACTTGCATTATCAAATAGCTGGCTTCTTATGTTTGTATTGTGAGGTTCTCTAAGATATGATAAAACAGCCTGATGGACATTGTGACTTTGGCCTTCAGAGATACGATATAAGTTTGTGACTTTCTATCACCTATTTTTTGAGTAATCTCTGATTCTCATTAAAGGAATTTTATCCATGTAGTTTTCATGTTACCTTCAGACTTTAGTATATTTCTAATGTATTTGTTACGCAGCTGATTGTGTTCTTATTCCAGTTTAATTTTTATATTGGCAGTGTCCAGATACAAATTATCTGTTTATGGGTGATTACGTTGACCGTGGATATTATTCGGTTGAAACAGTTACGGTAAGTAAATAAACAATGTCTTAATTTGCTGCATTTGTGACATATTTTCACGTGAAATTCCTAATATAGTAAAATTTGCACTCTAAATATTTTTTTATGAAGACAGCTGCATTCTTACATTTGAATTAGTGATAGAAAGGAGTGTGCTAGAATCAGGTCATATTCAGATTTTCCTTTACATGAGTGTTTGACCAGTTATTGATTATTCATGTAGTTTACAGTAAGCAGGCAGTAAAAAACAAACTGAATAATACCTTCACATGCTTTTTTCCTGCTTTTAATTAAAGTTCAAAACAAAATTATTTCGTTTTAACTCATTTCAATTTTCAAGTATTGACTGCTATACTAAATTATGCCCAACTCCCTTTGATGTGATCATCTGTCCAAACTTCCATTCTTTATCTTAGTACTGGTCAAGGGAGGCCGACTCAATGGGACACGGGTAGTATCTCATATAATTGTTCTATAGCTTCTTGATTCTTGTCTCTTAAACACTTTCAGTTTCCATTGTTTATGATAGCATCTGATCATTTAGGATGAGACCTGTATTTATCTGAATAACTTCTGGAATAAAATTTGAGTAGCTGAAGAATTCGTGTAATCTTGGTTTTACAGCTATTGGTAGCTCTGAAAGTGCGTTATCCTCAACGACTAACAATTCTTAGAGGAAATCATGAAAGCCGACAGGTATGAAGGAAATTATTTTGCCAGTGTTAATTTATTACTGTTGAGGAAATCATGAAAGCCGACATGTTGCATTTCAGTTTTCTGGTCTTTTCATCTTTCTCATTGGAGCTAAATCAGGTGTCTGGTTGGAATTAGTATTTGAATAGTTTATCTTGCAGTCTTACTTATAGGTTTGTTTTCCATTCTAGTTAAATACTGGTGCATGATAGTGATTTCATTCCTCTTTTTTTTTTTTTAATAGTAGTTCTTGTTCCTTCCATTTTTTTGTTATTTTCTTTCCCCTCTTTGCTTCTGCAATTATTTTGATGAGTCTTTCCCTCCTCAGTGTTGGGGGTTGTTGGCTGTAGACGTTGACTTTGACAATTGATTCAACCAAAGAAACTTGTCTCAAATAAAAGCTATTCTTACAAATTTTTCAAGTTATTACACTGCATAAGTACAAAATATCTTCTACCAAAAGTTTTCTTGTCGAGGTTTTGCTCGGTGCTTTCAATTCCGACTGTGATACGGGATTTGAGTAATAGTTGATTGATTGCTTTGAGTTCCAACCTTAGCTCACCGGTTTGCTTAATTTGGCCCAGTTTACCTTTTCTGGGATCACATGTTGGCATCAATTTCCTCCATCTTTTTGGAGTACTTTATCAGTGACAAATTGATGGAAGAAGATGAGATCTGCATTCTGTTGAGTGCAGATGTAGTATTAGGCTCCCGAGGAACTTGTTATTTTTTGTGCTCGTTTAAACTAGACATCTCTTTTTAAATCAGTTTGCTGAATGTTATTTCCTAAATGCAGATCACACAAGTCTATGGGTTCTATGATGAATGCTTGCGGAAGTGAGTTCTTTAGACTATGGCTCTATATCCGGTTCCAAGTGAATCCTTTCTTGCTTTAGTATTGCATAATGTTTGGTAAAATCTTTGCTGATGCCATTCCAAAGATAAGCATGTAATCCCCAAACTAAGTAAAGGTCCTGTGATCTGTACTTCTCTTATTTGCTGTTCACAGGACATCTAAATATCAAATTTGTCGCTGAGAGAATAATCTGAAAAGCACCTTATCAGGAAAAAGGGGAAGACAAATCGGAAACATTAATCCTTAACATAATAAGTACTCTTAAATAATATTTCATGACTTGTAACTAAAGCTTCCTTACCATTTTTGATTGACAAATTTAGTGTTTGCTGTTGCATTATATCTCATATATTGATTTTTCTCTTATAGTTTTAATGCATTAAGAAATATCATATATTTGTTAAATGCGTTTGAGTACTTATAACCTATTTATAGTGTCACTAGCAAAGACAGCTCCTGCAGTTAGGACTTAGGAGGAGGAGCTTACACTAGATTTCAAAAAGACTAACAAGAAAGTTAGGAGCAGCTTACAGTAGTTTTCTCAAAAGTCAAAATTAATTACCCTCTTTAAAAATATTATGATGCATATCAGAACTAGTGTTCAGTATCCATCTCACAGAACTGGAGTAGCATAACCAATTTTGAAGTGTTATTTCTATAACCATTGCACAGAACTAAGTAACCTTCCAGTCTCTATTTTTGAAAGTTTATTGTCATGATTTCCTCATTGGTTCCTTCATCCAAAGTTATATGTGCATGGTGCTTATTATTGTTACCCTGTCAGAAGTTAGAGTTTGTGGGGGTATGGTGGAGTGTGGGAAGGCTCCCTTTGACCTATAAATTGCTTCTGGAGACTGTAAATATTATGTTGTTTGATTTCTCTGTCCTTGTTCTTTTTTTCCTGCTTAAGACTTCTCTAACTGTCAGGATTTATTCTGGTTTAATACTTAAAAATCAGCAGGCTGCATATTTGTACTTACATATGAAGCTGATTTCATTTGCTCTGGTTGATGGTGTGGCCTGTGTATATTATCTCCTCCTGTGTAATTCTGATACTGATATGTAGATCATTTTGTTTTCTTGACAGGTATGGCAATGCTAATGTTTGGAAAACATTTACTGATCTATTTGATTATTTTCCTTTGACTGCATTGGTTAGTTAATCGTCACTCTGGTTCAATCTTTACAGTCTCTTAGACCATTTTATCTTAACAGCAATAATATAGCCTGCTATAGCATAAACTTGCATCTGAGCTCAGTGATTAACTTTTGACCTTGTCCGATAAAATTTTCATCGCACTACTATATCTACAAAAGTAGCTGCTAAAAATTTCTCGTCCTTTAGACTAATGTATTAGTGTTTACTTTCTTGTTTGTTTTTGGAAGCAATCAAGCACTGCTTCACAGTCTCCTGGTTAATGAGCTGCTTCACTATTCTTACTCACTCATGCTTCAGTAAATTATGAAGTCCAAACAAATACAGTTGAGAGCTTCAAGGGAAGCCATATGAAATTATCACACCAACTTAGACCAGATAATGTTTGGCAGTTCCAACCCAAAAGCCTGAGACTCTTTAAGCCACCAGCCAATGTTGAAATTGGATTTGTGGAAGGGGAAGTGGATGTTGTGGTGGAGTTGGAACTTAGCTTGTTTTTCCTAGCATTCCTTCTTTCTCTTGTTAATGAGACTGCTTTACCAAATTTGTATTATGACTTATGAGGGAGAAATGATGTCCCTGCATTTAAGAGGTTTCACTATTTACCTGTTAATTTCTTAAAATTGTAATGCATGTTCGAATTTCCTCACTATTTAGTAAGGGCATGAACTCGTAAGAGTTAATAATAGAATAATGGCCTCTTCTTGTTAGCTCAACCTATGAATACCAATATCAGAAGACATGGCAAGGCTGAATACACTTAGGTTTTCCTACGTTCTATCGTGCATGTGTAGTGGCTTCAGATTGGCTTGTGCAGTTTCGGAAGATACCATTGATTGTTGATGACCCATTTAATATATCTTTTGTGAGCGCACTTGGATGTTTACCATGAAAAATGTGTCTTTTAAGTGCAAGAATTCGCTTCCTTTTTACTCATGTTGCCAAATATCAAATTCTAGGTTGAATCCGAAATTTTTTGTTTGCATGGAGGACTGTCTCCATCTATTGAAACCCTTGATAATGTACGAAGTTTCGACCGTGTCCAAGAAGTTCCTCATGAAGGGGCCATGTGTGATCTTTTGTGGTCAGACCCAGATGATCGTTGTGGTTGGGGTATGTCACCCCGGGGTGCTGGATACACTTTTGGGCAGGTACTTTTAGTGTATACTTGAGATTTCTTATTTCCATCCTCTTGCTCTTTTTTCTTGGGGACTATTTCTTCAGATTTTCATCACTTGTCTGTAATTTTACAGGACATATCTGAGCAATTTCACCATACCAATAATCTAAAGCTGATTGCTCGAGCTCATCAGCTGGTTATGGAGGGATATAACTGGAGCCATGTAACTAATTATTTCCTCTTTTTCATTCATCTTGTGATACTTTTCCATTTTAAATACCTTAATTAATTGTCTCATCTACTACAGGAACAAAAAGTTGTCACTATTTTTAGTGCACCAAATTATTGTTATCGATGTGGAAATATGGCCTCTATTTTGGAAGTTGATGACTGCAGAGGGCACACATTTATCCAGGTGCTTATCCCTCTGTCCCCCTTCAGTAGTGCCTCGTGTTATAATCTTTGTATTCCTTGAATTGTTTTCTTGGATTTTCTGATACCTTAAATGTAAGGTCTAATTTGTTCTTGTATTTGTGGCTCACCCGTAAAAACATGCAATTGCAGTTTGATCCAGCTCCAAGAAGGGGAGAACCGGATGTAACAAGAAGAACCCCTGATTACTTCTTATAAATGTGATGGAGAGCAATATGTGTTGTCTGCCAAGTGCTGTTTTTTGCGATAACTTCCATCTACTGTGGAGATGTGAGCGCAATTATGGCAAAGCTTAATAGGCTGCTCCCGGGAGGTAATCCGAGGATAGAGAGTCTTTACCTGGTCCCCTTGGTTAAAGTCATCATATTCTAACCTATGTTAGGAATATTAGAGTGGAGAAGTGCAGCCAGCAATGGTGTTATGTATGATTTCATGAAGACTTGTTTTCTGTTGTTCCTTTCCATGCTCTGATTTTCAGTCTTAGTGTGATAATTTTTGTCATGTGTTGGTTGCAAGGAAGTCTGTTGTGTAAAGTTAAGAATCTACTTTACATTGCAACTTTTACCTTGTTAATGTCAGCTCATCCTTTCTTTCTTTCTCCTAAAATTGGTATGTTTTTCAACTCCTGTCAACTCTGTGGGGCATGATTTGTTACTTAAAGAACTATCTTTTTGGGCGGGTTGAACAAATATCCAAATCCGAAAATATTTCATGCGGGTAAAAAATGGGTTGATCATGTTACACATGTGGTTTTGGAACAAATATTATTCTTTTGTCAATACTAAATATCCACTTCTAATATTCGTAGTGTTTTTTTTTCAAAAAATCTTCTTAGAAATGATTCAAGAAATCTCAAAGACAATATGATTAGTTTACAAGACTCAACCGTAAAAAATGTGTTTTCTCTCAGTGGACACTTTGAAAATAATTAAAAGAGTCTTGAATCTTGAGCTATTTGTTTTTTTGTCGTGTTGATTAAATAAGTCTCTGTTTCTGTGTGTTTCTTTTCAAATTTCTTAATACATTTAATCAAAATTATATCTACAATAATACAAAAATAAAAATAACATTATTTCTTGAAATTGACATAAACAGAATAAACTATTTGATGGTAACATTTTATAATATTTGATGATAACTAGGGCCGGCAATGCTTATGAATAGGGTATTGGCCTTAGATCTCCCAATTAGGGGGACTCAATTATATTTTTTTTTAGGAAAAACTATTATTTATGATAAAAGTATATATTTGTTCAAAGAAATTTATTATTTTATTCAATTTAATCCTATTTAAATAGAAGAAATTAAGAAAAAAATATTTTATTTTCTTACACTATCTATGCTAATATTCACATTATTTTATTCTTTTTACATCATCTTTTTTAAAATTTTAATAAGTTAGAGTAATACGCTGTCAAAAATATGACGCAATAGTCAAAAAGTGTTGAACAAAGTGAATTGTAAATTATTTTTCTAGTTCTTCTTAGTTTTCAAGAATTACTACAAGCATAGTAAAATTTGGGTATATTCAATTATCAACTTCTTGAATCAAATTTTATGATTCCAACTCTTATCTTTATTTGAAATTTGTATGTGTTAACAATTTATATAATAATACTCCGAGTAAAAATGTGTTCCAACATTAAATTGATAAAATCTTATCTAAATTTAATAATTGAAAAGGAAATCAAATAGTTTATTTTTCTAAAAAAATATAAAGTATACTCTGCATTTAAAAATGTAAGATTTTTTTTAAAAAAGAATGCATGTGAAGTTAATTTAGATTTTAGGTCTTTAGTTGAAATTTCAAAAAAAAATTAAATACATAAAAGTGAAGAGTAGATTACTAATATATTGATGAGGCTAGAGCTGTCATTTTGTCAACATGTGTGCATCCGCATTAATTTCATGCACAAGTTCTCAAGATCAAAATCAAATTCACTTTTTTATTTTCAATTTTTAATTTTTAGATGTCATCAAAAATATTTTGTTTATATATATATACACCAAATAAGTAATACGTTTATTTATTTAATTTCTCTATCTTTTATTTGTAAATCACTTTTTTATTTCTAGTTATTATTAGATCATTAATATTATTAGTAGAAAAATGTATGTCATTGAATTTTAGAAATAAAAAAATATCACAAATAAAACTCTTTAAATTTGATCGATGCTATATAAATTAACACAAAAAAATAGCATATTTTTTAAAAATTATGTAAATTTAATAAGTTACAATAATTAAAATTTTAACTTTTTAACAAAATATATATATTAAAAAATTCAGTGGCTCCCCAAATTCATTCGTCTCAAATAAATAACAACAAAATAAATATACATTGGACCGTATTTGCACGACGCACTTATCTATTGCTCTTTGTCCTAATTTATATAACACTTTTATGTTTTGAGAATCAAACAGTTTAAGTTTGACCGAAAATTTTATTGAATCTTTAATTTTTTAAAAATAAAATTTATATATTTATAGACTATATAAAAAGTACTATAAATCATAATAATTGATAATTTAAAATATTTAAAAGAACATAAAATATTTACAATATAAAATAAACTTATTTAACTTTTGAAATTCGAAAAGTGATATAAAATGAGACCGAGGTATAATAGAAAGAGAAAAGACTCGGGAGGATATGACAATTATTTGGGCCCACGGGATAAGGAAAGAGAACTGCTATAATCAATCAATCTATCAATTTTGCCGTTCCAATTTTTCAGTAAAATGTTAATCCTCTCTTCCGTAACTTACTTTCCATTTTTTTATTTGTTTTTTAAAAAATGATACTATTTTTATATTAAATAATAATTTAATTTAAAATAATAAAATAATATATAATCACATAAATTTCTATCATTCAATTTAGATCACAAGTTTTAAAAGTCTTTATTTCTTTCTTAAAAATCATGTCAAACTAACTCACATAAAATGAAACAGAGAGAGTAATTATTATATAAATCTTTAAAATATTGCATATTTTTTTAAATACTTCCTCCGTTTCATAAAGAATGACCTAGTTTGATTTGGCACGGAGTTTAAGAGCATAAAGAAGATTTTGAATTTTGTGGTCCTAAATTAAAGTTAGGTCAAATGTATAAAATTACCCTTTGATTTTGTGGCCTTAAACATGCCACGTGGAAAGTTGTTATAAAAAAAAAAAGAGGTCATTCATTTTGAAACATATTAAAAAGGAAAGGAGGTCATTCTTTTTTAAACGGAGGGAGTAATATTTTTCCTTAATCTCAATTTATGTGATATTTTTTTATTTTTCGAGAATCAAACAATCTAAGTTAAATCGAAAATTTACCCATAAAATCTTCAAATTTTTTTAAATAAAATTTATATATTTATAAGTCATACTATTTAAAATATTTATGAAAAACTTACTATAAGTCCGAAAAAATGCAGCATAAAAATGTAAAGAGTATTATTAAAGTTGAAAATTGGAACCGAAACAAGATGAAACAGTACAAAAGAGTGAGGAATTATTGTAAGGTTCAAAATATAACTAAGGCCCACATCACAGCACACCACACAATAGAGTGATAATTTATTGTAGCTTCAAAATAGAACTTAGCCCACCATCAACAGCTAAATTTTGACCACTTGTGTAAGCAGATTCATCAGATGCCAAAAAAAGCGCTGATTGTGCTACATGCATCGTGCTCAACTTAACACCTTTCAAGTGTCCATTACCATATATTGCTTCTTCCAATAGAGGTGCATCCAATCCATACGCCTTACACACCAGGGGCGTCGCTATACCATATGGTGACACCCCATTCACCCTTATCCCATGTGGACCTAGTTCACGTGCGGCCGCTTTTACAATGCCTACAACTGCGTGCTTTGACGCAATGTAGGCAAGCGAAGCGGCCCCAGCTAAAATCCCTTCTAAACTCGCGTTACATATAATAGATCCCCTAATTTTCTTATCAACCATAACTTTAGCCGCGTGCTTAACCGCTAACGCGGATCCACGTACGTTGATGGCCATCGTCTCATCGAAGGCCATCACGTCCATGTCGAGGACGCTGCAGAAATTCAGCGTCCCGACATTACTAAACATAATGTCAAGAGTACCGTATTTCTCTACCGCGTAAGCTACGGTATCCTCAACTTGCTTCTCGTCTGTAACGTCGCAGTGTCGGTAGCTGGCTTTGTCAGCTCCGATAGACTCAACTACTTTTTGACCAAGTTCATCTTGAATATCGGCGACGACGACACGAGCACCATGTTCAACGAACAATCTAGCACTTGCTTCTCCAATGCCGCTAGCAGCACCAGTAATTATAGCTACTTTGCCCTCCAACCTACAAGATCGATGCATATAAACAAAAACATTTGATTAAAGCTGAAAATACACATTTAATTATCTGTAATTACACGATTTGAGAAAATACTAAGTATGGTATACCTGAGCTTATTTGCCATTATAAGAGTAGGTAACTTCCTTTTGTAGCAACTGTATGTTAAATTCACTAATATATAGAAGAGGTCTAGGAAGCGCTTACCAACCGAGGCTATTTTGGTAATTCAAAAATTTCGATGCTTTTAGCCCGTTTGGATTGGAGTGAAAAAAAAATTACTCCCTCTCTCCCATTTTATATGGCACTTTTCGCATTTTGGAATTCAAATAAAGTCTATCTTTGATTGTATATTTTTATAGATCCTTTTAACATTTTGAATTATCAATTATTGTGATTTATAGTATTCTTTAAATAGCTTACAAATATATAAATTTCATTTCAAAAAATTTAAAGATTCTATACACAAATGTCCGGTCAAAGTTAAGCTAATTGACTCTCGAAAAACGAAAAATATCACATAAAATAAGATAAAGGAAGTAGTTTTTAATTCAATCAGAAAATGTTACATTGAAATGACTTTCTTTATTACTTATTTTAAGTCAATTTTCATCTTACCAAAAACTTTGCTTCACTTATTTAGATTATTTTTTACTTATTTTAATTTTTTTTATATTTATCTAAACACTTTTCAAAGTCAAAAAAAAGAAAAGCTTTGAAGTCAATTTACTACTTCTTTTTCTAAGCACGTGCCTTATATATTTGAAATTTGATTAATTTCGAGCCTACCATGTTCACAGATCTGTTTATGCACGTGATGTGTCATATCTCTCTATAAGAATTATAGGAGCTATATTTGCTCTGATAAAAATTCAAGCTTTCATTAACTATTCTTAGCTAATTTTTGGCCTCATTAGTTACTAAATCAACGTCAACAACTGTGACTAAAAGATGTTTTTTTTTTTTAAAAATGATAAATTAATTCACAAATCACTAGACATCTTCGTGATGTCATTAGAACTTACAAATTGTCCCTACTCTTCTAATGAATCTAAAATCAAAGAGTTGAATTTTGTCACAAAGAAAATTGTTACCTAAGTCATTTTCCTCTCGCTTTTTACGTAACTATCTATACAATTATTTAACCCTATTAAATTATTTTAATATATGAGCTAAATGATATAAGGTATTAAATATAAATTATGGATTTAGTCTATTAGCCAGCCACTAACTCAAATTCATTATTAAATTTATGTGTCAATTAAACAATTATAAATAACAAATAGCTTAAAAATTTTCAAAAATATTTTTTAGAATCAATACAGAAAGAGTTTAAATATGTTTTTGACACTTATCTGATAAAAAAATCACGATTAGAGGACAACTTAAATTATTTGAAGGCTTATATAACAAATTCGGACTATTAATATTTTATCGGTGACATATAGAATGGATTAGAGGAAGTAATATGTATTTATTTGAAAATGAAGTAAGAAGTATGGTATAAAATATATTTTGTTTTATACAGTATTTTTAGGCTACGACACAAGACGACAGGTATACTTTAATGTTTTTGTAGTGAGGTGCTAGAAATTTGTAGGACTCACCTCAATTAAATTATTTGTCGTTGTTTTGTAGCAAAGTGTTTGAAAATTTAAAAGTTATATATAAAATTTAATTAGCGCTGTAAATTTTATTTGTGTTATATAATTGAGACAAAAATATAACGTGACAGTTAGTTTTTTTTTATTGCAGTAACATGGTTAGAATCATTTCAAGTTCTAAAGATTTTTAAATGCAAATAGTAATTAATAACAATAAATTTTAAATTTTAAATTTATCTGTGCGGAGCCTCAATTTTTTCACCAAGATTGGACCAAACTGGAAAAACTTTTATAGCATACCACGTTATTATTCTATGGAAAAAAAATTGATTATAATGTACCGTATAAAACCCGCCACTCACGTTTTTTTTAATCATTTTTTCCTTTGCCATTCTATTTTTTTCCTTCTTTTTTTTTTCTTTCTAATTTTTTATTTTTCTATATCATCTATTTGAAACCTACTCTATCAAATTTATTTTTCTTATCCAAGAAAAATAAAAGATTCTATTGACTTATTTATTTTAACAAATAAAATATATATATTATTTTTTTGTAAACTATTCTTATTATTTAGTAACTGCATAAGATCCGTTAAAATTGTAGTTGAAGGTTAAAATGAAACAAAACTAAATAGGTTATTAAAATGAAAAAAAAATGAAAGGCGTTTTTTTTTTTTTACTATCTATGCCAACTTTCTATTAGTAGTACTACTAATTTATGTAGTATGATTGAAATTTCTACTAGCAACCGTACCATTTTTAGAGGCTAGCATTTTAAAGCCAAAGATTTCTGATATTGACATTTGTGACGAGATGTTTAATATCTGTTTTTTGTTTCTGAGATTAAGTAAACATTTTGGACATGCGATATAAAATTATAAGATGTAATTATCGTTTAGATATATAATTTCACATTGATTTATCTCATGATTAGATGATAATTATGATTTTGAAAATTTTAAAATATAAAAATTGATTGATAAATTTATATTTTGTAAAACACAAATCACATTTATATCTACTAAGCATGTATTTCATATGTAAATAAAAATTATACTTCATATCAACACTTCTTAAACTATTTACATCTCATATAATGATTATTCTCACTAATAAAAAATTTATTATTATTTCAAATCAATTCATACTTTAATAGTTAGATTCCCTAAATTCAATATTTTTTTTATCAAAATTATTTATCAATCGAATCGAGCAACAAATCACTCAAAGTAACAAAGTCGGTTCGTCATCTTAGTCATACAAAAGAAAAATGCAAGTTTAACATGAAAAAATTATCCGTATTATGTGGGAGGACTATATTAAAGACTAGTAAACCACAACTTATATAGTTATGTTTTTTAAAAAATTGAATTAAAACTTGATTATAAATATTATATTTTTTAAGAATATCTTTGTGATAATGTATTATGAGATTTTATAAATTTTTATTTATTTGGTAAAATTATAAAAAATTTTGATAATTTTAATAATTTTACAACTTATAAGATTTTTATATTTATAAAAAAATATATAATATCAAAAACTTAAATAACATATTTAAATAAAATTTTAAATTTCACTTTATAATTTCATATCGCATGATAAAACGCTTTGACCACTCATGTGATGTCTAATGCCTTTTTGTTGTTTTCCTAAGATCAACTTAACTTTTTTGGACCACTGATGTTTAATGTATATTGTTTTTTCCTGATATTAATTTTTTGTCTTGGTTGGCTAAAATAATGCATGTTGTTTGTTCAAATTAGAAATTTTTGATCAATCTAAGTCATTATATAAAATAATTTATTAAAATAATATATTATTTTAAAATTTTATAAAATTAGTATAAACGTATTTCACAGTAACGTTTTAGGATATATTTCATTTTTTAAAAACTAACAGTGTTAGGTTGATATACGTTACTGTAAATAACGTTTTACTATAAATAACGTATATCAATCTAATGCCGTCAGCTTTTGAAAAATAAAATATACTCTCTAAAACGTTACTGTGATATAATCCATATTCTATATTTAAAGGTATAAATTACTAGTATGTATTTTATATATTTTAGAATTTGGTCAATTAATTTGTGATTTCTTTTTTAAATTTTTCTTGAGTTGAAATTTAAATTATGGTCATAAAAGTTAAATAACAATATATTAAAATTATTGAGATTGAACGGATTAAATTGAGCGAATCATGACTCCACCCAATCTTTGATATAATTAGAGAACAAATTTGCACCATTTACTTATTAATTGGCACGTGTTATGGAGGGACCGGAAGAAAGGAGCACCGGAGGGGAGCCGGCTCTATGCTTCAGGTATGATTCACGTGACACATTTTAACTTGATCAAAAGTTTAAGAGGAAAAAAAGACATTTAAAATTTATGATTAAAATAGCTTTTGGTCACAAATCATTTTATTAAGTATAAAACAAAAAAGAAATATTAATTTTTTTTAAATAATAAAAAGGTGACATTTTATTTTTGAAATTGATTAGAAAAAAATAAAGCATCTTCAAATTTAATGAATTCAACCTTTAATCAGGCCAACTCACTGGTGGTGTTGGACGGTCCACCAATTATCTTGTGGTAGATTATTGGAAGAATGAACTTCCTATCAACATGGAGTAGTAGCAATAAATTTCTATTAAGAGATGGTTTGGTTAATAATGTATATATTAAAGCGTAAATTATTGAAATCGATAGTTTAATATGAAATTATAATCTATCCCTAATAAGTTTCTAATCATATTAATCTTTAAAAATTTAAAAAGTTGGATACATTAAATATTGTCTTGGATATATTAATATGTAGCTCGGAATACATTAAAAACTAGATCGGATACATAATATGTCGCTCAGATACATTAAATACTGGTTCGAAAACATTAATATGTAGCTCGGGTACATAATATGTAGCTTGGATACATTAAATACTGATTCAGATACATTAATATGCAGTTCAGATACATTCAAGAAACAAGAAATTTTGGAGATTTTTAAAAGTATTAGGGGATAATAAAAATAAATAAAACAAAAGATGTGTATTTCTGTAATTTGTCCTATATTAAATCTTTTATAAGTAATATTTCATGTTTTGTAGATAATTAGAAGATATGTTATTCATGTACTATAATTTTTTATGTTCAATATTATCCTCTTTGTCCAAATTACTAAATTTATAGCAATAGGGCTAAGGCACATGTAAATCAGGGTGTCCAATTGAATACTCTTTCGTTGGAAAAATATTATATATATAAATAAAAAATTAATTAAATAATATATTTTAAACACTATTAAAATAATAGATTGTTATAACCTTGTGATTCTAGACTCCTTTAATGATTTCAAACACATCAATTCTTGCGTATTCGAATTCACTAACCAAAAAAAACTTTTCTGCCCTTTTTGATAAGAAAAAAAAAGCAAATACTAATTTTTTTGTCACTTCATAACAACAACGAAAATGATTATCTCGAAGATGGACCCTTGCCTGGTGATCGAAAGTAATGACAAATTTTCATGGTAAAGTGTTCACAAAAATATTATAAAGAGCATAATTCACATCAAGCACCCTCTCAATTATTTCCCTGTTCATTTAGTCACCCGCTCGTCAGAGGCGAAGTCAAGATTTTCAATAAAAGAGTTTCAAAACTGTAGAAATAGACACATGAAGTAGTTGAAGGGAGTTCGACAACTATTATATATACATATAAAATTAGTTTAACCATATATAAATAATATAATTTTTCGCCGAAGGGAGTTCGAATGAACCCCCTTACACAAGTTAGCTCCGCCCCTGCCTCTCGCTAATTTTTTCTTTCTCCAATATTTCAAAATAGATTATTATTTTAAATTTTATTTGTTACTAATTTTAATATATAAAGAAAATATAGTCATTTTTTTTTATATATCCTCAACATTAATTACTCATTCTACTTCTAAATATATAAAATGAAATATCTCTAAATTAATATTATGGGGAATCATCAATACCTATTATTTTGTAGATGTGTTATGATGAGTTAATATTTATTAATTTAAAGAGTATTTGCAAAATTTAATAAAGGTTAATTTTGATTACACTAAAATTATTATATTTTACTAATTTATAAATATATTATATTGATCGAAAGCATATAAATATTTCATTATACATAAAGTACAATGTATGCTTATGATTTATTTTATAATATTTTTATTTATTAAACGATTTGTTGTAGAATAAATTCAAGAATTCAAGAAAAGCTTAGGATTCTTGAAATAAAAATAAATTCGTTCTTAAAATTCATTGTAAAAAATTATTTTATTGTATCTTACAGAAAACTTGGTTGGTTTCAAAGTCTAGCTATGTGTACTTATTCTATTATTTCAAAGTCTAGCTATGTGTACTTCGAAAAGTTGAATTGAAATAAAGAAACCTTTATTTCCAGTACAGAATCTTATCCTAGAAAGATTCGAACAAAAATAGATATAATTTTGAAATCTTAGTAGATGATGTTTATTTGTCACATTTCAAAGTTGCTGAAAATTAATTTGAATAAACTATGAGTCACACATAAATCAACCATCCATATCAATAAGGATTGTGATAGAGTGATAAATACTCTGTCATTCTTAACTAGTGTCTAGAAGTATTGGGTTCGAATCTCCAGTGATACAGACCTTCAATGGAGAGAGTTTTACACCATATATATGGGACTTCTTGCGTGTGAATCTCCCGTGGCTGTGATCGACTTGGATAATCTATCAACCGTCATTTCTTCCGTCCATTGGTTGAACCAAACCTGAGCAACACTCTTAGGGGTCTTTTAATTGAGAACAAGTTATTCTGGAACAACTTATTTTGAGATAAATTATCTTATAGACATGGTGGGATAAATCGTCTCAAACATGACAATCAAACAAGACACAATTATTTTATCCCATCACTATTTATTTTATCTCTCATACCAAACGATCCCAATTTAAGTTAACCATTTCTTATATCACTCCCTCAACCCATTTAAATATGAGCGGGTTGTGAAAAAGGTGGTAATTGTTTTTCTCCTATTGTTCATAATGTGATAATATATTTATTGTTTATTTTTAATTATTTAAATGCGGTAAATCTTAACATGGGATTATAGTATGCGAGTTATCAATTTTACTAAATTATGTATCAATGCTCATCAAATATTTATTTGTATCTACCCTAGTGTTATGCTATTGATGATGAACTAATGACATAATTCGAGAAAGCTAGCTAATTAAGACGTTTGGTAATTCAGTAAAATTATTTTAAATGGAAGAAAAAACAGTTTTTCTAGTTAGGAAGAACTAAAAATTTACGCTTGTGTATGATTTTTGTCATTCGTCCATAAATTCATCTATTTTTTACGGATAAAAATCTGCAGCATTTAAAAACCAAAAACGGCAAGGATAGAACATTGAAATTACAATTTACAACTAGAAGAAAAGGAGACCCATAAACGTTGGGCCCAATGGGCCAAAAGAATGTGAAACCCAATTTGATCATTCTCATTCTTTTAAGAAAATCTAAAAAAAAAAAATCTCACTAGTTTACGAGCTAATTATATTTGGATATATTTTAGTTTATAATATTATGAAATTTACCAGATTTTGGTGTATTCATATATGTTTAGAAAACATGTATATAGGGACATATGGGGTTAAATTTTGATGGAATTTATTCTAAATATACTGTATCCAAGTGAATTAGCATGTATATAAAATACATAAATAAATATGACTCGCCTTCCTTACTTTCCTCCCATTTTGCTTACCACTCTCTTATGTATCAGGTATTTTAATTACATGAGAATCACACTAGATATGTCTTATGTATATCTAGTGCAATTAACATGTTGGGATTCATGACTATCTTGCTCACCCTCCACCCCTACCCCGTTCTATTTTAATGCATTTGGTAGTAAAAGTACATCCACTTACATGTATATTTTTCTTAATATTTTATACAAAACTCTTAATTAATAATAAGACACTAAATTATTTGAAATCACTAGTAAATTTAGTATAAATGATATGAGTGGGTGTAGTTTTTTCCTCTTTTATATTTTGAATAAAATCAAATTACAATATGTTTAGCTAGCAATATTAAATATGTTTCATAAAACTCTCATTTTACTTGTATTTTAAATAGTGAAATTCAAAATGTTTCGTACAAATATTAAAGTTAATTATCTAAAATGGAAAAATAGTAAAATTGTGGCTTTAGAAATCGAAAAGATAATTTTATATTTTATACTCGCTCAGTTTAAAAAAGAATGACTTCCTTTCTTTTTTAGTTTGTTTAAAAAAAATGACCTCTTTTTTTTCCAACAACTTTCAACGTGACATGTTTAAGATCACAAGATTAAAGGGCAATTATGTACATTTGACATAACTTTAACATAGAACCATATAATCAAAAGTCTTCTTTATTTTCTTAAATTTTGTGTCAAATCAAACTAAACTATTCTTTTTAAAATAGAGTAGTACTACTTATATATCAAGACTAATGATATGAAAATCTCAGAATAATTTAATAGGACCTACAGGTAATCAAAGTAAAATTCCATCTGAAATGACAAATCATATTAAATATCTTTAATAATTTTTCATTCACACCACAATCTATTCAAACAGAGAAAAATCATGTCTAGAAAATCATATTACTATAGTTCATATTTAAGTCGATTCGGTGACTGCTCAAGCTAATAGTAGTGTAAAGCCAAAAATAAATTGGAGGTATAATTTTTAATTATTTTTTATGTTCAAAATTCAAAGTTATTTATTTCTTTTTAATAACAAAGTTATATTTTCTCTATGATCTTAAACAAAAAATAATATACACTAAAATATTTTTTAATCTTATGATCTTAAACATATCATGTGAGAGTTAAATTTAAAAATCGATCCAAGAAAAGAACATTATTTAATATTTCAAAATAAACAAAATCAAACAAATAAATTTAAAAAATTAGTATATTTTATTTATTAAAAAAACTTATAATCATTTTATTATTATTTAAAATTGGGCCCTTCAAGTTTACTTGTCAAATAATCTTATTATTGTAAAATTTATGTGATTAATAAAAAATCTGAAAACATAGAATTTTGATTTGGCCAGAAATATGCCAAAAACCCTAATGATGAAATGGGAACTGTATGCAACATACAACTTCAAGGGGCTGTTTCATTAAATAAACATAATCCGGTTGTCTCGATTTATCTAACATTATTTAAATTTTAAGATTCATATATTTTTTAAATACTTTCAATTATCAATTATTATGACCTATATTACTTTTTATATAATTTTAGTTCTATAATGAGTAGCTTTCTTTTTTGGTTGTTTATGATCGGAAAAGGGCCTAAAATACCCTCAAAGTATTGGAAATGGTACAAAATTACCCTCCATCCACCTATTGGCTCCAAAATACCCTTCCCACCCACCTATTGGGTCCAAATTACCCTTGTCATCCACCTTTTGGTTCAAAATTGACCACTTATTTAACGGTTTTATATTTAAACTATTTAAATATTTTTTTAAATACGTGGCACGCAACTATATGTTATAATTTAACTTATTAGTATAATTTATAAATCAATCCACTACCCACCCATTACTAATTAAACCCCTCCAAATTAATACACCCGTCACATTATTAATGCAACAACAGAAAAGCTACTGCCAATTGAGTGTTTTTAAAAATTTGAGACGAAAATATCTATAGAAGTAAATTATCATACGTTAAGTGTCTAAATAAAAATTACCGATAAACTTAAAAGTCTGACTATGTTCATCTTAATTATTCTTACGTCTCAATTATGTGATTTTACTTCATAGTTAACTTTTTTTCAAAATAATATATTAAAGGTTTTAAAACAAATCATAAATATTTATAAAATTATATTTTAAAAAAGTGCATGAATTAATTCGGGATGTATTACTTCTTTACCTTTAATCATAAATTTCTAATTCAATCTTGAAAGATGATCCTATTGAAAGTGTCCTCCTAAATAAGCGGCTCAACCTATATTTAATTGGGGCTTCGATTCGGACTCAAATAATTTTGAATGTCATTTTCAGAAATCTATAATTTCATCGTGTTTTAGTAGTGTTTATGACAATTTTGATATTATAATTGGATTATTAATTGGGTGGGGTTTAGTTAGTAATGAGTGGGTAGTGGGTTGATTTATAAACTATATTAATAAATTAAATTATAACCAATAGTTGAACGCCAAGTATTTTAAAAAATATTTAAAGAGTTTAATTTTAAAACAATTAAAGAAGTGGTCAATTTTGAACCCAAAGGTGGATGACAAGGGTATTTTGGAGCCAATAGGTGGATGAAAAGGGCATTTTGGAGCCAATAGGTGGATGAAAAGGGCATTTTAGAGCCAATAGGTGGATGAAGGGTAATTTTGTACCATTTTCAATACTTCAAGGGTATTTTAGGCCCTTTTCCGGTTTATGATTTATCTGTACAAAATAAAACAATTCTTTTTTTTTTGCCTAACTTGGCACAATATTTCACTTACACATCTTAATTGAACGATGTTCACTTTAGACACGTCAGGTAGAATTTTGCTATGTCATTTTGACACTTATATTAATATCAGCAAAAGTATATACATAATGTATGTGTATTACACCAGCAAATGACGTGTTAAGTGACAGATTAAAGGATGACATTTGTCATTTGTGTGAAAATTGATTTTAAATAATTAATTTTGAAAAAATTTAAAAATAACTAATAAATTAATGATACATGACCTAAATAATTACTCTATAAAATAGAATAAAATTTAATTAATAAAAGAACCCCCCCCCATGTCTTCTTTAAATGCCCCCCCCCCCCCCCCCCCCCCCCAAAAAAAAAAAAAAAATTGTAAAGTTGCGCCATTTTGTACTTTCTCTTTTCTTCTTTTCCCCCCCTAATAATTAGCTTGATAGAGTGTGGGAGATTTTAGTTAGTTTAAAGAATTTATTTAGTTTAGTTTAGAGAAATTTACTCCATTATTTTGCTGAAACCTTCATTCACAATGGATGAAATTTAACATGAGCAAAATAATGGTTAAAAAATGGGGAAAGAAGAGAAAAATAATAATAATAAATTAACTAAAGAATGATTCACGCCTGGTGAAAGAGTGTATCACACTCATTATGCTATGTAAGCAAAAAATGTCAAAATAACACAAAGTGTTTAAAATGAACATCGTCCAATTAAGGTGTCTAAGTAAAATTTTGTGCAGGGGTTATCGATGAATTAGACATTTTTTTTTTACAGTAAATATGCATATTTGATTTGGTGTATACATTGGATAGCACTCTAAAAGGGGAGAAAACATACCAAAGCAAATCAACGAGAAAATGACCAAAATGGTCCTTACTATATGGATAACGCTTTATTTTTGTCCTTATGTATTTTACTTAATTGAAATAGTTCTTAATATATAATAAAGAGGTTCATTTTAATCCTTAATATATTTCACTTGATAGAATGGTCCTTATATATGATTAAAAAAATGTTCATTTTGGTGATGTATCCTAAACCTGATAGATTAAATTTTTTTAATATGATACTTTAATGACTAGTAAAATCTATTATTGTTGCCTTTTATGTTAGCTCCAAAGATAGAACCCCATAAAATCTAACACCATCTTTTTTAAATTTACCAATTTGTTTTTACCGTTTCTCTTTTTTAAGAAGATACTATTCTACCGATGTAATACCAGTTTCTATTATGGTCGGATTAAAAATATAAGTTTGTTCAAAAATTACTATTCTCTCCGTTTCTATTTTCAATATTACCCTTCAAAATTATTAGTTTTGAAAATAATATTTGACTAACATAGAAAAAACAAGTAAATAAGTCATGTACATTAATCAAATTAATTAATTAAAATAAATTAATTTATGTTCATTTATAGAAATTTGACTATAAGAGAACACTAATTAAGTATACAATGATAAATTTAATTAATTTTATATAAAAAAATTAAAATAATGACATATAAATAGAAATGAGAGAGTATTTATGACGTTTCTTGTAATAGTATTTCCAAACAAATTGTCCAAACATTTTGGAAGAAGAATATCGATTTATGAAATTTAGAGGACCCACAACCGTGCAGTTGAAACAATGAATCACGTATAGGATGAGAAAATGAAAAATAAAATAAAAAATTTGTGGGGAAGTTCAAAATACTTTCTTCAACTATATATTTAAGGATAATTTTTATATGTAGCAAGTATAAAATTTATATTTGTATATTATAGCAAGTTTATATACTTGAGCTTCATAACAAATTTATAAATGTATAATTCGCTATACATATACAATTAAAGCGAATTGTATAAAACGAGAAAAAGAGAAATTATATACAATTATAAAACGAGAAAGCGAGAAAGGCAGAATTGAATGTATAAAACGAGAATGAAAGAAAGAAAGGCAAAAAGAGACTTGTGCAGGGAATATATAATTGAATCGAATTGTATAAAACGAGAAAGAGAAAAATTATATACAATGTGAATTTATATAAATGAGAAAGACAAAAGAGACTTGGACAAAGAAATATTTGTATTGTATAATTATAAGTGTGTAGGACGAAGATATATGCATTTGCATGCATTTATACGATTTTCTCTCGCTTTATACAATTAGAAACACAATTTATACAATTCTATTTTATAATGCGAAAGAGGTGAGCGAGAGGAAGCAAGCAAGAGAGGGAGAGTGGTGAGCCAAAATATGAGGGAGAGTGAGACTGACAAATAGTTTGCTATGGAACACAAATAAATCAAAGGATAACTACTATATTTATTTTCTTTTATTTTATATTATTAATTTGTCATTCTATATAATTATCCCTATATTTAATAATTTCGTGTTCTTAAATTTGTCAAAAATTAATATTCTTAATTTTTGTAAAAGGAAAAAAGAAATTGCCAGAAAATTTGATTACAATTTGATCAAACATGATATTTTATCATGTTACTTTATTTTTTAAATATTTTTATCCTTTTGACTTTAATATCTACTAACTAAAAAATAAAAAATAAATTATTTTATTTTAAAATTAAAAAAATATTATAATTTTTTAAAATTCCTGATTAAATTATGACTAAACTTTCTAAGCATTTAGCATTATTTTTTTAAAATATTAGTCATTTATATTTGTTTGAAAAGAAAATAAAAGAAAATAATCACGAATGTCGAGAAATACTCGTTAAATCCTCAAATAACACAAATTATACTTCAAAATAAATAGAATATTCTTTCAGTTTCATAAATTATTCTATTCATTTTTACAAAAAAATTATTTGGCCCAATTTTATTATTTTTTTTAAAATTACTCTGAACTTATGTATTTTATAGAAAACACCAATCATTTGTTAATCCAATTAATAGTTATCTATCAAATTACTCCATTAATAACTATTTCACTATGCTATCTATACAAAAAGTGACCACAAAGAACACTTTATTTATAATGGGTTATAATTCATCTTGAATCCTTGATAAAATTGAATATCGGTAACATATGTTCTTTTCGATATTATTATAGTATTGTTGTTAATTTTCTTAATTATGTTATTGAATTATTTTTTTGAAACATATTCATTATAAAATAACAAAACAAACTTAAACTTAAAGATATTTTTAATAATTTTAAAAAAATTTCATACATATAAATTATATTTTTTAAAAGTAGTCAAATGTTTCTCTCAAAACTTATGACCAAACGCTGGCAAAATACTAAAAGTTTTGTGAGTTAATTCAAAAAAACTCAAAACTAATTGAACATCAAAATTTTAAAATTCTATCATATTTTATAGTTAAATAAATATTTAAAGATAAATTTTTTTAAATTGCACATAAATAAAATTGGACCGAGAAAATATTTTGAATCTTTTTTATGATAGAAAAGGGATGATTTTTGTAATATCTCCAGGTAGGAGCATTGCTACCTTTTTAGTTGAATCTTGTCTTCTACTGCCTTCTTCCTTACGGATGTACTCTCTGCCCATTCCTCTCTCTCTCTCTCTCTCTTCTGTACCATTTCTGCAACTCTGTCACCCATAGACCACATCCCCAGCTGACACGTGTCCTTTTTCCGTTTTGAGATTCGCCTCAAACTCACTCTTCCCCATACCCCCCAAATACCTTCTCTCAAATCTTGCTTTGCCATGTTTGTTAATCTTTCTTTTTTGCTCTCTGTTTCTTCTACATTGCAATAAATGGCGTCTCTAACGCCTGGTATTTTGCTTAAACTCTTGCAACATATTGATGATAAAGAAACCAAAGTTGCTGGACAACACCGCTCTGCTCTTCTTCAGGCATGTCCAAAAAAAATACTGATCTTTTTCTTTTTCTTTAATCATTTTTTATATAACAATGCTGGTGTATCACTTTAATAATAATGGGTTTTTCAGGTGATTAGTATTGTTCCTTCACTTGATGATGATCCATGGAAAAGCAGGGGATTTTATTTAAGGGTATCAGATTCTCAACATTCAGCTTACGTTTCTGTATCAGAACAAGATATTGAGTTGATACTGAGTGATAAGATCCAACTGGGTCAGTTCATTCATGTTACTCGTCTTGATTCCGGTTCCCCTGTTCCGGTTCTTCGTGGAGTCAAGCCGGTTCCCAACAGACGCCCATGTGTTGGGGATCCTAAAGATTTGATTTCTAGTGATTTTCTCACCGCTCGGAATCGACCCGACCCGAAAAAAGGGAAGAAAAATAGTGAAGTGAAAAGGGTCGAGGTGAAAACCAAAACAAACAGAGTGGTGATGAGTGAGGATGTAAAATCAAGAAGACAGTCCATTGGGAATGGGAAGGTTGATGGGTTAGAGATGAGGAGATTGAGTTTGGATTCAGTTAGAAGAGGATGGGATCGGAGCCCCGGTGAGAAAAATGGTGCTGGAGCTACACCTAGGTCCAAATCGAAAACCGGGTTTCCGGGTTCGGATTCTGTAAGTTTACCCCCATAAATTAGTTGTTGATGCACTTTTGGCACAATGTGAATTCATTTAATTTAGGCATGACATTGTTGTAAAGTTTTTATCTTTTTGTGATTAATGCTGTTTGTTAGAATAGTTATTTGTTTTCTCTTTTAGGTCAATTTGCTGATTTAATTAGTAAACCTAGGGCAAAAATGGTTAGACAATAATGCACTAGGTTAATTTCAATGTCCTTGTCTTTTTCTTTATTTGGTTCATCAAAGAGATCACATTAAGTTCATATTTAGATTAAACTTAAAACAGTAAAAATGTTGGTTCTTTCTGTACAATAATGGATGGATTGGACTGGATACTGGATCAAACTGTTCATGCTAAATCAAGATTTTATAACACGTTGTAGCTCAAGCTGCCTGGCTATTTATCTCCATGGAAATGTTGAGAACTGTGTCCCTGTAGTTATATGGCTTGCTTCAGTATGTTATATTCTTATAGAGTACGGGTGGTGAGTTATCACAAATCATTTTGTTGGTGTTGTTTATCGGATGAATGTGAAACTTTAGTTAGTCTAATATAATATTGACCAAGTCTTCTTAAGAGAAAATTCATGGCTTTGTTTTGTTGATTGTGTTTGAATTGGATGAATCCATATTTTGCAGCTTCCTTCTGTGAAGAAGCCTTCTCTAGATAAAGTTTCAACACCAAGACATTCAAATGCAAGTATTTCACCGCTTACAAGTAGGAATAGTATTGTGTCACCAAGGTCAGTTAGCAGGCCCACTAGAAAAGATGTAGAGCTTATTGTGTCACCAAGATCAGTTAGCAAGCCTACTAGAAAAAATCTAGAGCTTATTGTCTCACCAAGAGCAGTTAGCAAGCCCTCTAGAAAAGATTTAGAGTTTTCACAAGATGAGACTCTTCCGTGCAATCTGACAAAGGTGGCCCTCAGTTTTAAAAATTGGTCCGACTCAAGGATTTCATGGAGTTCACTTCCATCAACAGTTCGTGATCTTGGCAAGGTACGTGAAGAATGAAAGTTCTAGTTTTTAAGTCTATGATAGTGGTATGTTTGCCTATCAAATTGTGTATTATAATCTCTTCAAGAAGTTGTCATCAAATTGTGAATTATAATCTCTTCAGGAAGTTACAAGTTTAAGAAATGTTGCATTTCTGTCTGCTATGCATGCATTAGAAGAAGCTGCTGCCGCAGAAGGTGTCATCCAGTGCATGAGGTAATGGTTCAGCTTTATTTCGATGCCTCTACTTCGCATGTATTTTTACCAGTATGTGACATGAAACTACTGGAATATAGAAGCTCTGCCTTTGAATATTTGAATCATATTATTCTGTTGGTGTGTATTTATAATTTGTTCGCTTAGTTCTAGAATACCCCTATGTGGGGACAATCTTGATTAGATAGATTTATTGCACTCCACCCGATTACTCATCCTACAATGTTATCTTGCATTAGGTTCATAATTTATATATTGGTACCATGCAAGATTATGTGGTCTTTGCTGCCTTTTGAGTCGTTGCATTCCTTTCTTTAACAGTGTCTCATTTGGCTTACTTCATGCCCTTACATTCACCTAACCTACAGGCTACACATCACTTGTCGTTACGAGATATTACTTATCTTTGTCTTTTAGTTGGAAATAAAGTAAAACCGATCCTTAGGGGCACGTTTATCAAGTCTCATCCTATTCAATGTATAAGCAAGAATGGTTGTATTAGATCACCTTTATATTTTCACTCTGCAACACACATTGACAATGTCCTGAATCAGCCTTCCGTTAGTATTGAATGACGAACTTCTTCGATCTGTGTTTAGCTGGATATCCCATTCTCATTTTTTCAGTGAACATAGTTCAGGTGTTGTTTGCCAAGAATTGAATATTATCTGAACACTGGTCTTTTTTATCGAAACAAATTCTCTGAATGCTTTCATGTATTAATTGTGGTTTGTAATCACATTGGCAGTGTTAACTTTCTTCTAAACCTATGCTCTACCCTTAAGACATAGAAGGTAAGCTTCCTCCTTACACTTCTCTACAGTATGTTTGCAGAACTATGTGAATCATCGAAGAAAGTACCTGCTGGTCAATTGGTTGAGCAATTTTTGAATCTTCATCAAAACATGCAAAAAGCAGCAGCTCTTACCAAATCATTAGCGACGAGAACTCCTGAAACGAAAGGTAATGACAGGCTGTGTCTGCAGAATTCCTTTCCAGAAATTTGCCATAACTTTACCAATAAGAACGCGGCCTCTTGGATTCAAGCTGCAATTGATTCAGAACTTTCCAAATTCTGTTTGTTCACAAAGGAAGACAAGAAGGGAAATTTGGATAATGAGAAATATCATTTCATTATACTAGAGAACACTCCAAAGATTAGTGAAGCAGAAAACCATTCGCCTATAAACAAGCAAAGCACTAAAACCAATGGGCCGTCTGGTCCTAATTCTAGTAGAAGAAGTTCAGTATCTAAACCGAAGCAGCATTTACCAGCTACTACCAGAAGAACAACTATTGAAAGGGAAGAGTGGTCCGAAGGGAGTGGGCTGAAAGAGGCTGCAAATTTAGCAGAAAAGTTGGTTTCTTCATCTCGAGCTTGGTTCTTGAACTTCTTAGAAGATGCATTGAACAAGGGATTTGGGCTGGATACTGTAGACGGAAATTCTGAAATTGTAGATCTTCTTGGTCAGCTCAAAAGCGTCAATCAGTGGTTGGATGACATGCTTAAGTTTGGTAACAGAATAGATGAGAGGGTAGAAGGATTAAAAAAGAAGTTATATAGGTTTTTGCTCGATCACGTTGACTCCTCAATTCTTGGAGGCAAGTAACCAGCTATGATCTTAGCTATTGACTACTAACATCCTGGAAATTCGATGGTTCGTTACAGATGCTATTAGATTAGGTATGTTCCAATGACCTGAATATGATCATTAACAGTTGATTAGGCTCTAAGATATTTAGATGAGGAGTAGATATGACATCCTGCTTCAGTATCCAAATGTAAAGAAGAATATATCTTCACTAAGCTGGAGAAAGAAAAACTTAAATTAGATATTTTCATCATCAATAGTTTGTCTGTCTTATCATTTTTGCTTGTCTAATCTGATATCCATGTTATACACTGGCTCAACTAACTCAAATTCACACCGCGTAATACTTGTTAATTAACATGGAAAATCAGGCTCATAACTACTTGTGAATTCTTGAATTGCTTAGGCTTTTACCTGTGAACCTTCTTACTCAAAAATATACATGGGAAGGCTTGTCCAAAAGTTCTAAAAACAAAACATAATCTAATTCCAATAGAGTTGAATAAGAATAATCTAGAAAAAATAAAATAAAAGCTAGCATTAAATAGAGTCAAAGAGAATCAATTTTTGGTGCATCCTTGTATGTTTTGTGAGTAGCAGCCTTTGACAGAGCTTTCATCCCTTTGCAGGACTTCATGTGGGCATGAAGTTTCTCTGGCTTGAATGGCTTCCCACATTGCCTGCAACACACATTTCATAAATTAAATACTATGCTGACATTTACAAAAATATACTCCCTTTACTTGTTGAATTTACTAAAAATAGATAGTTCAAAAATAATTGTTATTTTATAAAATTAAGATATAATTGAGTACTTCTATATTTTTCTAGTTAACACAGAAAATCTAAGTGAAGAGCACATATATAAATACTTTAATATTGCGTTCGCTAAGATTGACTCTTTTTTTATTTATTTATTGAAGAGACATTAACATTTTAAATAATTAAAGATAATATATAAAAGCATAATAGTTAAAAAATAGCATTATTCTTTTAAAAGGCGTGTAGATAAAAAATGTGAGAAGTATAAGAGAATGTGTAATGGACTTTTTGAATTTGTGCTTTAATTTAATGAGAGACATACTTTAAGTCGCATGATTCTTTTTTATTTATCATATTTGTATTTGGTATATCTATTAAAGGAATGATAATTGATATAATTATTTTATTATATTATCTCTATTAATTGATCTTTAATATTAATAATTGAAAAATGATATGACAAGAAAGTAACAAATGTTTAGGATAAATTATGAAAATCAGAATTATCTTTTTTCTTGACATGTTAAAAAATAGCAAATAAAAGTAAATCTATGTTGAAATTGTTAATAAGTATGGGGACAAGTAAATGTGAAATAGGGTATACTTAGCAACAATTCCAACATACATTTCTACATTTATTTTATTTTTTGTATATAAAGAAAATGACAATATTATTTTCTTTTTATCCTTAATATTTATTACTTTTTGTCATATTATTTTACAAGACTTAACATTAAATATCAATTAATAGAATAGATAATATGATAAAATAATCATGTCAAATGTGTTTAAATCAACCGTAACAAATAAAAAGGAATGGATGATATACTATTTTAATTTAGATACATCCGTTCTAACTTAAAAGTATTCATTTTCTAGAAAATAAGAAATGTTTATATAAACTTATCCATAATCAAAGAAAAACTAATTAATGATTTACATTATATAAATGAGGATAGTTTTGAAAATAAATCAATAAATCCTAAAACATAATGAATTTTAAAATAAAGTGAAAAAAAAGATTAAAATATTATATTTTAAAACGAAAAATAATAAATATTTAATTTAGTTGTTACTAGGAAGGAACTTACGAGCAGTTGGGTCCATTGATTGGCTTATAATTAGCAGAAACTGATCTACGACTACCAAATTCACTTTTATTCTTTGACATACTGAATGCCCCATCACAGCTTTTCCTGCAATCAACAACAAACTACTAAGCTAATCATCGACGGATTCAGAAATTTTACGAAAATTAAACGCAAAGTGAGACAGAGAATCGTGGGTTTAATCGAATCTAGTTGAATATATAAAAATTAATTTGTGAATCTTTTAACAAAACTAATTGATAGCTGGTAAGAAAGAGGTGTAAATGCTTTTCACATTAGTGTTAATTTCTCTTTTTTCTTTTCTAAAAAAAATATGTTTTGCGATATTTTTCTATTCCTGACCCACCCCTATGCAAAATTATATATACAAACTCATAATAACTAACATTTAACCTCGATACAAATCGAAAAAACGTGCACCAAAAAATCAACCTTAAGGTGGTTCCATGCTACTTCAACATTGGCCATAATTGAAACAACGTTTAACTATTTGGACAGATAAAAGATAACTATAAGTAACGATTCATAATAAATAGATAAATAAAACGCGAAAATTACCTTGCATTAGTCTGTTGTTGATTCCAAGCAGTGCCAAAGATCCTCTGAGATCCTCCAATTTTATCAGCTTTACAAATCTCTGATGAAAAACTAACTGTTTTTTCAGCAGCAGTAGCAGCAAAAGTTTTATTTTTTTTGAGTGGAATAATTCCAGAGTCATTAGTATCAACAGCCCCACAAGTAATCAAATTCCTGAAAATACTTGAAGCTCCATTTGAATAGCTTCTACTCTTATTTAATTTCGGGTTTTTCGATGTTTTTTCATTATTCTGACTAGTCTCTGTTTTTTCTTCACTATCCTCTGTTTTCTTCTTGGTTTTCATCGAACCAAAAGAGGAAATAGAAGAAGAAGAATTAGAAGAAAAAGAAGAATTGTTACTAATTTTTTTTTCTTCTTCTTCGAATTTTGGTGAATTGGTAGTGAGTGTAGACGTTTCAGAAGAAATATTTTGGGAATCTTCTTCGATTTCTGAAGAGATTTTCTTTGATGAATCCATGAGAAAAACTTGATCTTGATCTTCTTGTTTTGTTTGTTCCTTTGTTACTTCTTTTTCACCACTTGAAACATCTGCAAATGTGAAGTTCAATTTATAATACTCTTTATTGAATAACAGATCAACTCATATTTAGTCACTAAATCTATAAATTTGCCTTTTTTGGAAATGTGATGGTAAGTAAATACATAATATTATTTGATCATTAATTATTAAATATTCTTTTCCACACTAAAATGAAGTGAATTTATCCTAAAATTAAGGCAATATTTCATCATTTAATGAGAATAGACAAGTAATTTTTTCTCTTCCCTTTTGAAAAAGTATAATAATGTTGTACAATGTTCTTAATTATATGTATAATGTTACCATTTCAAATTAAACATCAAATTATGAATTATACAATTCAACTAATTGTACCCTTAGAATATGATTAAAAATGCCCAAGTCCATAAAATTGTTCACAGCCTACTTAAAGTTGATAAGCAAACATGTTGGTCATCTAAGAAATAAATTAACTTATATGCTAGATAATATTTTAAAAAAATGTTACACTATCTAATTTGTGATAACCTTCTAGTTTTGCGACTTTAGTGTTACAAATAGTTAGGTACAAATAGTTAGGTAGTGATTTTTTTTATCGAGAATAAGTTCAGTGATCACCGATGGAAATTAACGCGAAAAATAATAGTTACCTTTAATTGTGGTGATGGATGGAATTTCAGATCCTTTAAGAACATATTCATTGTCCGATATTGGAGTAATGAGATCTTCATCCAATAAGTCTTGCCATACATATCCTGTTTTGTATTTCCTGCATCATCATAATATTTGACTTTCTCAATTTATTTTTCTATTTTTAGGAAATAAAATCCCAAACTTCCATATCATATAGTATATATTTCCAGCACAATTAATTGAGAATTGATCTTTGATGAGGTGAGATATGATTGATTCTTGTGCCTATACATCCATGAATTCTAAACTTTTAATTCGACGTATAGAAATATTTTACTAAGCAATATAACGCATTATTCACGTTTCATTTTGAGAGAGAAGAACAGTAAACTAATTTTTAATTCCTGAAATTATAATAAAAACATGAACTAACCTCTTATATGACCAAGCAAAAGATTCAGGCATGTCTTTTCCTCGCAATTCTCCCAACCATCTCTTAATATCTACAATATAATCCAATCATTAATTTGGAAAAAATCAATCGTTTATTTTTTCACAATTTAAAAAATGAAATGAAAAATAATTTTTATTTATATATAGAAAAAACAAACCTTTAAGACGGATTCCATTTCTAGAGAAATGATGAACTCTAATGAGATGAGGATGTTCAATACGACCTTTTCTACTCAAAAAATATATGATATGAAGTCTTCTCACTTCTCCTCCTCCATGATTTTGTCCTTCCATTAATCTTCTCCTAATTCATTTTTACAATTAGTATATTAAACAAACAAAATTTTAATAAAACTAACTGAATTCTTCTTTCTAGGCATGCTTTAATATAGTATTAACAAATTCAAAAAAAGTAATAATAAAAGTAATTAAAGATCAAGAATATGGGACAAATCTATATATGTATGCCGGCCTGCTCTAAAGATTAGAAGAATTAAAAAAAGGGAATAACGAATTTTATCGTGCTTTTAACCAAGAACTTTAATTAATTATATATTAAAAGAAGCATGTTTGTAAATTATTTTTTCTAATTCAGTGTTCAATACACACATTGAAATTCGATTAAATCAAAATTCACAAAGAGCGATTTCTAACAAAAATGACTCTGCACCAAAAAATATTAAACTTGAGATCTCTGATTAAAGATGAACACCTTGTTGATAAACATGTTTGTAATATTAGTATATGTATATATGTGCAAGTGCAGGCCTAGCTAGTGTAGTTCAAATTTATTTAAAGAGTATAATATAATATAAGATGAAAAGTTATTGAAATGATAGAAATTCTTACACACTAATCAAAATAAACATCATTGGATTTGTAGATTACCTTTGTTTCTTTTGAAGAATGAAAGAGAAAAAATGTGTTTTTTATCAAGAAAAAAATGAGGAGTTTGATGGATGGTGTGGGGTGAAGAAGTAGATCTAGAGCTTCTAAACCATATATACAAGTAGAGAAATTAGGTGTTCCAAGAAAGTTTTATCTGATTTCCCGCGATATGCTCAAACTTATATAAAGAAAATAGAAATACATATATATACACATAAATGTATATGTATTTTTTGTGTTGGAGGTTGGGTGGGTGGGGTGGGGTGGGGATAACAGCTTTTGACCATTTTTTTTTTTTTGGTTTTATACCCAAGAGAAACTTTATTTTATCAATAATTTTGTAATGATCTGTATGAATATTACAATGTAAATATATTTAATTTGGTTAACAAACATCTTTTGGTTTAATATTTTATGAATGAATTTCATATATATGGGGTCCAAAAGATATTTTTATTTATTTTTAATGATTTTTAAACTAAGATAGGATTTGTGTACAAAATATATTTCTTTCCTATATAGAGTTTTTTGTGTAAATGTTTTAGAAGTAAAAGTGATAGTTTTTAAATAGAAGTAAAATCACGGTGATCAAAATAATATTTATTCATTTATTTGTTATTATTATTATTTTATTTTATCAAAGACTTTTCCTTATATATCACCTTTTTGCAACATATTTATGTATAACTTAAAAGGAATATTATTTTGACAATGTATTTTGGGGCTTAACTCCACGTGGTTTTATTTCCAACCTTGTATTTTAGGACTACGGTTGTTTTTGCGCTAGTGTAGTTTGAAAAACTAAAGAAATGAGAATATTTAGGTTATGTGATTAAAATAATCAACAAATTCACTTCAAACTATACCTAACTCTCTAATTAAGTAGAAAGTAGAGAATTAAGTGAAGAGACAATTTTATAAAAGTACATACATATATAGACACAAACAAGAAATCGTAATTAATAAGTCATGGAGCCATAATTACTAGCCATTTGTAAGATTACTATGCAATGATGGAAAAGATTAACACATTATGCACAGTTCTTTATTATAACAAAATAAATAATATAGAAAGAAAAATATCATATATATATATAAATTAAATAAGAGAATGATTATTATAATTACGTATAGCAGTAAGGGTTGGGTAACCTAATTGACTTTCTTCTTAATGATGTGTAACAACATTTGCTTATATTTCTAATAATAGAACTACATTTTTAATTATATACCTTTTATTTAAATTATCTTGTAGCTTATCAAATGATAAATGAATTATTAGTGGCCATTATTTTCCCATAGGTTGCTAATGGTTTGTTAAGTTAGTTAAGATCGTAAATTCAACAAGAAATAATTATATGTGAGAGAAGTTCAGTAAACAACCAATTAAATACCATAAACTATCCTTAATTAGTGAGAAAATTAAGTGTTGACATTTTCATAATGTGCTTATAATCCACAAGTCTTCCTTGTCAAGGGCGGAATTAGATAGGTGCAAGTGATTGATTAAGATGAAAATTAATTTTTACATATATAAAGTCGCAAACATGAAATTCTCTCAATAAAAATATTGCCTTCGACATTGTTATTGTTCCATTCATTACTAGAGAAAAAAAAATGAAATTGGTAAAGGACAAAAAAAATTATAGCTCACAACATAATTTTAAATTTAATCTTATTCAGGTACGTATTAACAACCTATCCATTCTAAAAACATCCAAATAGTTAGGAGCTTTTTAGCAACGAATTAAATAGAGAATACTGATAAATTCCACGGCTAATTATTTCACATTTTCATAGTGATTTATATGTCATAAAATATTGATCATTCATAAGTAATACATAGCTTTCTATATGAAGCCATACAACGCATCAACAAAAAATGATTTTCTATTCATGACGCTGGGCTTAAATCATAAACATTATTTGATTTTATAGATGGTAGTGTATTGTACCAAAAGTTTATTAAATTAGTATCATTTCTTATAATACAAAAGTCAATCAAATATATTACCTAAGTAATTGTACCTAAAGTAATTTTGTATACCAAAAAGCCATTAATTTAAACTTTACCTAAAATTATAACAAAGTCACTAAACAATTTTTTCTTACGTATAGCTAAAAATTCATCGACTTTGACTAAGTATTATATAAATATATAATAATCCAAAAACAAGAATAAACTTCTTTTTCTCATATTTAAATCGTCAACAAACTAAACAAAAAATCGTAAGAACAAACAAACGTAAAAAAAGAAAAGAAAAAAAGAACAAACTAAACATCAATAGCAAGATGTTGATTATAAGAAGCATATAATATAAACAAATAACCATGAGTAAAATAGCTTCTTACATATATTTTTTTTCCAATTCCTGAAAACAAGATCTTCTAAGCATGAATAAAATTAATTAACTTGATGAATGATGATTTATGATGTTTATATATTTTACTTATAAGCACTAAATGAATAATAGTTGTTGAAATGTAAATTGTCATGGCCAACTTAAAACAAAAATTAAGTTATAAAAGTGTCATTGTTTTCGGTAACCATAGAGACTCACTTGATGTTGAAATTTAATTAAAAGCTTATAGCAATAGGAAATATATTACTACATTAATTATAACAAAATTAAACCATTAAGTCTGCGTTACGTTGCAACTGAGAAATAGGGTTGTTCATGGGACCTTATTATAATTTATTTAGGTTTTGAGACTAGGGATGATGACGAATATAATGATCAAATCATGTCATTTACCTACACTATATATCTTCATTTTTTATTTGAGTTAATATTAAGGTTTGATTTGGTTTGGTTGTTAAGATTCATATTAATAATTGTATCCCCTATGATAATAACTTAATAACAAATTGATGGGATTGGACTAGCAAAATGCTTGGTGGAGGTTGGGGTATCCAATGAGAAGGTTTTAGATAACTTTTTAACTGGTTAAAATGAGATGAGTTAATTAACCATCAAGAAAAATTCGTAAATAGTGTTATTTTTGTTATGAAAAAGAACGAAATTTTACTTTATATAACGTAACAATATTTCGGTAGATTTGCTACAAATTTCTTATTAGAATTTATCATAATTGATTTATACTATTTCAAAAGAAAAATTAAATCTTTTATATTCAAGTAACTATTTTTCCGTAGAAAAAGACTTTAGACTTCTACAAATTAAGTATCTTTCCTTCCACAATAGCATTTATAACGTAGTAATTAAAAAAAATCGTTAAGAAGACTATTCTTTCAATTTGTAGTTTTCTTTAATAGTATAAGTAATATTAGTATTTTTTTAAAAGGGAAATGCACAAGTATCCCCTAGACCGAAATTCTAGAGACATATCTTAACTAAACTAAGGTCCTATTACCTTATTAACTTTTTTTTTTTGTAATTTTATGCACCTTTTTGGCTTACGTGACATCCAAAAATTAAGTTCAGAGGTAATAGAACCTTAGTATAGTTAAGATGTGTCTCTAAAATTTCGATCATAATCTAGGGGATACTTGTGCATTTTCTCTTTTCTTTTTTATGTAGCTCACTTGACCAAACAATATTAAATATTATGTTTCCTTATCATAGTTTCATTTATTGTCTAATTTATCACCTTCAAAATTTGTAATTATTAGCTTTCAAATGATACCTGATTATTTTAATTCCAATCAAAGAGATTACATCATTTTTTAGACGATAGGTATCGGTTTAACTTTGTACATCAAGCCAACTTTGGACGAAAGCAAAATATATACCTCGTGCAACATTAAAATATTTGAATAATTTTCTTATTTTTATTTAGGAATACATACATATACATATATAACATCAAAGTTGTCATAAAAAACTGGCTTTACAACCAATACCTAGAGTTGGTTCTTGGTACCAATAATGCAATTTAATTAAAGAGGACTTGGTTTTCTCATGACTTATATTCAATTTTATTAACAATAAAAATATATATACTTGTTGTCTAAATTATAAACAAAAAATCATATCAAGCTATATTTTGTTAACACATTAACTACCCGTCTGGACAAGTTGTTTAAGATCAGAATTTTTATCACCCCTTGTCTGATGGACAAAATTTAATATAAATACCTTGTCATAGTCAAAAGTTTTAAGTACTTTTACAAATCATCCTAAATTTGAATTTTTTTTTGCACAAATTGATTTTATTTCGAAGTTTTCTAAGTTTATATGTACTGCTCATTTAATAAAAAATTGTGATCTAATTTTTTTAAAAAAAATTATGACCTAATTTTGCAAAGACAAATTTTCTTAGCGTATGTTTTCTAAAGACAACATTTTAAAACTAAACTTATGTTTTATAAGACATCTAACTTGTGTCTTGAGATAGAAGTTCATTATTATGATTTTTCAAAGCGTAATATTCTAAAACTAAACTTATGTTTTGGGTCATAGCGCTTGTGCCTTGGGGCAAAAGTCAACTTTATGAAGAACTTATCGCATAATGTTCTAAAACTGAACTTATGCCTTATAAGGTATAACGATAACCTGTGTCTAGCGATTTTCTTGAAAAATATTAAGACTATTTCATCTGCATTTTTTTTTTTTACTTAACATGTTAAAAAAAAAAAAGATTAAAAATCATAAATTTATTGAGCAAAAATTAAAGACCAACCAAAATAGGGACATTCATGCAAATGAAACCTAAATTTGTGGTGAAGCCCAACAATCAAAACAACCTAAAGCCCATTCTCTTCTTGTGCTTAAATTTTGGGGAAAATGTAGGCCCAACATAACACTTTGCACTTATATAGCCACTTTTTCAATTCATCCTACATAACTTTTTTTTTTTTGTATCAGTATTTATACATCCTTATATTATTATACAATATTTATATATCTATATAAATAACAATCTATGTAAAAGTGTATGATAATATAAAATATATTTATCTTATATAAAAATGTATATAACAATATATGAAAGTGAATAATATGTTGCTAGCTACAAAAATGAACTTCTTCTGTGATTTTTAATTATATTTCTCGTTCAAAATCGATTCAAAAAATCATTTTTATAAGGATATATGTAGTATATTTTAACCAATCAATCAACCATATGCACCATATCCCATGCATGCACAATTATATATTGTTAGAATTATGAGAAATATTGCCTGAACAATCATTATTTGAACTAAACTTATTAACTTATCGATGAAAACTGAAATATGATAAAAGAGAATTTTAAAATTATCTCCACTTTTGTCCATATGATGAGCCAAATATAAGCGAAAGATAAAAATATTAAATGCATGCATCTCGAATTAAGTAGCCCTTTGGTCATATATTCTAATATTTTCACTTTATTTAGAAGTTACATAGTTTTAGATCAAATTATATTTGGTATATATTTTTTGCAAATAATATTTTGAATAATGTTTATGTTTAAATGTATTTAAATACAACTTTAAAAGTGATAAGTGAATTTAAAATAGGTTATGAGCCGTTTCCAAAAATTTGAATTACAAATTCGAGTTAGATTTGAAAATTTCACGGTCAGATTTAAAATAAAATAAAAAGTCGTTCTAAAAGAAAGTTTTTATGACCTAGCAGATCCAAAGGTATTATTTACGTTTGACCATAAATTTTAAAAAAACTATCATCAAATATCTATTTGCCTATGAAATTTTGATCAAATTCGGTACTTCAACTCACAAAACTCACAATTTTTTCAAGTATAATGCATGTCCAAACACAACTTCAAGTTTCAAGTTCCAACTTTGAAATCTACGACTTAACGGAAGGTAAGTCAATTTAATCACTAGCAAACTTTATATCGACAAAGAGGTCACAACTCAAACGAAATCATACGATACATTCATGAAATAACTATTTAATGATACAATCATAGATAAAAACAAACCCCATTTTTTTATCACACCATGTTTAAGTTTTAACCCCTTTCATCACCATTCCACATATCCTTAAATTTAGGTCCAGTTGGTCCTTCCTCACCTAAAACCTCATTTGGTAAACTTTTCACAAGTTTCTCAACAGCCCTCTTTAATTTCCCAGGCAAAAATCTCTCTATTTTTTTCAACTCATTTGCTATATCATAACTAATTTTTGGACCCCATTCTCTAGCATAGTTAAGCCATATTGGCTCAACAATTTCCAAATAATCACCAGCCACCACTTCATAATTTGCTCCAGTGTCCATCACCTGCCCTTTTGCTGTATCATTTCTTATCCCAATATTCCCATTCCCCTGCATATTTTGCCCTGTTTTCGAATAACAAGCGTGACCATGCAACGATGAATAGGCCACGGGCTTGTTACCATTTTCAAATTCAAGTTGTGGTGTACTCACCCAATTTCCTCCACTATGTTGGGAGAAGTACACACTTTGTAACTCTCCATTGAAGTTACTAATCCTTAACGTAATGTGTTCCCAATCGCCAACGTGCTGTCCAATTTTCCCTAAGGGAATGGTGATGAATTCGATTTTTGCTCTAGCAGGGCCGTTAAAGGGGTAAAATAGCCATAGAGCGATATCAGTATGTGTCGCGCCAAACATTGGTTTAACATGTAAGTAGGATGTGGCAGCATGGAAATCTCCACTCTTGACATGATTTTTCGATGAATCATCAGTTGGTAAGTCTAACCAATACGCGCCATCATTTGAACCATCTCGAGGGAGATTTGAACCGTCTGGCTGAACAAGAACCGGGGTAGATTCTTGCCCTTTCGTGTACAATAATGCTCCATTCTGAAAAAACCAAGTGACAGAGGAAGGGTAATATTCTTCATCAGGGTGGAAGTAATATAAAGGCGAATACGCTTGAAATAGTGCTTGGATTTGGTTTAAATTTGGCATAGAAGTGAATTTTTCTACGACGTTTTTCAAACAAGCTAGTGAATCTGCTGCAGCTCCGTTATTTGAAGCCATAAAAGCACCAGTAGACACTCCTAGGCCCTTAATTCCTCTGTCTTTTGGTCTTGATGAGTACACATTTAACACATCATTGCCCCAAATCCAATCATCAGTTTCAGATACATCGGTTAAATCAGCACGAACACATCTGATTTTGTCAAGAGAAGGCTTCTGAGGAGACGTTGTTACAACGTGTCCAACGGATTTATAGCCCTCGGGAGGAATTGGGAGCCAGATATAGCAAACACCATCCTGTTTGATTTTCAAATTTTCACTACTCCACACAAGTGTATAGTCATTTGGCAATTTTAGAGCATCTCCTGATGAATCTTTACCAACAAGAACCCAACCAAAAAGGGGCAAATTGTTAGGTTGGCTATAGGATCCAAGCATAAAGAAATCATTTGGTAAATTTGATGGCTCAAAGATTGTAGCTCCAAGATTATCTGGTCCACCTTCTTGGCTAGCCCATATTTTAGTAAATGATGAGATTTGAGATACTTGTAATCCTCCAAGATCAATGATTCCACTAGCAAACCCTTCACCTGAGATATAAACAAATAATATAATAAGTTATAAGTTCGAGTCGTGGAATTAGTCACAGAGTGATGCACCCTTCCCCAAATCATGTGTCAACATAGGATGTTTGATGCACCAGACTACTCATTTTTTTTTTACATGTAATGCAAGAAAACGTATCTATAAATAGTAATATGGTGCTCTTAAAGAAATTAAAGTCCATGGGTGAAAATATCGCGCGTGTTATAACCCTAGACGCATGCTCTAAAGCGTTAGTTAAGCGAGGCGAAGCAAACAACAACTTAGACATCCTATAAGATAATGAAAAATTACACTTTATTAACATGAAGTAATACCTGAAGGCCAAGTAGGCAATGGAGAAGGAAACTTAAAGGGAGTATCAATTGGAAGTAACACATTAGCATCATCTTGATTTGAAATTTTTTTGTTGATGTTACCCATAGTTGGATCTTTAAAGGAATGACTTGAAGGAAGTGTAGGGAATAAAATGAGGGAAGCAACAAATATATTCTGCAAAAGAGAAGTTGAATAATGTGAAAGAAAGAATTAGCTAGCTATATATAGAAGAGCTCAATGGGTGAATTGTGCAATGAAAATGTGATGGTTATATATATACTAAAATAAATTTTCCTAGTCTTGACAAACTTATCTTCCTAGTTGTTGACAATGTGAAAAGCATACCTACCAAAATTTGGCATCTCTGCTTTGCTACAAAAAATAATAATATAAATTTATATATGATTCTATATTAGGTAGGCTGTCTTCATCACATTCGGTATTTGCAAGGGTTAACTCAAATTTTCTTAGTCAAAAACTTATAGTATTATATATACGTAAACATCGGAATTTTATTGTATTTAATATGATCATCTATAAAATTAATCGAATTCATGTTTTTTTAAGAATACTCTACTCTATACCTTAGCTCACACCATTAAAAGGGATACATATGTTCTTGAAGAAACATCTGGAACATAAAATATTGTCTTTTTCAAAAGGGGAGTGATCAAGAGGTGTTTTTCTTCAAAATCAACTCAAATATGGAAGTGTTACCCAATGGTCTTGGTGATCAAATAAATCAAGTAGGTCTAAATTGTTTAATGTTCAAAAAATGTGTTATTAAAGACCCCCGAACAAAAAAAAAGAAGAGAAAAATAAAAGAAATGCACAAAATTTTACTCATAAAGATTCATCAATAAAATTACTTTTCTTTATTTTTTTGCGGTGATTTACATTTTGAGAAATTATTTTTCTAACACTATATTTATAAACGTGAAATACTTTGTATACTAATCTGTATTGCAAATTTAGTCACATGGCCAGAAAGGTAGAGATAATGCTTAATAATTTCCCAAATATTATATTTATTGATCATGGTTTTTTAATCATATAAGGTCAACAAGCATCTTCTTCGTACAAGCAAAAAATATACTTTAGATACATGATGTTTTACACGTTTTAGAATATGCTAACAGATGCTACGTACTCTTTGCGTTCCAAGTCCAAATTCGTCGTTCACATTTTCTTTTAAATTGGTATAAGAATAGTGTTTTAAATATTTTTATGATTATGGTATTAGGGGTCAACTAATGCACCTCCACTAATTTTACTTTATACGTGTTACATTCTACCAATAATAGATATCAGATTACTATGTTCAACAAGGCTAAGACAAATAAGAAGAAATTACCTATTAGTACTTTTCTTAATTTCTATTGAAAATTTAACTCTGAAATCTAATGATTCTAAATTTACTTTATCGATCACTGAATTGCGATGAAAGTGTTTTACTTTTTTTTTGAACTAAACGTTTTCCAGGAAATCAAATGACACCAACATTTACCTTTACTTGTTCAACCTCATCATCACCTTTTTATTATACAAGATTAAAAAATTTCCTTCTGTTCCACAACAAATACTAATCAATCCAAAAAGAACAAGTCGTTCCCATAATGACAATAATTAATCATAGTTAGGTGGTGGAAATACAGTTTAATTAATTAGTCAAGAGGGCTTACCAGTAAATTAAAGGGTCGTCATCAATATATTATATGATATTGGAAGTTAGAGGAAATTGATTAACTTTAATAAATCACCAAAAATATGGGATTCTAAAATTATTATTTTTTTCCCTTTTGGCTCTTGGGCGAAAGCTACCACAAAATATATCGAAGAATAAAGACAACTCTTCTTTAATTTATTTGGTTTATGTAGAATGATTGTTACATCTGGTTAAATACAATATTTGTTCTAATTGTTACTTAAAATTTATTGTATCATATAGTATCACTAAAATAATGATCATTGTGAATGCACCATCGCTTATTTGCTGTGATCGTGTCATTACATTAGAGGTTTTGATCAAACTAAGCCATAATATAAAGCAATTCACCAAAATAATAAGTTTTTCTAAAATTTTACAAAACTAGTATAAACGTATTTCACAGTAACATTTTAGGGTATATTTTATTTTTTTAAAGCTAACAGCACTAGATTGATACACGTTACACACAGTAACGTTTTAGGAGTAAAACATTACTCAAATGACGTTTTAGGAGTAAAACGTTACTTACAGTTACATATATCAACCTAATGCTGTTAGTTTTTTAAAAACGAAATATAACCTAAAACGTTACTATTAAATACGTTTATACTAGTTTTGTAAAATTTTAGAAAAATATAATTATTTTGATAAATTACTTTATATTATGGCTTGGTTTGGTCAAAAATTTCATTACATTCACATAAAGTGGAGGAGCCACCATATATCTTTACGGTGTTTATCCGAACCTCCTTCGGCGGAAAATTATATTATTTTTATATGATTAAAATAATTTTTTAGATATATATAGTAGATGTCGAACTCCCTTCGGCTACTTCGTGTTTCTATTTCTTCATATTTTAAACTCCTTATGGAAAATTCGGGCTCCGCCTCTGTTCACATAATATAATACGATACAAAGCGATATGTAACAACCCTAACAAAGTTGTAATATTCTTCAAGTTAAGTTCTTAGCCATACTTAAAAGCTAAACTCGTTATTAGTTATGATTTGCAAGTTATGTTTTATCACGCAGAAGTCATGACAAGTGGTGATAAGAATATACTTGGCGTGTGGTTATGTTATCCAAATAAATTTTGTTATCAATAAATTATGTATATATATATTTTTTTTCAAGTTGTAGTTATACACTCCATCCCATTTTAACAATTGTTTTAGTTTTTTTAATGACCATTACAAAACGAACAAATACAACTTTTATGTACATAAAGGGAAAAAAAGGTGATCTCTTGGGTAAACATTATTGTTACAATTTTATTCTTTATATATTCATTTCTCATATCGTAAAATACCCTTAGTATGACTGTTTTTTTATATATTAATTTCTCATACCGTAAAATACCCTTATTATGACTGTTTAAATATGGAAAAAGATTACTCACCCGTTACAACCAAGTTAAAATAAATAACAGTAGGAAACGTACCTTCTATTTAACAATTAACTTTCAATTTAAACAATTTATAGAAAATAAAATGTTGAAATTAAAACATATAATGTGAATTAAAAAAATGTTCTTAACAGATGTCCACATGTAAATGTTACATTTTTTACCCCCAAAGAAATCAGAAGAACTAAAAAAACGTATTTTGATTATTACTAAAAAAAATTAAAAAACGAATCAAATTGAACCAATAGTGATGTTTTGTAAATCACCTTAGCTTATCACATGCCACGTGGGAAATGGACCGACCATGCTATCCTTTTGTTAAGAGTTGATTTACAAATAATATATCAATTTTATAAAATGCAAGACATGTGTTTTATTAAACACTCATTTGTTATTTAATTATGATTAATAATACTATATCTTTACTTTAGTTCTTAATTGATTAGTTAGCTTGATGGATGATATTTCACTATCATATTTACTATAATTATCTAAATATTTTTGAAATACTACATATCTTATCATTAATCAATAGTATCGCATCATATATTGAGGCAGATACATCTAGAAATATGTAATTTTTGCTATTAGATACACTAAAATAGGGAAAGGAGCGAGTGAGATGAGAAGACATTATATTAAAATTGATTTAATTGCCGCTAAATATGTATTTTTAGTGGCAATTAACACTCTTTGTATATGTCCTTAAAGCTTTTAGCAACATTTGATCCAATAACACTTAACTAATGTCGGTAAAGACTTTGACACTCTTTATTTGTCAATATTTATTGTTGTTAAAAATTGTTTTTGTTATAGAGCGATATTGGTTATGTATCCTAGATATATGTAAATCACACTAGTTACATGCATTTGGATGTATCTAGTGTGATTCACATTTATATGGGATAACCTATACATAGTAGAGTGGCGAACGAGATGGAAAGGAGGTGAGCAAGATTTGTAATGTATCGTAGATACATGTGAATCCACTTGGATACAATGTATCCAAAACAAACTACACCTAATTTTGACATCATGTCATCTCAAGATACATGTATCTGAAAATATCTAGATAAACCAAAATCTGATAAGATATATAATATTACAAACTAAATATATCTAAATAATAGTTTCTAAACTAGTGAGATTTATGTAAGTTTTCTTATTCAATATCTCAATTTAGTTTGAGCAGGCCCACTGAGCCAGTGATCTACTCTTTACGTCGGCCCAACCATCAATTTTTAGGGCAGCCCAACTTAGTTCCAGCTTGAAGTTTTTTCATGGATTGCTCGTGCTTTAGGGTGGTTTTTAATTTTCGGAAACTTATATTAATCCCACTAGTGAACAAACTAATATTTTAATTTGTAATATTACGTATCTTATCAGATTTTGGTGTGTTTAGATAAGTTCAAATATGTCCAGGTACAAAAATTAGGTGTAATTTGTTCTAGATACATTGTATTCAAGTGAATTCACGTGTATTTGAGATATACATGCATAACAAATCTTGCTCGTCTCTCTCTATTTTAGTGTATCTGATAGTAAAAATACATATATCTAAATGTATTTTTCTCAATATATGATAGAAATTCTTAATTAGTGATAAAATACATAATATTTTAACTATATCTAAATGTATTTTTCTCAATTACATATGTATAATATACAATTATCTAACCAGTATACATATACAATTCACCTTTCTCCCACTCTTTTCCCCCTCTCTCTCGCCTCTCTTCTCTCTCTCCCAATCTCGCTCGCCTCTTTCCTCTAAATAACGTGTAGCTACAAATTGTAATTATCAAACTATAGCTATGGAGAGTAATTAATTATTTTTAAATGGCTATATGTGAAAGTTCCCCTTTTAAAGGGAAAATTACGCGGATAAGCAAATTTATACTATTTAATTACTCATCATAGCTATAGTTTGCTATAATTACCACTCGCGACTAACATTATACATTAATTACGTGGGCTGACTTCGAATTTGTATAATTAGTCATGTTTGTATATGTATAATTCGCCAGTATATACAAATAATATGTATAATATACAATTTATTAGCCTATATACATATATAATCACCTCTCTCCAACTCTCTGTCCTCTCTCGCTCGCCTCTCTCCTCCCTCTCTCAATCTCGCTTGCCACTCTCCTCCATCTCCCAATCTCGCTTGTCATTTATACAAATTTATATGTATAATATACAGTTATATACAATTATATACATATACAATTCACCTCTCTTCCACTCTCTGCCCTCTCTCGCTTGGCTCTCTCCTCCCTCTCTCGATCTCGCTCGCCTCTCTCCTCTCTCTCCCAGTCTCGCTCGCCTCTCTCCTCCCTCTCCCAATCTCTTTTGTCATATATACAATTACATATGTATAATATACATATACAATTCACCTTTCTCCCACTCTTTTCCCCCTCTCTCTCGCCTCTCTTCTCTCTCTCCCAATCTCACTCGCCTCTTTCCTCTAAATAACGTGTAGCTACAAATTGTAATTATCAAACTATAGCTATGGAGAGTAATTAATTATTTTTAAATGGCTATATGTGAAAGTTCCCCTATTTTAAATGTATAAGTAATAACAATATGTATGGTAGTGAATTGTGTCACTTTTACTTTCTTTTTTTAAAACTAATTATTTGTTGTTCTTGGTCTTAATTATTCATTTATTTATAATTCATGAAACAATTCAACATTATCTAAGATTTAATTTTACACGACAGAAGTTAAAGTAGGAATTAGGTCAGCATAAGTTGTGTGACATTTCTAATACCTAATTTTTCTAGCACAAGTTTATAGAATTTCTGCCTTATTTACCGTATAGGTCATTTAAAAATTAAGTTTTGTCTTATAAGATATAAAGTAATATGAGTTTTTGAAACTGAAATTTTACCTTTATTGATATAAGTTTTACAGAATCTAAATTATGCTATTTTTTCCAATTAGACCATTTTATTTATATTTTTGCTATATCGGCATAAGTTATGTCTTTTATCATATAATTTGTAGGTTCTAAATTGAATTTTTACCTCTATTGACCTTAAGTTTTATATATGAATTGAACAACATGATTTATGTTATATTATATTATAGCACAAAAATATAAACTTATGCGCCACAAAAAAAAATTCCGAATGAAAAATATTATTTCTGGTAAGTTATAGTACCTTGAAGAGAAGAACGCGCAGTAGCAAAAAGAGCTGAGACAAAAATACCGATGACATCATCACCGCCATCGAAACCGTCGCAGCTCTTCCGTATTTTCTGTTAATTCAGGTTCTCCGGCGAGTTCTCCGTCCACTGATACACACATACAATGCACGCACAACTTGATAGTCTATAACCATGTGGATATCGAACATCAAAGCTAAAAAAACAAAAAAGTCACAATAGAATAAGTACTAATAGTGAATATTTTATCAGTTCCTCATTTTCTGGTTAATTTGTACCATTATATGAGTTTTAATTTTCCTAAAATATAGTACTAATTACTGTTATTACTCCTATAATTATGGTGAGATTTGGAGGTTATAAATATTAATGTAAGCTTGTATACCATTTAATGTAATTAGCTATTAATTGAATTTCTCTTAAGTAATTTGCTGGGCAATTAAACATAGGATATATTTATATGATTTTAATTAATTAATTAATCAACAGCTACAGTTTTTAACAGTATAATACAAACATTTTTTTAATTAAGAAAATAATATATACCCGTATATTATCTAATCCATTGGTTTTAAATTCAGATTTGATGGCGATATTATTTCAATGACGAGATTGGGAAGTGTACTGTGTACAAATCTAAAATATTAAAGATAAGATTTGAATAAATAAATAAAAATTTTCTATTGATATATGTGATTAATGGAAGGATATTTATTATTTAATAGAGTAATAAGGTAACCATATTGTCAAACTACAAAGGATAGTATATGTGGGCATTAATGGGACCATTTTATTGATATTTGAATTGATTTTTAATCTAATCACGAATAAACATTAATGATGTGAAAAAAATTACATTATACAATATTATCAGTGTAATAAGAATGATTTTTGTCCTTCAAAACTTAATATTTCTAATATTGGAGTTGCAGTTTATGGCATAACGTTTCCCACTATTCATTTTCTTTGAGTTTCGTACATATTCTAAGTTGTAATATTACGTATTTTATTAGATATTGATGCATTTATATACATTTAAATATATTTGATTCATATATCTCGAAATACATGAGGTCCAAGGTTTCAAATTTATCGTCCTCAATATATGTTAGGAAATTTTTAACTAGTATTAAAATACGTAATATTTTTTAGGGAAACTTTCACATATAGCCACTTAAAAATAATTAATTACTCTCTATAGCTATAGTTTGATAATTACAATTTGTAGCTACATGGGAGAGAGAGGAGAGAGGCGAGCGAGACTGGGAGAGAGAGGAGAGAGGAGAGAGAGAGGGGGAAAAGAGTGGAGAAAGGTGCATTGTATATGTATATTGGTTAGATAATTGTATATTATACATATATATTTGTATATATGGCAAGAGAGATTAGGAGAGGGAGGAGAGAGGCGAGTGAGACTGAGAGAGAGAGGAGAGAGGCGAGCGAGATCGAGAGAGGCGAGAGAGAGAGGGCAGAGAGTGGGAGAGAGGTGAATTGTAAATGTATATAATTGTATATAATTGTATATTATACATATACATTTGTATAAATGGCAAGCGAGATTGGGAGAGGAAGGAGAGAGGCGAGCGAGATTGAGAGAGGGAGGAGAGAGGCGAGCGAGAGAGGGTAGAGAGTGGGAGAGAGGTGAATTGTATATGTATATAGGTTAAAAAATTATATATTATATATATGTATTTGTATATCTTGGTGAATATTACATATACAAACATGACTAATTATACAAACTCGAAGTCAGCCCACGTAATTAATGTATAATGTTAGTCGCGAGTGGTAATTATAGCAAACTATAGCTATGATGAGTAATTAAATAGTATAAGTTTTCTTAGCCGCGTAATTTTCCCTATATTTTATAGTATATGTAATCATAATATATATGATAGTGAAGTATGTTTAATTATATAGCTTGATTTTTATTTTTTTATCAAGCAGTTGCAATTTAATATTTTCTAAATTTCCCATGCTGCTTTGATACGCTATTCCTAGTACTATTGTAGAAAAAACTTTATTTGAAGACGATGATAAAAAGTACGAAAAAATCCGAGGTGTTCTTACTTTACCTATTCCTAATGGAGTTTTTGACCGTCATAGTCAATTTTTTAAAGTTTATTTTGTTAGTTGAATCTAAAAGTTTTCCTCTTTAACAAAGAGATAATTTTAGGTGAAATATCATATCATGTAGTATAAAGTGTTTATTATATAGTTAATCGACTATATTTAACCGGTGAAAAATGTGTGAACTGTTGCGACCCCCAATCAATATTTTTTTGACTTGACTATGTAAAGTTGAAGCAGAATTGTCGCAGTAGAAAGTGACTTCACAAATATTATTGGTAAAGAGAACCCAAAAAAATTTTGTTTTTTTTTTAAATTTTTTTATTTTGTGTCTGATATTTGTATTGGAGTCTAATTAATTTAGATTCACGTCAAGTAAAATTCCATTTGAGGAATAATACTTCTTATCAAAGATTTTTTCATAGTCAATACTCGAATCTAAGATCTCTAATTAAGAAACGAGCAACTTCATCTTTTAATGATAAAACAAGAAGTTAGTTATCAAAAATAAGCATAACTCCTCAAAAAGTTTATCTCAAAATATTTCAGACGTACATTAATGTCAGAGATTAAAATGTATTTTTGTTAAGTAGAAATATTATTCATTTTGGGTACTAGAGTCTAGAGGTCATAAAATACCAAAGTGAAAACTATACAATTTTCAATATTTTACGATGTTCTATGAAATAATACTTTGACAATCTTTTTGCTTAAGATTATTATTGAAAAAGGTTAAAAAATGTTTCTTTAGGAAATGGTATAATTTTTTCCTCCTTCCATCTATGGTCCCGATTAGCCTTAATATTAATTTTCGAGTTAAAAATCCACCTTTTATAAAATTATGAAATAACATACATAACCTGACCCATCCAAATTTATTTTGTTTAAAATTGTTGGGAATGAATTTATAAGAATCCACTATTGTTAAAGGATGAAGAGGCTGAGTTGAACCTAAATATGAATTCGATTGTATTATTAGTTTGGAACAAAAAATTGCAGCTTCAAACAAAGAAGATATTGTTATTTTTTTAATTTATTCAGTCGCAAAATGTTAAGCATCGAAAAACTAGTTATAAATAAATGTTTTTTGGTTATTAACCCGTACATTCACCTCTCTCCCACTCTCTGCCCTTTCTCGCTCGCCTCTCTCCTCCCTCTCTCAATATCGCTCGCATCTCTCCTCCGTCTCCCAATCACGCTTGCCACTTATACAAATGTATGTGTATAATATACAGTTATATACAATTATATACATATACAATTCACCACTCTCCGCCTCTCACGTTCGCCTCTCTCGATCTAGCTCGCCTCTCTCCTCCCTCTCCCAATCTCTCTTTCCATATATACGAATACATATGTATAATATACAATTATCTAACCAATATACATATACACTTCACCTTTCTCCCACTCTTTTCCCCCTCTCTCGCCTCTCACCTCTCTCTCCCAGTCTCACTCGCCTCTCTCCTCCATATAACATGTAGCTACAAATTGTAATTATCAAACTATAACTATGAAGAGTAATTAATTATTTTTAAATGGCTATATGTGAAAGTTTCCCTTATAATTATGAGTTAAATTATTTTCCAGTTCACGTGAATCAGTTAAATAAATAAATTCCCGCAAATGACATTTCAAAATTCCATGGACGAGGCAGTTTTAGTTTTGAAAAATAATGCCAAGGAAAATTGTGGTCCAATAGAAGCAATGAGTGACATTTTTAATCCTAAACATTATGTGAAGGACAATTAGAATCCAGAAAGAATAAATAAATTTAAATTACTTTTAATGCCGTGACATACATTTTAATCGTTTTACCAAATTATTGCTAACACAACATTTTTTTAAATGGAAGAAAATATGATTATGGATCACTAAAAGATATAGTGCCGTGGATAATGTTATTTTTCTTTAATCATATTTTAAATTTAAATCATATGAATATAAAAAAATAATTTTAATAGAAGACACTTTCTATTAAATAAAATTTTATTATCGTACACAACACGAATTTAAAATATTTTGATCAACAAATTAAAAAAAAAAGACAACCCTACAGCCTACAGGCGCCGGCTTTTGCACCGCATTGAATATCTACTAATAATACTAGGGAATAACTCAACAAAAACCACTTGGCACTACCATCCATTTGAGTTCCCAAAGTCTTAGAAGATCATATTATTTTAATTAAATATCATAATTTATACCTATTTTGAATCATTTTATTAAACAAAAACACCCAACATTACATTATATGTCATCGAGGTATCCAATTCACATGTTACATATGTCTTACTTATATTATATATCGATATGATTCAATTATTCTGATTGTTGTTATCGTCAAAAATAAAATTATATGTTGTATACTCTGACAATATACAAATACACCAAAGAATGCTATTTAATAGCCAAATTTTATATTTATCAATGTATAGTAAATAGGGTAATATATGATAATCAGCCGTTTGGCCAATTTAGGGGTCAATAACTATTTTTAAATCTATAGCCCTCTCGCCTGCAGTCTCTTTAAACTAATTTAATTTGTCTCACTAATCACAACTAATGAGTTGTTTATAAACTTATAAAAAGTTAGGTTAAATGAGTTGTATTATTTATTTGTTAATTGCATCTTTAAAATTAGGTGAAAGTTTTTTCTTATCCCATTTAAAAGGTAATTTTGATTCATGCTACTTAAAGCTAAACTTACCAACATAATAAGAGTCCGGAGTCTAAAGGGTGAAAAATATTAACAAAAATTTAAAAACGATATATAAAATTTCTTTTTAACCCGTGAGCGATTTTGTCCGTCGGAAAAAGTAAATTTAATTTTTTTTAAAAAAACAAAATTGCTCCCAAACGAACGATTTTCAAAATAATTTTTTTAAAATAATTTTTTCAATATGTTGCTTCTGAGTCAGCGACTTAAGTTTTATTTTTTTAAAATTATTTTTTGCTTCTTTTTTTTTTTTAAAAAAGTGTAAATCAATTTTTATTTTTATTTTTTTAAAATCAAATAGCTGCCAAGGCAGCAATTTTTATTTTTATTTTTTTTATTTTTTTAAATCAAATCGCTGCTAAGGCAGCGGTTTTAAATCAAATTTTTTTAGCGATTTGATTTTAAAAAATAAATAAATAAATTTAATTAAACATCGCTGCCTTGGCAGCGATTTGATTTTAATAAAAATTGATTTAAACTTTTTTTTTTAAAAAAAGAAGCAAAAACTAATAAATAAATAAATAATTTAAACTTAAGTCGCTGCCTCAGCAGCGACATATTAAAAAATTATAAATTTTTTTTGAAAATCGCTCCTTTGGGAGCGATTTTGTTTAATTTTTTTTTAAAAAAAATAATCAAATTTAACAAGTCGCTGCTATAGCAGTGATTTTGCTTTTTTCGGCGGACAAAATCGCTACTTCATGAGCGATTTTGCCGTTTTGGTTAAAAAAAAATTTCATATACCGTTTTGAAATTTTTGTTAAAAATTTTTCACCCTTTAGGCTCCGGACTCAACATAATAAGCACAAATAACCAATGAATATTTTGTCTAAACTTAACCAAAACATAATTATGCTTCTTATTTTTATAATTCAAGAAAAGTTCAAGTTGTTTATTTAGGAAAGAAGAGAAGAAACCACAAAAAAAAAAAACAAAGAAGAACAAATGACTCAAGTTATAATATTGTAGGGTCAGGTGAAAATTTATTTGCTAAGGCCTATAGTCGTTTGATAGCTGGTTTAGATGAAATCTTGTATAAGTAATATTATGTTTGCTAGTTAACTAGAAAGTAAATTATTCATGTATTAAATTAGTATAGTGTTTGATTTGTAATTTAGAAACTCGAAGAACTAATATATGCATACATTATGAAGAAATCCAAATATCATTTATGCAGGACAAAAAATAGAATAACTGATACATGTATTATTTATTAATCACTCCATTACTAATATAATATTTGCATAAAATAATGAGTACATAAATTCAATCATAACTTTAACCAGCTACTAAACGATACTTAAAGGGTAAAAAAACATTAAGTTAAGTTGCTTGTATCCAAATCACAAACCAACAAACTAGAAGCAAAGACTTTTGAAGTTGAAAAGAAAGTAGCCAAGTCAAGTCTTTATACAATCCCCTTTCATCCATCCCACCCACAATATAAACTCCAAACATAATCAAACAAACTATGTAGCTATTTTCCAAAGTAATATAACAAGATTGTAACAAACAAACCATACTCTTCATATTACAAAATTTGATAATTTTATAAAAATAACAACATAAATAGTCCTTTCCAATCTTTGAATTGGTTTACTTCAATTTCAAAGTAATTTTCATTTCTCTAAGAAAAAAAATGAGAGGAGAGAAAACATTCTCCTTCTTTGTTCTATTATTCTTTATCTTAATTTCTCAAACAACAGCCACAAATTACCCAATCAATGTCTGGCCCAAGCCCACAACATTCCTTTGGCCCAACCCAACATCCATCTTCCTCTCCTCAAACTTCACCATCTCCCACCCGTACCACCGGTACCTAACTCCCGCCGTTTACCGTTACCGCCACCTCATCCTCTCCGAGCACCACCGTCCCATCATCACTCCGGCGATCAACCTCACTTCATTAATTCCGTTACAAAGCCTAGTCATCTCCGTCTCCGATGTCACTTCACCACTCGCTCACGGAGTCAATGAATCCTACTCTCTCTCCACACCTTCCGACGGCTCCGCCTTCGCCTACATATCTGCAGTGACTGTATGGGGAGCCATGCGAGGGCTGGAGACATTCTCACAACTCGTGTACGGAAACCCTACCAGAGTTGCTGCCGGCGTGTATATACACGATCTACCGATTTTTACTCACAGAGGTGTGATGTTGGATACTTCGAGAAATTTCTACGGAGTCGATCACTTGTTAAGGCTGATTAAAGCTATGAGTATGAACAAGTTGAATGTTTTTCACTGGCATATAACTGATTCACATTCATTTCCGCTTGTGATCCCATCGGAGCCTGAGCTCGCCGGAAAAGGAGCGTACAGCAACGAGATGATGTATTCGCCGGCGGACGTGCAGAAGATCGTGGAATATGGAATGGAACACGGAGTTAGGGTTTTACCTGAAATTGACATGCCTGGTAAGTTATGGAATCATGATAAAGTATAATAGAATAATGTATGGATAATTTTCGTTTACAATTTCTAGGTACTCCCGGAAAGGAATAAGATTTGGACTTTTGGAAGTATTATGAATTTATCAGGGCATGGGGATCATTAATTTATTAATTTTAACTTAATGGGACCTTGGTGAATTTTTTTGAACTTTTTCTTCTAGCAAATGAAAATGTATGAATCTTTTTATACAGGAAACCAAAACCTTTAAGCCTGGGTCTGGGGAATGTGGTGTGTATGAACTGCGGTTCTTTCGAGTACTCTTATCAATACGAATAATATATCCTCCGATATATGCACAAAAATTTAAGAGAATATGTTTGATACTTTCAATGAGATGTGAATGAGAGTTTAGATGGTGGACGATCTCAATCTTGATAGTTGGCTCCATTTTATGGTAGTTCCGTAGGTAGGATTTTGACAATTTTGTTTACATGGTGTGCTAAAAATTACGAATTTAAGATCATCTAGTAAACCAGCTTGATCAAGGGTAGTGGTAGGGAGAGTCTTGGTACCACCGGAAGTGTGATAGTCCTTATTTCTACAATTGATATTTTGCTACTCCACCAAAATACCATGATCCAAGTGAGGCAAATTGCTATATCCTCCACAGAAGAAGGTTATATCATGTTGTAAAGCACGTCAAAATTTCTTTTGTTAAACATAGAATCTCATATTGATATCTTTGTGGACATAGGAACAAAGATAAGTGTATTGGTAACACTATTAAATGTCTGAAGTTTGTCCGATTTTGCAAATATTGCAGCACATACAGGATCGTGGGCTGAAGCTTACCCTGAGATAGTCACTTGTGCAAATATGTTCTGGTGGCCCGCTGGAAGTAGTCCAGCTCTTGCAGCTGAACCAGGCACTGGCCAACTGAACCCATTGATTCCCAAGACCTATGAAGTAGTCAAGAATGTCATCCAGGACACTATCGCCATGTTTCCAGATTCACTCTTTCACGGAGGAGCAGATGAGATCAATTCAGACTGTTGGAATACTGATGTATCAGTCCAAAAGTTTGTTGCTAGCAATGGAACTCTCAGTCAACTACTCGAGAAGTTTATCAATAATACCTTACCTGAAATCCTCTCACTCAACCGTACAGTGGTCTACTGGGAGGATGTTATATTGGGTGGTAATGTGAAAGTGAATCCATCTCTGCTTCCTCCACAGAATGTTATTATGCAAACTTGGAATAATGGACCAAACAATACAAAGCAGCTTGTCACTTCTGGCTACCGTGTGATTGTGTCATCTGCAGATTACTATTACTTGGATTGTGGCCATGGAAGCTTCGTTGGGAATGACAGCCGCTATGATCAGCCACCAGGTACTGACCAAGGCAATGGTGGATCCTGGTGTGGGCCTTTCAAGACGTGGGAAACCATTTACAACTATGATATAACTTACGGCCTAACTGATGAGGAGGCTCAATTGGTGATTGGAGGGGAAGTAGCATTGTGGTCCGAACAAGCTGATTCAACTGTTATGGACTCAAGGATTTGGCCAAGAGCATCAGCAATGGCAGAAACATTGTGGTCAGGAAATCGCGATGAAACAGGAATGAAGAGATATGCAGAGGCTACTGATCGACTGAATGAATGGAGGTACAGAATGGTTTCTAGGGGAATAGGTGCTGAACCGATTCAACCACTTTGGTGTCTCAAAAACCCAGGCATGTGTAACACAGTTCATTCATTTACTAGCTGATCCTTCATCAGTGTCTGTACGAGTCATTTATCTGTATTATCTTCTATATTCAGATCCAGTTTATTATTGTAACATTACCTTCTATTGTCACCAATTACCATGATTTTACTAGCAAATGAATCTGGGAATTTCTTACATTGCTGTTTTCCCCTATCCTATCTGTACTTGCTGATAGGTAGCGAAATACATCCATTTTTTGAAGATAGCAACTACTGTATGGTTCTATGAATTTTCACTCAGGAGATCCAATAAAAAAGTAAACATCCGAAAGAAGCTAAAAGTTGTACGCAAAATCTCGAGAATACCAAAAAAAAAAATTGTATCCATTCAAAATAAATAAATTTACTGCCCTTTACTATTCTTTTTTAATTTCCATTTCTATCATTGTGTATTGACTTTTCAATCTCCTACTACCTTTAAAAAATACACAATTTCTTAAATTCTAATTCAAGATTCAAATTATTAACTTTGTAAAAACGTGTACACGTAATGACATATAGACTCAAGAAATTTCACCTTGATCATTCCACGGAAAATTGATTGGCTAAATTTTTAGCTTGTTAGTAAAAGTTTAATTCGTCAGTTATAATACCTAATCGCACTTCACTTATTTCCTCTGCCCCAAATTTAATTTTTTAAATGGCACTTCCTAATTGCCTCAATCTCCATTGCACCAAACTTTTGACTTTCCACAAAACAATACCCAAATCTTAAAACAAAGAAAATACATCAATAATTTTCCATCATTTCTTGCACTCAATCACATAAACCAAACATAATCTTTCATTATTATAACTTACTTGTGCTAGTAAGCTTTCTCAAATTTCATCTATAAAAACAGAGTACTCAAAACAAAAGATCACAAGTCCAAAATCATTTAACCAACCATGAATTCCTCAAACCAAGCAAAATTAGTACTAGTACCATTCATCATGGCTCTAATTCTCTTACTAATTACACCATCTTCAGAAGGTGCTATCACTTGTGGCACAGTAATTAGCTCAATCAAGCCCTGCCTCAGCTATTTACAAGGCAGTGGTGGGAAGCCACCACAACCTTGTTGTGATGGTTGTCAATCTCTTGCATCTGCTGCAACAACTGTAACAGATAGACAGGCTGCATGCACTTGTCTAAAGAATGCATCTAAAAAAATCAACATTAACTCTCAACTTGCTGGGAGTCTTCCTAAGAGTTGTGGAATCTCATTGTCATTCCCTATTTCACCCACTGTTGACTGCACCAAGTAATATTACTTTCCTCTTCCCTTATTAGCGCGTTGGGTACGACAATAGTCAATTTTCAGATTTTATAAAATAATATATTCCCTGAAAAATGTTATACATATATTATGGAACTTTTTAGTACTATTAGAGGTAGATAATATGCCTAAATATTGGTTGAACCGAAGTAAAATGAAATTAAGAGCTAAAATAAGCATAGAGGTGTCAAAAGAACGGAGTAAACTGAATTTAAACGAGTTGAGTCTGTAAATGTTGGTCATTGGGTTGAGATGTGAAACCAATGGTCATAACTCATAACCCAACCTTCCCAACGCTTGTCAAATTTTACTTTATTTCCTTATGATTTGTTTTATTAGCATACAAAATTAAACTTTTTTTTTTTATACATATAACATATTAAATCAAAATGCGAATTCGTTCAAAATATTTTGACGAGATCTCAGTTGGATCAATTTGACTTGCATATTTAAAGTAAATCAGTTCAATTTTTAAATAAGCTTAACCGAGCTAGATATAAGTTGAGTTAATAACCGGGCTGAAATGTTTTTTTATGGACTTATATAGCTTTTGTCGATATGTCCTTTGATATATAATTTTGTAAGTTATTACTACTCTTGCAGGATCAATTGAAGTGTTTTTAAGGATGCCATACATATATACGAGGCATTTCTTTGGCGTGATGAAGTCTATTTATATAGCAAATAAAATTTGTGCGAGATGCATATAAGTTATAATTGTGATTTTTTTCTGGTTTATATTTGTAATATAATATATCTCGATGTTATGTTCAGAATTTTTACACTTTATTTCTGCTTGTAATAAAATTGTGATTTCTTCGATTAGGAGGAAATTCAATAGCTTTTCTTATAATATATATGAAACAAGCTAGCTGCGCTTACATTGAATTAAATAAAATATGTACATTATGAGAATTTATCAAAGTTCTTGTTATTTTTTCCCTTTTTGGGCTTGTGATAAATCAAACTAAATCTTTTTTTTTTAATGTTATATTATTGTCTTTCTTGTGATAACTATGAGCCGTATAATTGTTCCCTTTTTTTGGGATAAACTCGATTACAAACAAACATAACATGTCACCTTCCATGTGAAAATCCTACGTAAGCTATAGTATGCATTACATGCAAGCTCTATGCACCTTAATTATTTTAGAGAACATTACTATCATATTATTAATAAACGAATTCAGAATATAAAATTTTTATACGATAGAAAAGAAATGATCACTTTTTTATGTTCAATACTTGCTAGTAATTTGTAGCGAATAATGCATTTAATTTTATTTTAATCTTCTCCATTATCTTTAGCCAATTGGATATATCGTCATCAACCAACAACTTTATTTGTTTTCATGTCCCTTTAAAACTTCTATAAATTAGACCACAAATCATTTAGAAAGAATTAAATCAAACTCAAAAATCCCAATATCCTTAACTTCATCATGAAGCCTACATATCCTTTTGTAACATTATTTTTAATACTATTTTTCTTGATTCTCCAAACTTATAACTCACAAGCCGATAACATTAAGTGTGACAACATAGAACGAGCCTTGAGACCTTGCATGGTATTCTTTAAGGGCGGAAGTGGGGTGACTGGGATTCCTCCATACGCGTGTTGTGCTGGAGTTTCAACTCTCTCACAAATCGCGAACAACACTGCTAATAGGTCAGCTGTTTGTAGATGTGTTCAGTCAGCAATAAAAGATTTGAGAATCACTGATGCAACAGCTAAAGCGCTTCCCCGTAGATGTGGAATCGCCTTGCCCTTCACTTTCTCTCCTTATGTCAACTGTCCTGGTACGAGTTTAAGTTTTATATATTGATAATAAAAACATATATATTAAGTTATTGTATTTTTTACTTTGCTATAATTATATTGCGTAACTAAATAGTTTGTTTTTTTGGCAGGATAAAATGATCTTAATTTGGAGTAGTCTAGAGCATATAAATCACTAAGATGAAGCTCTTGCTGGAATTATGAGTATAAATATTCTATGAATTTTGTCTGTGTGTGTCTTTTTTTTTAAAAAAGGGTCTGAAATAACTCTTAATTTTGATCGAAATTGTTACGATACTAAACTTTTCGAGGATCTTTTACTATCTGCACAATTTAATAGTGTATTTTAAAGGTATATATGTGCTTACGTGGACTTAATTTTTTCATAAAGTTTAGTATCGTAACAACAATTTCTATTAAAATATTTTTCAAACCCTTTCTCTTTTTTCTTTAGTATAAATTATGGTATTTCATTTTCCTGCATCTTCATGTAATTATTTCTCAATTGCGTGTATTTCGTCTTATGTTTATGTTTCTATAGTTGTAAAAACACTGTATAGCAATCTGCAATAGTCTGTTTTTTTAATTTTTTTTTTTTTGCAATAAATTGACCCATCGCAAAAATTAAAGGGTGAAAATTATATACTCCTTCAATTTTGTTTTAGAAACGTAACATCTCCTACTAATTTTGAATTATTCACATTCTCCCTCATTTATCTCAATTGAACATTTTAAGTTCTCAATTTAACTACCCTCTATATGATCAACCTTTAATTTGTCTTCTTTTACTTTGTTAATAGTATAATATTTTTAAACCTATATGATGGATTAACCTATATATAAAACAAATTATAATTTTGTATAATTTGAATGGCCTCAATGAGCTAGACTTCTTATGTGTAGAGTGAATTAAGCAGCACCCTCACAAACATACTTGGTACCTCCTTTATCCTTGTTAGAAATATGGTGGATAATAATCCAAACTTTAAACTCACGTTACATACATCTTTATAAATATTAGATCAACTTTAGCCAACTCTAAACAAAAACAAAAAACAAACAAACAAAAAAATCTTTTTAAACGTATCTATCTTTAACCTATCTGAAAATAAGACAGTTTACCTATTGAAACTTCACAATGAATCCATCATCAATATCAATAGCTCTTGTTGTTATTCTAATTATTATCTCCTCCTTATCGGTTTCGAATTCGTCTTCATTGAAACCCGTGCATAGTTTAGAAGCTAATCAAGTTAAATGTAGAGATATAAATAGACCTATGAAATCTTGTATAGAATGGACAATAAGTGGTTACAAGAATAGTAAGGTTCCTCCAAAGGCTTGTTGCAATCAAATATTTAAACTTAATACTATGGGAAAGGACTCACAAGCAGAAGTAGCTATTTGTGAATGTATTAAGGCAGGATTACAAGATCCACATATCAATGCAAAAGCAGCTGAATCACTTACTTGGGGTTGTCAAGTTCTCTTGTCTTTCCCTACCACACCAAAAGTCAATTGTTCTGAGTAAGTTTAGTTAGGCTACCTTCTGTTTCAATTTATTTGTCGTATATATATAATATAAATTAATTTGATCATATCTTAATTTTTGTGACAGGATATCCGCTCCAAATACCAAATTTTGAGGCTTGAGTGATTAATTTGGAGAAACAACAAGATGTAATATTTTATAATATTACAAATAGAGTTTAGTATATGTAAATTGATTTGTCTATAGGACATATAATGTCCTAGACAATCATCATAGGATCTATGGAGTATTCGGTTAGGACTTTGTATTAGTTGTAAAATATTCAATAAACTTTGTGTGTTTACATATTTCAATATTTTGTATTCAAAATTGTAGCATTGCTTTTAAAGATTACAGCCTCTTTTTTTCTTTTATAAATTTCCCCTTTTTGGAGAAATCAAATTGGAAGGTGTCAACGATTATAAATCAAATTACATTTTTTCATTTTCAAAACTTCTTTTTTAAAAAGTAAGTAACGAGCAAATAAAAATAAACGAAGATAAAAGTCTAAAATGTGAGCGGTTATATGGATAACTATGAGCCGCATAAATAAACGTTTTCTCCACTCCTGCACGTGAAAATCCTACCTATCATACATGAATTTCATGTACTTTTGTTTTGGTTGTTGTTTTAATAAATTTTTCAATTTATATATATTTTTATTATTTTACGAGATATCTATTAATTTTTATTGTTTTTAATTATTTATTTACTTCAGATATATCTATTAAGAAAATGATGATTAATAGAGTGAGTTTATTAATTTATCATTATTAATTAAGAAGTGAATTTGTTGAGATTATGCAATTAAAATATCTTTAGTTTGTTAGAAGTTAGTTACATGTGTTATCAAATAGGGAATCAAGTTAGTTAGATTGTTCCTTCTAGATTCTTCCAATGAAAATTTGTATATATGTAACAACTTGTAAAGACTGATTCATTCAATCAAAAAATACAAAGCTTCATGCTATTGTTTTCTCTAGATTCACTTTCCTCCATGTGAGCTTAAACTTTATCAATGGAGTTTCTCAGCTTGTGTTATTTATTTTTTCATGGTATCAAAGCACAGAGATTGATCTCAAGTTCTCTTCCGCACAGAGATTGATCTCAAGTTCTCTTCCGCACCTAATCTAATTCGTGAGATTTCCTTTTGTCTATCGATTCTGCCATTTTTTATCTTTATTTGATCCTCTTCTCTCTGTTATCTGGAGGATTCATCTTCTTCTTGTTGGATTATCATGATTGGATTTGTAATTTTTTTGTGTTGTTATTGGTTAATTGTCAAAGTGATTGAATTTTTTCGCGATCCTCAAAATGGTTGATCTCAAAGCTGAAACTACTTCGAGTTCCTCTCATCTTCATGTTGATCCCACATCAATTCAAATAGATTGTGCCAGTCTATTTACTTACATCCATCAGAAAGTGCTGGATCTTCTCTATTGCCTTCAGTTTTTGATGGTACATGTTATAGATCTTGGAGAAGAGCTGTACTTAGAGCTCTATTAGTGAAAAGAAAAATAGGATTCATAAATGGAACACTCGTGCGACCTGATCCTGTTGATCTTGTTTTCTGCAATGGGAAAGATGTGATGACATGGTAACTTCTTGGATCCTGAATTCACTGTCTCCTGATCTACGCGACAGTCTGTTGTATGTGAACAATGCTCATGAACTTTGGGCAGAGTTGGAAGGTGCAAATTATATCAGTTACAAAAAGAGATAAATAACCTTGTCCTAGGTACTCTAGACATTAGTGACTATTATACAAGAATGAAAAAGTTGTGGAAGAAATGAGCACTATAGATGTCAATTCTCAGTGTACCTATGTGTGCACTTTTGGTGGTAAGACCAAGTTGCACAAAGCTGAACAGGACAGAAGACTCATACACTTCTTGATGGGTTTAAATGAGATGTATACATCTATCAGAGGCAATTCCTTATGATAAATACACTTTCAAGTATGGCACATGCTTTTTCTATCTTATCCCAAGAAAAATAACAAAGGGAAGTGAAGCCTAACAATTCAGCAGTCCTTGAATCTACCTCATTAAATGCCTATGGCCAGTCTAGCAAAGGTGCAGTGCCCAAAGATTTCAAGACCAACTACATATCCACTAGAGGAAGTGAAAACAACTCTGGAAATTTCAATAATTACAATGTGTTTAGGGGTAGTTCTAGCATTACCAGGTCCTCTTTATTTTGTGATTACTATAAGAGATCAGGACACACAAACGACAGGTGTTACAAACTTCATAGCTACCCACATAACGCAAGGTTTTCATTGGGGAAGGGAACAAGTTCAGCAGGAAATGTGTATGCTTTTGAGATGCAAAATGATGAGGATCCTGCACTGAAGAAACAAATGACATTGAACTTGTCTAACGTCCAATATGAACAACTACTAAATTTTTGGGAACTCTGCAAGCTGGCAATGGGAATTCTAACTCAGGCAAGTTAGACAATATGATGAGTGAAGCTGTGAACTTGGCAGGTATACTAGCTTGTTACTCTTCTATAACTGATATAGACGATCTATCTTGTAGGTGTGCTAAACTAAATGCTGGATCTTGGACCATAGATTCTGGTGCATCACATCACATAACCTATAACAAAGTCATCCTTAAAAACATTAGACCTCTACCTTACCCTTTCTTGATTACCTTACCAAATGGATATAAAGTTAAAGTAATTGAAACTGGAGATATTTGTTTAAATTTAACTTTAACCATATACATTGTACTGTTTGTACCTAGTTTTAAATTCAATTTAATGTTTGTACATTGTTTGGCCCTACAACTTAAAAGGGACAATCAGTTTTAACACCTTATCTTGTTCACTGCAGGGCCCTTCTCCGAAGAGCCCTCTAGAGATTGGTAGAGCCAAAAATGGCCAATACTTCATGTCTCAGGTGCCATAATTTCCATGCACCTTCTATTAGTAATGTTTCATCTCATGTTGCTATTTGTCCTTCTCATTGTACCAGTCAAGCTTCCCTTCCCATCTCCTTTTGTAAAATACTTACATAAGATCAATTAAAAAACTTGTTCAATTGTTGATTGTCTTTGTCTTACTGATAACCATGTTTTTCTTTTTGCTAATTTTTTACCTACATCTCATAGTCATGATACTGAACTCTTGTGGCATGCTAGACTAGGACCTGTTCCTTTTTACAAATATGAAGAGAATCTCTACCATACCAGTAAGTTTTTTTGGCAGATAACCTTTTACATGTACCATATGCCGTATGACAAGACAAGATAGAATGCCTTTCCAGGAAAGCTCTACCATCACTAAAAAGCCTTTTGAGCTATTACACATTGACCTATGGGGGCCTTATCATGTACCCACACATGATGGCTACAATTATTTTTTGACAATGATAGATGATCATAGTAGATCAACTTGGACACAGTTGATCAGGTGCAAGAGTAATGCACTACAAGTTGTGAAGGTTTTTGTATTTGTCATAGAAAATCAATTTCAAACCAAGTTGAAAACTATTAGGTCTGATAATGGTCTAGAGCTCACAAGTGGTGAGGCAATCAGTTTCTTTCAATAGAGGTATTAAGACAAAAATCCTGTAAAAACTTAAGCTCTAAACCCTAACAGCCTTTATACAAAAAACCCTAAACCTAAATCTAAACCCTAAGAAACCCTAAATGCTGAACCCTATTCCCTAAGAAACTATAGAACCTTAACTTAAACCATATGGCTAAACCCTAAGAAATAAAAAATCCTAAAACCCTTTAAAAGCCCTAAAATCTATTTTTTTTTTTAAAAAAATAGTCTTAAATACCCTAAACCCTAAAAAGGATAAAAATCCTAAAATATTTTTAAAAACCCCAAACCCTAAATCCTAAATCCTGAAATTTGTATTATTCTATGTCTAGCCTAGATAAAAAAATCATCAAACACAAATCTATACTCAATTTTCTAATATTGAGGTTTATTAACATACCAAGTCTCTTATTTCTTATATTTAAGCCTAAGGTTAAGTCTTTATTTCTTTGAATAACATAACTTTCATGGTATCCAAATAATATATTACACTTACTATTTAATTATCTATCTCAATATATCAAAACTTTATTTATAAAATAATAATAATAAAAAAATCCCCATAACCGAAAACCAAACAAAAAAAATGGTCTAATAACTCTAACTATGACCGTAACATATAAATCATAACCCCATGCCAACATTATTCCCACCTGTAATGAATTCCCCTTCTAATCATAATGGCATAATGATTAATAATTCCCTCCCAACTATCAACCAAAATGTACTCCATTAAAATATTATATCATAACAATTTGATATTCCCCCAAGTCCAATTTACTAGTGCCTCCGTTTTTAACTTTTTCAATTCAATTTTTCTACCTCTTTTTTCACTATTAATAATATAATAACCCACAATGTATTAAACAAACCACAATGTAATATTAGATCTAAAATTCGTGAGTGATTTACCTGAAGCCACATATTCTATGCGGTGATGATGCACAATAAGTTTTTACGTCTTCTCTCTCGCCTAAACTCTTATTCTTTTTACAAATATTTACTCTCTAATTATTATATAGAGTTCGGAGCCTAAAGAGTAAAAAATTTTTAACAAAAATTCCAAAAGGGTATATCAAAACACTTTCTAACCAAAACGGTAAAATCGCTACTGATATAGTGATTTATTTTTATTTTTATTTTGAAATCGTTGCCTTGGCAGCGATTTTTGTTATTGTTTTTTTTAAGTTCATTTTTTTAACAAATCGCTGCCGAGGCAACGATTTTAGTGATTTTTTATTATGAATTGAAAATCACTGCATTTGCAGAGATTTTAGTTTTTTTTAAGTAAATCGCAGCGATTTTAGTTTTTTTTTTTTTTTAATTGTGTTGCAAAATCGTTGTTTTTAGCTTCTTTTTTTTTTTACAATTTTTTAGCTTTTTTTTTAATTGAAACTTTTTTTTAATAAATATTTCAGCCAATCATATTATGATTTAAAAAAAAATAATGGGCTAAAATAATTATAAAATAAAATAATTAAAAAAAAAAAGAAGTTTCAATTTTAAAAAACAATCCACTAAAAGTTTGTTAAAAAAAATAATAAAAAATAATTACTAATCGCTGCTTCTGCAGCGACTTACAACACCAACTTAAAATAAAAATACTTATTTTGCAGCGATTTACTAATTTTTTAAACTAAAATCGCTGCAAAGACAGCAATTTACAATTCATAATTTAAAAAAAAGAAAATTTCACAATGCAGCGATTTAAAATACACAATTAAAAAATAAGCAGCGATTTGTTTTAAAAACAACAACAACAAAAATCGCTCCAGAGGCAGCGATTCCAAAATTTTAGAATAAAAATCAAAATTGTACAATATCGCTGCTCGAGCAGCGATTTTGCTTAACGCCGTCAAAATAACTTGCTACGTTAGTAGCGATTTAACCGTTTTGGTTAGAAAGTGTTTTGATATACCCTTTTGAATTTTTGTTAACTTTTTTTGCCCTTTAGGCTCCGGACTCGATTATTATATAAGACTAATTATGAAAATAGTAAAACTGGCTCACTATTAATTTTAATGTTATTTTCTTTAACCACCAACTAAATAAATTATTAAAAGTACCCCAATAATTCTATAATTGTATATGAATGATCCAAAATTTTCATTTTGAATATATCGAAAAATATTCTATAAAACACAAGGCTTTAATTAGCACTCGAAACGACCAAAAGGATCGTTACAAAAGATATGATCATTTCATTAGATCATAGCCAACTAGGAAGTTAGTTTGGGCTACATTCCCGTAGAAAGCTTCTTGTGTTGGTCGAAATGCTAGGCACCAAATTCCTTGACCTGTCGCCATATTATATTTTCCTTCAATAGAGGTATTAAGAAGTTAGCTTTGATTTAATATTTTTTTGTATTTAGAAGACTAAGTGGGTTATAATCATTTTATCCAAATTATATTTGATTAAATTTATATTTACCCATATTTTAAATGGGTAGATGATCTAATCCACTTTAACTTAATTCACATTTTAGATGGGTGGATTGTGACCAAGTCCTCCTTCCTCTTATGTAATTCACATTACTATTTTAAATAAATAAAAATAACGAGTTAATATCTTAAAAGATATAATTATGTCATTTTATGAATATTTTAAAATCATCTTAAATTATTTTATTTATTTAAATATTTTATTAAATTAGTTTAGTCAAAATTTTAATTTTAATTTTAAATAATTAATTTATAATTAAGTTAATGATTTTATTTTTTAAAAAAATTAAGAAGCTCGTTAATTGATGTTAATTCGTCTTACTTAATTTTTAGCCGAATCACCAACTAAACTGAAATTGCCTAAAATTCTTAATTTCAATTGGCTACAATTATAATTCATTAGACCATCTTTTTAAATTTCAATTGTGAAATCTAACTACAGCTTTACCCCTCTTAAAACTCTCATTTCCATCCAATTTCCATACCCAAACATTAGCCCATTCTAATAATTCGGCTAAACCTTAACCCAATTCTTTCAAACACATTCTTTTAAGGGAAAATTTTCAAAACAATAATATTTAGTTTTTAATGAGATTCGTAAACAATAGTTTCACTATTTATTTAAATATCAATATATTAGTTTGTTAAGGATTGAGTTATGTATTTATTTTATTTTGATTAATTTGAAAGAATACAAATAATTAATAATAGAATATAGAAAATCATGGAACAATAAAATTCCAAAAAAGGATAAAAAGAATAATTAAATTTAAAATCAGTTACGTTTTTGAAAGAGCATATGGTGTCATTTTTCTTTCTAGCATTTTATTCATTTGTTCTTAAGAATTTCAAACGGTAGTTTGTAATTTATATCTTATATAAGTGGAAGTGTTGGAAAAATTATAATTAATGCTCTCATTTTGGATATTTAATGTTTGAACTTCTTTGAATATGTGTTCATCCGAAAAATTATAATACAAATGCTCTCATTAGAATGAATTTTATTGTAAATATTAACTCTGATTTAGATTAAATAAATTATTATGCAATAATATCAATCTAATATGGTGTTGGAATATAATGTTACTACAAATGTCTCTTTCAATATCTTTTTAACATATAAAAAAAAACAATGATGCAGTTCTTTTTCTTGATTACCCAATCGAATAATAACTATCATAAATGTAATTAATTTTGATTTAATAATTTATACTAAATTGTGTATTATTGAATAATTCAAGTATTATATTAAATTATAGAAAAATCGAATGATATACATTATTAGTGTGAAGTTCAATTACCCTTCATTGATAAAATTTTATTAAATGGAAAATAAATAAACTTTACTTGTATATATTATCGATATTTTTTATAAGCATTAAAAATGACATAATTTCTCTACATATGGTACGTTATTAAATTATATTTATTTACAAATATATAATTAAGTATGTTAAAATATCATTATTAAAATATCAATTAAAATTAAAAATGCCTCAAATACCTAAGAAGATATACTATCAATTATTGATTATAACTTTCTTGCACTTCAAAATAAAAAATTTATTTATATTTTCAATCATTTACTTATAAATACTTTGTAAAAACTTTGTCTATGTTCAATACGCTTAGTTATAGACGTTATCTCATAGGAAGTGTAAGCATAACATTTTCATGAATGTTTGGTGGTAGTGATTTATTTTAAATATATAAACAGTTGTCTTGTTTCACTTTTTAAGAGTCAAATTACTTGAACTTTGTTTAAGCTATATTTTATGACCATATTGATATGAGATAAAGTAAGAGTACTTTTGTAGAATTTATGAATATCTAAATGGTATACTCAATTGAATGAATTAAATTTTGCTTTAAGAATTAATCAAATTGAAGAAAGACACAAAAAAATTAGTGTAATGTCATGGTATCTTTTGTATCAGATCGAAAAAATACATCAAAAATTTAACATTTATAATGCTATGACTTGGTATTAGTAGAATGGAATTTCAAGGAGCAACTATAAATGAGTGGCCATGGAATCTCTTGGGGAGTTGATATTAGGAGGGCAATTAAATTGAATTTCATGGCGAATTGCACACTTATGAAATTGTGCATTGGGTGGGTATTTGTGTGAGAAATATGGATAGGTAGGTAGATATGTGTCTAGGTTATTCAATGAATAATAATATAAATAAATGTGTCAAGGGTTCAATGAATAATAAAATAAATAAATAGGAGATAATAATTAATTGTTTAAAGAAATTTATTTGAATAAAATTCATTTTTATCTTTTGTATTTTTTGCAAGAAAAAATGCAAATAATTTACCTGCGAAATTTAAATGTCTAGGTAATTAGTTGGGGATCTTGAAATTTGCAGAAAATAATTACCTAGGAAGGTTTTTCCTTCACATTCTTTTTTATTGGAAAATCCGCAAAAAACTTGTTTTCTTGCGAATTTTAATACATAATTCGCAGGAAAATCACCATGTATTTCATACTTTTTTAAAAATCCTAAACCCTAAGAAACTCTAAACATTAAAAATCCTAAACTCTAAGAAACTCTAAACCTTAAACCCTATATCTAAGGCCCTCATAACCCTAAATCTCAGACCCAAACCTTAAACCCTAAGAAACCCTAAAAACTTGTAAAAGCCAAAAACCTAAGAAACTCTAAAAAAAAAAACATAAGCCCTAAACCCTAAAAAATTCAAAAGCAATCATTAACCTATATCCCTAGCCCTAAATCCTTAACACTAAGAAACCCTAAACCCTAACACACACTAATTAATTAAAAACCCTAAAAGACTCAAAAGCAATGATTAACCTAAAACCCCAGTCCTAAATCCTTAACACTAAGAAACCCTAAACCCTAACACACACTAATTAATTAGAAACCCTAAAACCTTAAAATCTCTAAACCTAAAAACCATCAAAACCCTACACCTTAGGTCATAAACCGTAGACTCTAAATCCTAAACCTTAAATTCTAAGAAATATAAATCCTTTACACATAAGCCCTAAGAACCTTAAACCCTTAACCATAAGAAAACCCTAAATGCTAATGTAGACAGTAAAATTCGCGTCGAGAAAATAATAATCAAGAACAGAAAATTATAGCAACAATCATTTTACTATCAAGTGCGAGCGTTACAATCTCTATGATTCCTTTGAATTCGCCTTTTCAAATATAAATTCAAGGGTTTTAAAACTTGTTCTTGAATCTCTGATGAACTTGAACTTGAACTTTATCTTGAACTTGACTTTTACTTGAATTCAAGGGCTTCTAGCTTATATTTGAATTCGATGATCTTGATATTGATCGTTCTTGAACTTTAATGCTTGAATTCTTAAACTTGTAGCTTTATAGAGAATTAAATGACGTTTGTACCAAGAATTTTATCTAGCTTCTTTTTTAGAATATTTTGTCCCCTTTTCTGAATTATGAGACCCTATTTATAGTTTTAGGATAGAGGAGTTGTGATTGAAATAGGACTCCCTTCGGTCAATCAGATTTAAGTGACATGTCATATGAGCTTTATGGAGCGGGCTTTAATTAAATTCGTATTTATCTGAATTTAAATAATTATATTAGTCCATAATATTTATTTAGACTAATATATTCATTAATTTAATATAATCCGAACAACTTTATAAATTTATATTTAATAAATTTTTAGTGACTACAACTAAGAAACCCTAAAACCTAAAATTCTTAAAAACGTTTTTTTGAAAACCCTAACGAAACCCTTAAACCATTGTAAATCTTAAACCTAAAAATTCCTAAAAACCCTAAATCGAATACCTTAATCCCTAACCCTTTACCTTAAACCCTAAGAACCCTAAACCATAAAGCCTAAGACACATTAAGAAGAACTCTAAAAATTCCTAAACCCTAATCCTTACACCCTAAGAAATTATAAACTCTAATGCCTAAGCCCTAACTAACTCTAAGCCCTAAAAACCCTAAGAAACCCTCAATCCTAAATCCTAAACACTAAGAAATACTAAACCCTTAACACTAAGAAACCTAAATCATATAAAACCTTTAAAATACCTAAACCTAAGCCCTAATTAAAACCCTAAGAAACTCCACCCTAAACCTTAAACCTTAGGGATAAACCCTAAACGCCAAGCCTTATGAAACTCTATGAAACCCTACACCCTGAAACCCTAAATCTCAAGAAAACCTAAGCCCTAAAAAAACTAAAAACCCTCGAAAACCCTAAATCTAAAACCCCTAAGCCCTTAAAAATCCATAATCTAAGCCATAAGACCTGAGAAGCCCTAAGCCCTAAGAACCCCTAAACCGTAAAAAACCATAAAAATCGCAAAAAATCTTTTAAAACCCAAAATATAAAATAATTCTAAATCTCAAAAATCCTATAAAAACTTAAGCTAAACTTTAGACCATAAAAACTAAACCTAAAACACTAAACCTTAATTAACCCGAAACGCTAAACCCTATACCCTAAGAAACTATAAACCCTTCACCTAAACCATATGGCTAAACCCTAAGAAATAAAAAACCGTAAAAACCTTTAAAAGCCCTAAACTCTATAAAAAAAAAACTTCAAAAAACCCTTAAATACCCTAAACCCTAAAAAACGATAAAATTCCTAAAATATCTTTAAAAACCCTAAACCCTAAAAGCCCTTAAACATCAACTAATATGTCATTTTATGAATATTTTAAAATCATCTCAAATGATTTTATTTATTTAAATATTTTATTAAATTAGTTTAGTCTAAATTATATTTTAATTTTAAATAATTAGTTTATAATTAAGTTAATCATTTTTTTATAGAGATTAAGAAGCTCGTTAATTGATATTAATTCGTCTTACATAATGTTTAGCCGAATCACTAAACTAATCAAATTGCCTAACATTCTTAATTTCAATTGGCTACAATTACAATTCATTAGACCATCTTTTTAAATTTCAATTGTGAAATCTAACTACAGCTTTACCCCTCTTAAAACTCTCATTTCCATCCAATTTCCATACCCAAACATTAGCCCATTCTAATAATTCGGCTCAACCTTAGCCTAATTCTTTCAACACATTCTTTTAAGGAGAAATTTTCAAAACAATAATATTTAGTTTTTAATTAGATTTGTAAGAAAATAATTTCACTATTTATTTAAATATCAATATATTAGTTTGTTAAGGGTTGAGTTATATATTTATCTTATTTTGATTAATTTGAAAGAATACAAATAATTAATAAAATAATAGAGAAATCATGGAACAGAAAATTTCAAAAAAGGGTAAAAAAATTAAATTTAACATCACTTACGTTTTTGAAAGAGCATATGTTGTCATTTTTCTTTCTAGCATTTTATTCATTTGTTCTTAAGAATTTCAAACGGTAGTTTCTAATTCATATCTTATATAAGTGGAAGTGTTGGAAAAATTATAATTAATGCTCTCATTTTGGATATTTAATGTTTGAACTTCTTTGAATATGTGTTCATCCGAAATGTATTCAAATACCTAATGATATGTATAACTAATTTAAAATACAAACATTGTTGATATCGATTTATGATGAATACAACTCTTTGGCCTTCTAGTTCAAGTACAAAAATAAAGTCCGTTGTAAAGTTTATATCAAAATATGAATACAAATTAATTGTAAATCGAAAAGATATTGAAAAATACAACTGCAATGAATACATAATATATGGAATACGTTTTATTTAAATCAAAATAAATACAATTGCAACGGTTCGTTCAGACCACCGACCGGTTGGTCATTGATCGAGTTCAGAGACTTAATTATTTATCCCAAAATTTAATAATAAAAACAAAAAATAATAACTAGTGCACTTACTCCCCTAAAAGGTAAAATTACACTAATTGACCCCTCATTGATTGATTTCGCAAATACCTTATACCACTTCGATCGGCCAAAGTAATTACTAGATCCGCTCATCGTATTTTTTTTTGGAAACTTACATAAATATGTTATAATAAAAATTATTTATCATTTATAGTAATAATATTTTTTGTTTACTTGGTCACTTTTAATTCATTTATAATACAAGTTTTAATACATATTATAAAGAACAATTTATTATTCACATATAATTCAAGTTTTAATGATGGATAATACATTTATTATACATTTTAATACACTTATAATACAATGTCTCAAATTTTTATTTAACAAACATATTATATTTCAAAAATAATTATTATTGCATATATATTTCACTTTCAATACCTATTACAGATTTAACATAATATTATTATAAATGGTAATAAATAAAAAGTAGCAACAAAATCAATAATTATTTATTAAAATGTACGACTTAACCTATTTTTTTCATGAATAAGGTCAACCTTATAATATC